>CM053784.1:187798520-188268520 GCA_028749045.1 Cupressus sempervirens | reverse complement strand
GTAAGGATCCAAAGGTCAAGCTAGAATAGAGATCTAAATCTACAAAGGAAGTTTCTTCATAAATTGGGTCAAATTACTATTACCTTCTACCCATTGTAGCAGTGCAGAAATCTCTTAACAGAGTTGACTTAACAATCAAATTGTAAATCCTTGAACAAAGTGACATTTCAAGATTGAAGTATTTGAAGACCTCTATCAAGGCCACTCCTAACAAGGTGAACTAAATCATCTAAAAAATTCATACTTAACCTTTAACAATGTTGGCTCCTAACAAGGCTCACTTCAAAAGAGTGAAAACTATGTAACTAGTTGCATGGTGGTTTTCCCAAATTAGGTTTCCACATTAAATCTTGGTGTCATCTATGTTCATGTTATTTTATTTATGCTTTATATTTCTACAACTAAGTTATTAAAGGTTAAAACAGATTAATATTCATAATATTACTTTGTTAACTGAGTTACAACAATAAGTTAGTTTTAATCGAGATGGAAAAAGAATTAAATTATTAGTGAAGATTTGATTTGACATCTAGGGATAGATTAAAAAAATTGTGGTAACTGATTCACCCTGCCCCTCTTAGTTACTCTCTTCATTTCCAAAATTGGTATCAGAGCATTTTGTGCTTGCAAGAAAGGTTTCAAGGACCTATGTTAAAGATCAAGATGTCATATAGAAGGGGGATTCCCAATCTTAATAGAGAATTTTTTTTTAACATGGCAGGAATTGATGAAGCTACACCTTTCAAGCATTGGAGATACTGGTCCATTCTACTTGGAAAAAAATTATGTACCACCATCTAAACCTATGACTATGGAATAGATGAAAGAGGCAAAGGATCACAATATAATGATGATTGATATAACTTCCTTGCTCAACTATTTTGAATTTGATGAGGTTAAATATTGTCCTACTTCATTTCAAATGTGGGAAAAATTGTATAAAGTCTATCGAAGTGATAAAAAAGTGTAAAGAGCCAAGGAAGAAAGTTTAAGAGAAAAGTTTGATTGAATGAAAATGAAAGAAGGTGAGAACATTGTCCAATATAGTGAAAGAATCAAAGAAAGTGTAAGTGCAATTAGAGTTGTAGGAGGATTTATAATAGATGAAAAATTGGGCAACAAGGTACTAAGGACTTTTCTTCCTATTTATGCAATTAGAGTTTCGACAATCCAAGAGATGAGATGCACTCCTAAAAATGATATAATCTTGGATGCACTTGTGGGAAGCTTGACTACTTTTGAATTGGATAACTTTGATAACTATGTTTCTAATACTAGCAACTTTAAACTTGCATTCAAATCCAAACTAACTCTTGGTAGAAAAGGAGGAAACTCAAAAGGAAAATAGGTTGATTGTGAAGAAGAAGATGAAATAGATGAAGACCTTGAATTCATTGAAGCCCTACTTGAAAAAGGCATATCAAAAGAGAAAGGAAAATTTAGAGGAAAAACTCCATTAATTTTTTTCCCATGTGAAAAGATTGGTCATATTGCTACAAGATGTCCAAACAAAGAAGATAAAGATGAGAAAAGAAATAAAAGGTTCAAAGGCAAGAAAGACTTGAAGAACTGTAAGGATTACAAAGACAAAGGTAAGAAATTGTGTTACAATTCTAAAGATTTTGATAGTGATGGTAATGAGGAAAAAGTAGTTTATATTTCTATTAAGGATGAATCTAATAATGAGGAAAATGAAAAGATGGCACTTATTTCTCATTTTAGAAAAAATGATATGTGGATCATATATAGCAATTTTTTTCATCACATGACTGGTAACAATACTAAGTTTGAACATTTAGAACACTATAATGGTGGAAGTGTTAGGTTTGGAAACAATTAACCATGTTATGTAAAAGGAAAGGGATACATAGATTTAAACAAAGGAATAAAATGTGACAATGCCTATTGGGTTGAAGGATTGAGACAAAATCTACTTAGTGAGGCACAATTGAACAATATAAGATATGAGATAGAATTCATTAATGGAAAATATAAACTATTGGATGGTAAAGGAAACCTGGATGGGATAGAAAATTAGACAAAAGGTAATTTGTTCTACCTATATCTCACTAAAAGTACATTTTTATTGGCTCAAGTAGAGGATGCGTTATGTTAACTTTAATAACCTATCACCATAAGAAAGAACAAAAGAGTAAGAGGCATACCAAGTCTAAATAAACCTGAGATATGTATGTACAAACAATAACAAATTGGAAAGATGAGTAAAAGAAGTTTCAAAAGTAAGTCTTTCAATTCTGAAGAATTTTTGGAAGTAGTTCATATAGATATTTGTAGACCAATAGGTATAGAAAGCTACTATGGAAACAAATATTTCATTCTATTTGTTGATGACTATTGTAGGATGATGACTGTAATGTTCTTAAAAGATAAATCTAATGCTTTTCAAAAGTTTAAATTGTATTTGGCTATAGTTGAGAAGGAAACGAGGAAGAATCCAAAATTCCTAAGATCATATAGAGGATATGAATTCATCTCCAATGATTCCAATGAGTTTTGCAATCAAAGAGGAATAGATCTATTATAGAATGTGCAATCAACATAGCAATTCCTACACTAAACTGAGTTCAATTGAAGAGAGGTGCAGAAAAACACCTTATGAATTATGATATGGGTACAATCCTAATATTTTTTATCTCAGAGTACTTGGAAGAAAATGTTGTAGCTTGAAAGATCTAAAAAATGAAAACTTGACACAAAAAGTGATGAAGGCATATTCCTAGATTACTCAAATAAAAGTAAGGCGTACAAATGTTTAAATATTTCTACTCAAAAAGTTATAGAAAGTGCACATGTTGAGATTGATGAGTTTGTTGAAAGAAGTGAAGTATGGAGTAGTAAGGAGCCTAAAGACTACATAAAAAAAAATTTACTATGAGGAGGAACTTGAGACTTTACCACAATCTATTGGAGCTAAGAAACAAAAAAATGCATCTACTGAGTTATAGTCATAAACAATACAACCTAAGTCACAAGTAGTGAAACCCAAGTCATGGGCACTGAAACCTAAGTTAAAGATAGATAGGCCAAAGAAGCCTGAGTCACACTCAGAGGAGCCTAAGAAAAAGGAAAAAGATCATGGAAAACCAAGTGAACCAAGTTTAGAAACAAGAAAGAAAGATCCAGGACTTGTAAAATATGTCAGAAGACATCATGCACTTGAATAATTAATTGGAGGAGACAAAAATGGCATACTAATAAGAAAAAAATTAAAAGTTACATGCTTTCTTAGTGAATTTGATCCTAGATCTATAAAGGATGCTTTAGAAAATGAAGGTTGGATAGGGGAAATGAATGAATAAATTGATAAAATAGAAAAGAATAATACTTGGTCTCTTGTACCTAGAACTAAGGATAATAATGTGATTGGCACAAAATAGATATTTATAAACAAGTTAAACAAGAAATGAGAAGTAACAAGGAACAAGGCAAGGCTAGTATGCAAAGGGTATGCACAAGAAGAAGTTATTGACTATGGAGAAACATTTTCCCTTGTTGCAAGACTTGAAGGATTTAGAATACTACTAGCAAATATTGCACAAAATGGATTAAAAGTATATCAAATGGATGTAAAATCAGCTTTCTTAACTAGAATCTTGGAAGAAGAAGTCTACATTGAATAGCCTAAATGATTAATTAATCCAAGAAAAAGAGATATGGACCAAAGCAAGCTCCTACGCATGGTATGAAAGGTTGCATGGATACATGGTAAGAATCAGCTTTGAAACAAAAATGGTAATAGCAATTTGTATATAAAGGAAGGACCTCAATACAAGATATTTTTAGCAGAAATATTTCTATATGATATCATATTTGGAGGACATGAGATGTTATAAAAATAATTTGTTGAAGAAATTAAGATATAATTTGAAATGTCTAGTTTGGAGAGGTAAAACTATTTTTTGGTCTACAATTTCATCATATGAAGGATTGCATATTCATCACTGACTCAAAGTACATTAGGGAAACATTGAAAGCATTTGGAATGGAAGATACTAAACCAATTGGAACACCTATGTCTACTAGACATAAACTTTGAAATAATGATGATTCAAAAGAGGTAAATTAGACCACCTATAGTTTAATGATTGGGAAACTTTATTATGTGGTACACACCAACCTTGATATTGCATTCATAGTTGACATAGTTGTAAGGTTTTATACAAATCCTAAAGAAAATCACGTGATGGTGGTAAAAGGGATTCTAGGGTACTTAAAAGGAACTAAAGAATATGGTTTATGGTATAAGAAAGGAGGAAGTATTGATTTAAGAACCTTTACTGATATAGATTGGGTAGGAAGAACTGATGATAGAAAACTCACCAGTGGAGGAGCATTGTTTCTTGGAAAGAAATTAGTATCTTGGACAAGCAAGTAGTAGAATTACATTTCTCAATCAACGACAGAGGTTGAGTATGTTACTACTATAGTCAATTGTTCTAACATAATATGGATCAAGAAATTATTGTCAATAATGAAGGAGGAAATTAGGGAACTAGTGGTTATCTTTTAAGATAACATAGGTGCAATCAATATATCCAAAAACCTTGTGATGCACACAAAGAGAAACACATTGCAATCAAGTATCATTACCTAAGGTAATTGGTTCAAGATAAAGAGGTGAGGTTGGAATATGTGAACACCAAGGAGTAGATAGTAGGAATATTTACCAAGGCTTTACCTAAGGATGCATTTATTTATCTAAGAGGTAAACTAGGGGTTTTTCCCCTATTTGATTCTCACTAAAGCACAAGATAGGGATGCATGAATCAAGTTCCATTAAAGATATAATAAGTTGATATAGATTATCACACTTTAGGTGTGAAATTCAAAGCATCTTGCACATGAATTAGTACAAAAGGTACAAAGTAACTTCAAAGTATGTATCCTTTGGCATTTGATGTCAAAGAGGGAGAGTTTAGTGTCAACAAGGAAGAGTTGATATCTAAGAGGGGGATTTATGTATCTCAGTTGGAAAGTATTTAGATGATGGTATTTATAGAAAACAGGAGAAAATTGACAAAATTACATATCAAACTTATGATAGATGCAAGAGGGAGACTTCATTTGGAAGTAGGCAAGACAAATGAAAAATCTAGGCAGAATCATAGAGGGAGTTGGTATGGATGAGAATAAGAATGAAACTAAGGATATTATCTAATTTCTCATACTTTTATCATTATATGTTGACTTTTTTTATTGCCATCAATGCCAAAGAGGGAGATTTTTGGAAATAGTTCTTCAAATTGTACATTGTCATTGATGTTACACAAATGTCAATATTAACCAAGCAATGAATAACTTGTAGTAATGACCAAGCATATTCAATATTGACCGAGCATTTGGGAAATGAAGGGATTTCAGTGTTAACCAAGCAATCAAGAAATGAAGGATATCCATCTTGCAGTGTTAACCGAGTGGTCATTCATTAAAGGACTTCTAATGTTAACCAAGTGATTAGTCTAAGTATTTCTTGAGTGTTAGTAGAATGCACTTGTCTATTAATTAACTAATTGAAGATGAATATTTGGCTATTTAATGATTATTTGAAAGGGTTTTCAAGCTAAATTGACATAGCTTATGATATATAAGAAAGGTTAACTAGTGAGGAAAATAAGTAAGTGATAAGATGTGGAATAAGATGGATATGTGAGCAAAGGAAAAGATAGAGTAGTAAAGTGTGGAAGATAAGATACAAAGAATATTATGATTAGTAAGGATCCAGAGGTCAAGCCAGAACAAAGATCTGAATCAAAAAAGGAAGTTACTTAAAAAATTAGGTCAAATTATTGTTACCTTCTAACCATTGGAGCAATGAAAAAAATATCTTATCAAAGTTGACTTAATAGTCAGATTGTAAATCCTTTAAAAAGGTGAAATTTTAAGATTGAAGTGTTTGAAGACCTCTAACTAGGCCACTCCTAATAGAATGAATTAAATATTCTAAAAAGGTCATACTTAAAATTATGTATTGTAACCTTTAATAGGATTGGCTCCTAATAGGGCTCACTTCAAAAGAGTGAAAAATATTGTAACTATTTGTATGGCAGTTTTCCCAAGTTGGGTTTCCACATTAAATCTTGGTGTCATCTATGTTCATGTTATTTTATTTATGCTTTATGTTTTTGAAACTAAGTTACTAAAGGTTAAAATAGATTAATATTCATAATATTTCTTTGTTAAGTAGGTTACAACAATAAATTAGTTTTAACGAAGATGGACAAATAATTGCAATAGCAGTGAAGATTTGATATGACATCTAGGGATAGGGAATTATTTTTGTTGTAACTGATTCACCCCTCTCCTCTTAGTTAATCTCTTGATTTCCAACAATAATAATCTATAATTGTTATTTAAAAAAATCTTGAGATTGTTGAATTTTGTAGTTGCAAGTCTACAGATTGAAGTTCTAGCAAGAAATGTACTCTACTAGAGTAAAATGGGGATTTACATTTCTATCTTTAAATAATGAAACATAATATTTGTAGCTAAGTGATCATGATAGTATACATTTAGATTTATTCATGCTCTTTTATCATGCAATCTCACTTGGTTCCAATAACAGTCTTGTTTTTTGGTTTGGGTACAAGTGACCAAGTTTTATTCTTCTCAATTTGATCAATCTCATCTCTCATGGATTGACTCTACTCATCAACTTTTAATTCATCCTTCAATAACTTAGACTCACTCATTCTTAGTAGACATGTATCAGTTCTCAACTTGTTTCTTTTCATAGGTCTAGCTTCTTTACCTCCAATGATTTGTTCAGCAGGGTGATGTCTTCTGACATACTTTGACAATCTTGGTTTTTCTCTATTTTATTCAATAGATCTTTCAACTTTAGAATCAATTTGTGTTTCTCTATCAGGTAATTTAGTATTCCTTTCATGTACACTAACCTTACCTTCTAAAAGTACCTTGGCTTCTGATTGTAACTTGGCTCCTAAAGGTATCTTGACATTCATTGTATGTGACTCAACTGTCACTGAAACTTGTTGTTATGGATTAACAAATTGTTTCACAACTTAATCATAATTTTTGTCATCATAGAAATACACAAAATATTTTTAATCTTTAGGTTCTTTCAAAGGTTCATCTATATGTACCTCTATATATTCATCAAACTTCACATTTGCACTTTCCACAATTTTGTTAGTGTTAGTATTTAAACACTTATAAGCTTTACTTCTTGTGGAATAGCCTAGGAATATACCTTCTTCACTTTTAGCATCAAATTTTCCATTACTATTATCTTTAAGAATGCAGCACTTGCTTCCAATTACCTTAAAATATTTTAAATTGGGTGAGTATCCATACTGTAGTTCAAAAGGTGTGGAACTTGTACTTTCTTGACTTGTACTTAGTTTAGGGCATAGATAGATGTACTAACAACTTCTCTCTAGTATTTAAAACAAAATCTTCTCCATCATGAGTGTTCTAGAATAGTCCATTACAAATCTATTCCTCCTTTTTGCAATCCTAGGTGAAGAGGTTTGTCTCTTGATTCCTCTGTCATTATAGAACATCTCAAAATAAATTGCTGTAAATTTTCCACCTCTTTCAGATCTAAGAGATTTCAAGCTCTTGCTAGTTTCCTTTTCAACTCTAGCCAAGTACCACTTAAATATTTGAAATGCATCAATTTTTGCTTCAAAATCATAACTATCATTATCCTAGAATGATCATCAACAAACATGATAATGTGCTTGTCACCTTTGTAGCTTTGCATATTGATTGGTCCACACAAATTAGTATGAACTAATTCTAAGATTCCTTTTGAAGAGTGAGTCTTACTTTTAAAACTATATTTTGTTATCTTGCCTAACTGACATTGTTTACAAATTACATTCTCTAGTTTCTTTAGTTTTGGTAAACCTTTGACTCTCATCATCTTACTGATACTAACCAAATTATCAAAATTTACATGAGATAGTCTTTTTTTCCATAGCCATACATCATCAAATTGTACAAAAAGAAAAGTAGCATCATTCATGTCAAGATAGAATAGATTACCTCTAGTTTGATCACCATTTCCAATTAGTTCTCCATCAACATCATAAATTTTGGCTTTTATGTTTCCAATTCAAGCTTGCATCTAGTACTATTCAATTGTGACACACTTAACAAATTATAGTTAAGTCCTTCTACATAGTAAGCATTGTCACATATGATCTTATCTGTCAACTTTATTGATCCTTTTCCTTTGATTAGACATGGTGCATCATTAGAATAGCTAACACTATTACCATCATAATATACAAGCTATTTGAAATTACAATTATCTCTAGTAATGTGATTAGAACAATCATTGTCAATAATTCATTTATCCATCTTGTTCACATAAGACACCAATGCAATTGCCTCATCTTCATTAGAATCATTCTTCATTGCAACATAGACAACCTCATCATCATGATCATTAGAATCTTCATTAGATTCCTCTTTAGAAATATAGCAAGATTTCTTTCCTTCATCCTTATTGTCTTTATTGTTCTCATCTCTTTTGCCTCTAAATTTATCTCCACTTATATTGTTCTTCTACTCAGGACACCTTGTAGAAATATGAACAACCTCATTGCAATTAAAACATATGATAGGTAACTTAATTTTGTATTTTCCTTTTCCTCTATGAAATCTCCCAGCCAACAATGCTTTAAGCTCTTCAACATCATCTTCATCTATTCTACTATCACTAGAAACATGTTTTCTCTTCTTTTTTTGGTTTTCTTTAGGTTCTTTTAGTGATAATTTAGCTTCGAAAGTAGATTCAATATTTTAAGTTTTGAAATTAAAAAAATTAGAGTTCAAAGGAAATGATTCTACCAATCAATCCTTCAAGGCTCAAATCATTACTAGGTGTGCATCTTAGTTCTTGTATGGTAGAAACTCTAATAGCATAAATAGGTAGAAGTGTTCTCAATATTTTGATGATAATAGTCTCATATTCAATCCTACAAGTTGCTCCTCTAATGGCATTTATAGATTCTTTTACTCTAGCATAGTATTGAACAATATTCTCTCCTTGCATTCTTATATCATCAAACTTACCTCTAAGACATTCAAATTTGGCTCTTAGCACATTTTTGTCTCTTCTATATATCTTTTATATGGCATCCCGCATCTTCTTAGAAGTATCACATTCTTTGATGTCATTGAACTCAGTGTAGCTTAGGGTAGATGCAATCACCAACATTGTCTAATTGTTCTTTTTCTTCTTTTTCAGATCCTCAGTAGTAAGGACTCCAGCAAGGTCAACATACTCAACAGAAATGATAGTTTTTTTATAATCTCCAAGTCCTCCTAGATGTAGCTTCATCAAACTTTTCCATGCAAGAAAGTTCTCCTTGTTAAGCTTGGGTACCTCTCTTTTGGGCATTTTTATCTTTAGCTTATAGTACCTCCAAACTATTCCTCACAAGCAACCAATGCTCTTGTACCAATTGTTGGAATACTTTAGAATAACTGAGAGTGGGGGTGAATCAATTATCCAAGGTCTAAATGTCCCAATAAAGCTGTTTAGCACTTTAAAAAACTCATACATATATATATATATATATATATATATATCCTTATCACATATATTGCATGCATCTAAAAATTCTATAAACTTACTAGCTCATTGTCCTAGGTCAGGATCACTTTGTAGAAATATAAACATTAAACACCATAAAATCATTCACACATTTGACAGAAGGATTTACATGGAAACCCAATTTGGGAAACCCCACCAGTAACATGCTACCAAATATCACTCTTCTAAAGTGATGCCCTATGAAAGGCCAACCTTATTAAAGGTTATAATACACACTGTTAAATGTAACCTAGTTAAAGGAGTTCAATTACCTGGTTAGGAGTGACCTTTGTTAGAGTATTTTAGAACATTCCATTAGAATGTCACCTAGTTAAAGGATTTACAAATGACTATTAAGTCAACCTTAATCCAAATGATTTATCCTAAACTAATACAATGATTAGAAAGTAACAATAAGACTTGATCTGATAAAAAATCACAACTCACTTGTAGATTACTGATCTTTTTTTTAGTCTTTCATTCTTCTTGTCTTTCACACTTCACCTCTGATAGCCTATTCACTCTTCAAGTATTCATCCTCTTAGGCCTTCTTTCTTTGCAGGCCAATTGCAGACTCTTCTATTTGGCCATCATATGAAGCAACACCATAGACTCCTTGTCTTCCTTGGGTTCTCACACATGCCAACTATTGCTTCAAGCCTTAGATCTTCTTATAAAGAGAATTTAGGTATTTTTTCTGCTCAACCATAATTTTCTATTTAGGGTTACATTAGATTCATTGAATCATCCCTCTTTTTCATTTTATTTCCTCTAGAAAGTTCTTCTACAATCATCCTTGAATTTTCCTTAAAATGGTTAATCTTGAATTATGTTGCTCCATCTCATCAAGTTTATCTTCCATACACTTTACACAATCCAAGAAATCAAATTTGTTAGCTCATATTGAGAGAATCCACGATATAACTCATATTGTTGTCACTCATCAATAACTAGCCTTTGATGCTCAACACACACTATTTTTCTTGGAATCCACTAACTTTCACTTGGCACATATGGTCTTTTACTGTTACTCAACACTCATTAGAATTTACTTGGCACATTCTAAGTTCACTCATCATACACTATATCTTCACTTTACTCAGCACCAATAAATTTTCTGCCTGACTTGTGCTAACATTGCTCTACACCAACTCTTCACTTAGTCAAGCTTAGCAGACACAATTTGCATTTCTTGTACTTCTAGACTTAGCTAGTATATTCATCAACTTCAGCTTTAAGCAGATATAGAATACATTATATGATCCATGTCTTACTTGGTCTTAGTACTCCTTTTATACACTAAATAACTCAACCTTTCTCTAGGTGCTCTTGTTATTCTCCCTTTTCAAATCCTCTTCATCAATCAAAAAAATGATAGTATTCAAACCAAATAAGAAATTGTCTCACCAGCAAGTAGCAGGTTTGTCATCATTGAAAATATAATGATTGTTACATGATTCCATACAAAAAGCAATCTTGTTTTCAAGAATAACATCCTCATCAATGGTGGTAATGATAAATTTGTGATGGCAAGGAACTTCAACTCAAAGCATGTGTCCCATGACTTCATCATAAATATCCTCTGGGAGGAATAGCTTTTGTATTTACAAGGCATAAAAGTTTAATTCTGATAATGAAAAGACATGTCTATTCTCTCTCTTATAAATATTCAAATAGGTTGCAGTTGGAAAACACATACCAATATGGTAGTGCTATTACATTTACAACAATCCTAAAAAAGAAAACATGGTATCAAAACCTAGTTCCTTTAAAGAAAGCTTTCCCACTCAAAGGAAGATCCTAAGACCTAAATACTATACGAATAATCCATTTTTTTGTATTACATGGTACATAAGAGAGATGAGAAGAAAATAGACATCATGATGGAGTTCGAGCAATAATTTAGTGGTCAATAAACTTCTCTAAATTTGGTGACCTTTTCATTTCTTATTTAAATTTACAAAGATCCAAATCCAACATGCAACACCGAGGTGAAGGAAGAAAATAGAGGATACTTGTGTGAACTTAGAGAACACTCACTTGAACTAGGTAATAATATAGATGTGTAATGAACACCAAGCCCTTGTGAATACCTACAAGCTTTACATTGATTGATCCAATTACCACATCTATAATCATTCTCACAAACAAATGTTTCTCAGTAGATTACACAAAGATTGAAAGTATTGCATTGCTTACACAAAGATTGAATATTGGTAGAAGGATGTCACACTGATTACGAAACAAAGCTTATGCAATCTATGACATTTGAGAAATTCTTTTTATGATGGGTTTCCCAAGCATCTTATTATTAAGTAGTTAACTTTAAAATGTATATGGCTAGGATGTTAGTTTAGATAGTTATATGCAAAAAAATGGTATAAATTACATTTTTAATTTTACTGACTAACAAGTTTTGATATTCTTTTTCATTATTTGAGTTACAGCTAGAAGAAGAATGTAAGTACATTTCATTATCTCTTAAAGGTGATTGGAAGCTTCTTACATGGAGAATCTGTATAGTATTGGAGATTGTAAAGAACAAGCTTTGGTCAACATTATTCTATATGAATCCTTCCATGGATTGTGCATTATTGGAAATCAATGTTTGATATAATTGAAATGAAGAGATCGAATGGGAATTATAAAGTTGATGTTGGGAAGAAATAAGGAAATCAAAGACTATTAAATATATTTTATAGAATGGAGATTAGTTTTGACATGAGATCCTATGTAATACTATGAGAAAAGGTAAAAAGGTAGGTATGCTTTATTTGATAATCAAATAACATGTTTATAAAGTTAAGCTAATGATTATAAGAGAAATTCCTAATATTATTATTAGGAATATAAAAAGGAATACAATTCATATAATATTGATTATAAATAAGAATATTATTTTAAATAATAAGAAAAGGATAATAATATTGTTTTAAGAATAGAGATGATATTATTTTTTAATACCTTATCATTTTAAGAAAAGCTAAATATTAATATTATTATCCTTGAGTATCATAATAGTCTCTCTCTTATTATCAATACATTCTATAAGAGCTATTTGTCTTGATCTTTTCCTTCAAGAATGTTCTTGCAAAAAAAGGGAATTTGATATTAGATTCAAGTGGAGCTTGAAATTTTGTTAGAGGCAAACTTGAAAGAGAGGGATAAGATAGAGGATGTGATTCAACCAACATTTGGTGATCTCAGTCATATTGATTTAGAGGGAGTAAACCATGTTGAGATGGATTCTCTAGTGATCAATAAATTGTAGTAGTTGAGAGGACTATGGCTCATGAACATACATCATGACTATGATTTTAACGGGCCTACCCCTAGTATACATCTTGAGGAAATGACAACTTCTAAATGATGTCAGTTATATTTGTAGAAGTTATTAGAAGGTGGTGATCTTATAATAACTTAATTTTCTATTATGATAGATATCTTATGATGTCTATGCAGATCATGATAGATTATAATTTGCATGATGGATGTTTGAATGGTAAGAATTATGAGAATGCATGTGCACATACTTTATAAACATTTTTTGAGTGCATGGTGAATGTTATGCAAATTGATATTATGGAAGACTGTTACATAGAATATTTGGTGAATATCATGTGACTTGATGTTTTGGAAGGCTATTACTCACATAGCAAGTAGTGAATATTACACGACTTGATGTTTTGGAAGGTCATTACTCATATAGTAGTTGTTGAATATCACATGACTTGATGTTCCAAAAGGTCGTTACTCATAGTATTTGGTCAATATCCCTCATCTTGACATTCTAGAAGACCATTACTCAAAGAGTAATTAGTGAATATCATTGATATTCTGGGAGACCAATACTCATGATATCAAATGTGATATCAAAAAATTTAAGTGGTGAATATAATGCATTCTAGGAGACCAATACTCATGATATCATATGTGTTATCAAATTTTATTGAGTAATTGGAAAATATCAAATGCCGATATTTTAGAAGATCAGTACTATTAATACAATAATTTTCATAATATAAAACTTATTTCTCATTGATAATATTTTTTTTAAAGACTTGATTTGCAAGTCTTTTTTACACTATTAATTTTTTCTTGTTATAGGTTTTTGAATACTTTAGAATAACTAAGAGGGAGGGGGGAAGCAAGGGGTGAATCAGTTATACAAGGTCCAAATGTCCAAATAAAACTTTTTAGCACTTAACAAGTTCATATCCATATATCATTATCATGTATCATGCATGCATTCAATAAATCCATAAATTAGTAGGTTACTATCCTAGGTTAGATTAAATTTGTAGAAATGTAAACATTAAACACCATAAAATCAATCACCCATTTTGACACAAGGATTTTATGTGGAAACCCAATTTGGGAAAAACCACTAGTAACATGCTACCAATTTTTACCCTTCTAAAGTGATGCCCTATGAATGGCCAACCTTGTTAAAGGTTATAATACACATTGTTAAATGTGACCTAGTTAAAGGATTTTAATCACCCTATTAGGAGTGAGCCTTATTAGAGAACTTTAGAACATTAGAATGTCATCCAATTAAAGGATTTAAAAATGACTATTAGGTCAGCCTTAATCCAAAGGATTTATCCAAACTAATAAAATTGTTAGAAAGTAATAGTAGGAATTGATTTGATAACAAATCACAACTCACTTGTAGATTATATATCTCTAGTTCAGTCCTTCATTCTACTTGGTGTTCATACTCTTCATCTTTAACAATTTGTTCACCCTTCAAGTATTCATTCCCTTAAGCCTTCTAGCGTTGTATGTCAAATGTAGACTCTTTTATTTGGCCACCATATGAAGCAACACCCTAGACTCCTTGTCTTCCTTAGGCTCTCGCACATGACAATAATGCCTTCTAGCCTTGCATCCCCTTATAAAGAGAATTTAGGTCTTTTTCTATTCAACCATAATCATCCATTTTAGGGTTAGGTTAGATTCATTAAGTCCTCTCTCTTTCCATTTAGTTCCCTCTAGAAACTTCTTCTACAATCATCTCTAAATTTGCCTCAAAATGGTTTATCTTGAATTGTGTTCTACTAGCTCATCATACTTATCTTCCACATGCTTTACATAATCCAAGAAATTAACTTTGTCAACTTAGATTCAGTGAATCTTCAATCAATTTCTTATTTCTGTCACTCAACAATAACTTTCTTCTAATGTTCAGCATACACTAGGTTACTCGACATCCACCAAACGTTACTCAATACATATTGTCTTTTTATTATCACTCAACACATACTAAATTTACTTGGCATACACTATTTCTTCACTTTTCTCAGCACTAACTGATGTTCAACTCGACTTGAACTAACATTACTCAACTCTTGCCTATCACTTGGTCAAGCTTAGCAAACACATTTTTTTCCCTTCTTCTTCTAGACTTAGCTAGTGTGCCCATCTATTTTAGCCTTAAGTAGATAAATAATACATCATATCATCCATGGCTTACTTGGTCTTAGTGCTCCTTTTATACACAATATAACTCAACCTTTCTCTAGGTACTCATGTTATCATATATTTTCAAATCCTCTTCATCAATCAAAAAAATGATAACATTTAGACCAAAAAGCAGTTCTTTACTAGCAAGTAGTAGGTTTGACATTATTAACAAACTAATGATTGTTCCATATTCCATAGATCAAACAATCTCTTTTAAACAATAACCCTCTTTGGCATTGATGACAAACCAATACCAACAACAATACCAAAAAAGAAAACTAATACCTTGTATTGAAATCTCTCCCTCTATCAATATGTGTCCTTCCTCTGTATAGGGTAATGTGAGCTTTGTCAATTTCATTCAATGTATCTCTCTTATATCTCCCTTGTCAAATTCACTTGTATCTTCCACTTTCTGACTTCCTTTCATATCTCCCTCATAGTGTTTATCTCTTCTCTTTTTAGGTATCTCCCCTTATAGTATTTCTCTGTAGATCTCTCTATCTATTCTCTGTCTATTTGTCTTTCTCACTCTTCAGGTTATTTCTCCCTCTTCAACAAAAATGCCAAAGACTTGTCATCTAAACATGCAAATATTATCAATTTAGTTTCTCCCTCTCTCACCTTGCTTGTGACTATAAATCTTTTGTTTTAGTTACTTGATTACTTTAGAAAGCTCCTAAAGTAAGATCCACTGCATCGAATTTTAAAATATGACATTCAACTTTGTTGATGTAGGGTGTAGTACCACAAATTGGCACATTGCCATTTTAACCAATTCTAGTCTATTTTGGTCAACCCTAAGCCCTATTTTACTAGGCAATTCTAATTCTGAGTACTCGCTACTTGACCTAGGTGTCAAATGCAGAAAACCCTAATCTACATTAATCTACTCTCTATTTAATTCCTAAGTATTGACTCAAATTAGCTTCATTAAACCTATTGATTTAATTTAATTTAATTGTAAGTTTTCATACTTTAATAAAATAAAATAAATTATTTATCTAATGTGTAAGAGAATTAAATATATTTAATTTAATAATGTCTTCATTTTATTTATTGAATGTAATTGTTCAATTAATTAAAAATATCCATTTATGAGGTCATATCTTATTTTATTAAATTAAATAATCTATTCAAATATTCTCTTCATTTCAAGAATTAGAATTCTGAGTGATCTATCTCTTGAATTGGAATTGACCTAATCAACTTATTCTCACACTCAAGTGAATTTCAGTTGACTCTCCATCACACTCGACATCTGAGCTAGTTAATGTCACCTGCACAGGGAATCTTCCATCCTGATGAATCTCATCTTTGATCTTGAACATTCATCCTAGTTGATCTTGACTATTGATTTATTTTAGGAATTCTATTTATAAGGCTTCCAATTCCTCATTAAAAAAAGGGTTGAATTGAATTGTACCGAATTAATGCTAGAATAATCACTCACTTGCTTAATACTTTCATAAGCTTTCATATTTTCTTACATTATTAATATCATATTAGATTAAAAATGCACTCATATAGCATAATTTTATTTTCTTTGTTATTAGATTAAAATGCATCTCATCTAGATTAATTGCACTCTCATATAGTTGCACAAATCCTTCATACTAAAGGTCTAGTTTCTAGCTTCACGTTCTAAGAGCAAAGGAAAAATCCTTCTAGTTAGAAGGCAACATATCAAACTATTGGATTACTTAGATAAATAATCTCATATTCATTATGGGATGATCTCTCATGTAATGACCATATTGAAGTGTGTGTGAGGATTTGAGGCCCACATTTCACATATACATTTCTGGCACCCACTATGGGGCATAGAAATTAATTTTTTTGGCCTTATCTACTATTTTTTCTATTTTTTTAATGATTTTGTCATTTTCATCCATACAAATTTCCAGATTTTTGCACGAGAAATCTCATTTTCATGTGAAGAACTGAAGATTTTGCCCCTTTCATTGCACTTCCCCAAGCAAAAAAGTGTTTAATTATGTGATTTCTCATGCGGTGCACAAGATTTTCTCACACAGGTCTATGCAAGATTTTGCACGAAATTTTGCAATACCACATGCAAAATACAATTTTATGGAATTCAGATTATCATTATGTTTGACTAACAGTTTTCTCTAAAGCATTTTTCTTTCGAATTTCTGGTTTTTCTGCAGCTTAACAATGGTTTGTGTTGTGATTTCATAATACATGCCCCATTTCACCTAGAAATGGGACCCCCTACTTTATTTTTTGGCTTTCTAGATTCCTAGTCCATTTTTCAAGGATTTTTTCTAGTGTTTTTGGTCAAATCTAGTCTTGGTTTGAAAACCTAGATTCTAGAAATCATCATCTGAGAGGCTAGGTCATCTTTTGCAAAGAAAAATGTGCACCTAGTGCTCCTCCTCAGGTGTGCTAGTGTGCTAAAAATAGTAAAATGGGAAGCATTTTAAACACTGAAAGGTGCGCAGCTACGCACCCTTTTTTTATGAAAAACCTTAAAAACAAAGCAAAACCTCTTATTAAGGTGTGCAATAGCACACCTAATTAGATTCGCTACGGTCCACCCTAATAAATTCTCAACACTTTCCTAAGATTCAGAGAGTGCACATTAGTGCACCCCACACTTTTTAATGGTAGAGTTAGGCACACTTAGCACACCTCCGAGGTGCGCCAGGTGCACCCTTTTTTGCATATAAGGGTTGCAAAATTAGGTTTTAGGTGTCTTTGTATTAGAGTTTTTGGGTTTTGTTTGTGTTAATTTGAGGGTCAATATTAATGGGTTTGATTTTCAACTCTCTAGACTAATATTTGCTTCTTTGTGTAGATAAAAATGGCATCCTTAACTTGTCGAGGTCACAACTTTTGACTTAGAGCTTAGAATTCAAAATCATTTAAACTATTGGAAAGAAGAACTAAAGATCTAATTTCATTCCCTAAAATAGTGAGCCTTCATTTGCCTAGTTTTGGGGACTGATGAAAGTTTCAACCTAATATTTTGAGTAGAAGACCTCCAAAAAAGCCAGTTAAAAGGACATAGAAAAACATGTAAAAAAGTATGAAAAAGTTTCAAACATTTGATCATTTTTGGATAATCTGAATCACTTAGTCTCTGATTGGGAAGGATTAGGCAGTAGGAGAGAAGAAAGAATCAAGCAATTTACATTGAAGATCAAAGATACAAAGGTTAGTTACATGAACTAGAATAGATTCTTCATCTTATGTAACCATTAATGATAAGATTCAACTCAGGTGCCTTGGAATTTTAGAAGTAGTAGGAGTTTGGGTCTATAAATATTTTTTTCTATAAAGAGGGTATAAATCATCAAAAGGATCAAAGTAAGTACACAAAAGTGATCTAAAACCCCATTCAAGCAAAACCCAGAAACTGTTTTCAAAATTGAGAACTTTGATTTTTTGGTGATTTGAGCACCTTGCACAAATTTCATTGAGGTGCATAGGTGCCTGGGTCTACATTTTCATAAGTGTTCTAGAAGTTTTTGAAGAGGTGCATAGGTGTGCAGGTGAGCTGGTGCACTTTTCCAGCTCTGATAGTTAACTGCTAGTTCTAAAAATAGAGCTTTCCATGCATCAGAAATGCATTTTAACAACAATTTAACTCTGGCAGATGCCTAGTGAAGGAGTAGCTTCTATTTTTGACACTTCCAGACACTTCCACATTGACTAAAGGCTTTCTTTTTCTTTTTCTCTCATATATTATTTTTTTTATGATATGTAAAGGCTCATGCATCCACTTAATGAATATAAAAATGGATGGAGTCTTACTTAGCACTAGTTAGATTGTTAGTTTGTATATAATTAGGTTATTTTATTAAATTAAAAGCATATTATTGCATGAAGATATCTCTCACTCTCAACACAAATTGAGGAGAGGATTTCTTATAAATATAGGATTGTAATATGTAATCAAGGCCGCTATTATTTTGTAATAAAATTATGCTTTTGGTACTCGCATTTGGAGTGTAGTGATTCTTGCCTGAATGTGTCATATTTTTGTGAATTTATGTTCATGGAATTGTTATTGAGCCAAAATTTTATTACTTTATTTCTAGTTGTGTGATCTTTTAGTTTCAGTGTTTGCTATGGTTTGATGATTTTTTTTGATGTATCTAGCTCGAGAATAAGTTACCAAATTGTACCTACATAACTCTTTGTCTCACATGAGTGCACATTCTGTGGCCTTGTGATTTGATGAAGAGTGAAACATCATATGGTTATTAAGTTTCTCATCAACGATTGCATCAGTGGAATCTAAGAAGTGTTGCTCCTATTTTTATTGGTTACCTACTGATTTCTTTGAAAGCTTAACTCACAGGCATGTTTTTTTCTATAGCTTATGTCCATTAGGATTTTACTTTCACGTTGTTTTCTTTAAAGTACTTATTATTGTTAGAGTAATTATTTGTTACACTTATTAATTAAATCACTTTGACTTAATTATATAAGTTTCCTATTACTCTAGTTTTCTTAAGCTATCTCTTAGGTGCATATAATTAATATTTTATACTAATTATAATGTGCAACCTAGCTATTTTAGGCTTTAGGTTAACCTTTTTGGGTTTCGATATCCTTTTATAATGATTGATCTTTTTGTAATTAATTAATCCGTAGAATAATCTTTTTTATCTCTTCCATTTCATTTGAATACAATTTGCATGTTTTTCAGATCAAACCCTTGCCTCTTCTTGTCTTTTTCTTCTAAGTGACAAGTTTTCTACATGCAGTTATTCTTAAGCTTCGTGGATTTGATTGGCATATTTTCTCAAATCTTACATGGTATTAGAGCCAGATCTATTGTAGCTTGTTCGATATTTGGAGAAAAGAAAGAACAAGGGTTTGGTGGATCAAATCTAGTATTATTTCAAATATTTTCTTTAAAAAAATAGGGGGTTACTAATTTTTAGAGATGTTTGAGGCCAAATGGACATCACAAATGGATTTAAAAGACGTTAAAACCCTTGTTTCCATATAAAGTTTGTTCGTTTTGGACAACGTTGACCCAAGAAGAAAAAAAATTTGCTTGATAGGGTTATATAGCCTCTGGCATGCAGTTCGAGGCAGAAATTTCACAAAAATCACAAAAAAGTTAAATTTCAGCATTTTTATGCCACTACAGTTAGAAAACCAGTAGTGGCCCCATCGCAGTTACTACAACGGTCACCACTGGCAACCCGCTTAATAGTCACTGCTCACAGCTCCATTGGCAGCTCCACCTATGGTTCTTTAGCAGACTGCCTCCCTTTGCCACTGCATCCATCTCCTACTACGTGACCACCACTCAGCTGGTGGTAGTGTTTTTTAAAATTGTTTTATTGTTTTTTATTAAAAAATAATATTTTTTTGTGCAATCCAAGAGCCCTATTGATTTTTTCTCCATAACGTGAGCATACGGATGTATTTTTTTGATCCAAAAAATGCGTTGGAAAGCTAGTTTTGAGATGAAGACATTGGTATAGGTGTTTTTAGGTTTTGATGTAGTTTGGTTGCCTATTTTGGTAGTCAAAGCTAGATGTTCTATTTTACACTCTGGGAAGCATATCTTGAGCATCCGATCTCCAATTTGGGACTTCTTTATATCATTAGAAAGCTATTTTTGTACTCTTTCTAGTGACGCTAGTTGTTTTTCTAGATTCTTCTCTAGGAACATTCTATTTAGACTTCTTCTTTTTGCATTCTAGTGGATATCTTGGTTGTTTCAGGTCTCAGGATCAATTTTTTTGCTTCAAATGATTCATCATGACTTGTACTATCTTTTGTATCAGTCTTATGCCTTTTTGATCATTTTTTATATCACTTGTAAGCATCTTTATGCAAATGCACTCAAATAAAGTGTCACTCCATGTGTTTCAGGATCCTTTTCATCATTGTGATTTATTGTACTCGCAATCTATTATAAAGTGCCATCGGGGGATAATTGATTGACATTTAGGCCCTCTTCCTTTGTCAAATGAGTGTCCCTTCCATGAAATTAGCCCCATGAAGTGTTAGTGATGCATGCCTTTATAGGTGTCTATACCTCACTTGGGATGTGTCTGGTTCCTATGTTGTAGGAGTTTTTTGCCCCATTTTCTCAATTGCTTATCACCTCACCATGTCTGCATTAAGGGGGGGTTCTTTTTTTTTTTCTAATGCCTTGGTTTGATGGTTCATTGGAGTAAGCTATGTATTCAGTTTTTGATCCTATATACTAGGTGATTGCAGTGGCTAGCTACTTATGTATTTTGGTGAGATAGATCATCTACCATATAGACACTCTCAATTTGTGCCTTCTATTTCTGTGGAAGTTCTACAGATCAGTAGTTTCTTTTTGATAGATTTTGTAGCTTCTTCATGCTTAAGTGGTTCTCTTAATGATCACTCTTTGTTCCTATCTTCTAGAACATTCTTTGCTATATCTTTTTGAAGTAGGGTTTTTTCCATGTGGTTATCTCTATTTCTCTGATTCATAGAGATTTTTTTGTGGTTGGGTACCTCATTTCTACTTTCATAGTTGTGCTAGGTTAGCTTACCTCCTAAGCTTCACTTAAGGGGGGATGTTAGAGTAATTATTTATTTTCACTTATTAATTAAATCACTTTGATTTAACTAAATAAGTCACCTATTACTCTAGTTTTATTAAGCTATCTCTTAGGTGCATATAATTAATATTTTATATTAATTATAATGTGCAACCTAGCTATTTTATGCTTTAGGTTAACCTTTTTGGGTTTTGATCTCCTTTTATAAGGATTGGTCTCTTTGTAATTAATTAATCCATAGAATAATCTTTTTTATCTCTTCCATTTCATTTGAATACAATTTGCATGTTTTTCAGATCAAACCCTTGCCTCTTCTTGTCTTTTTCTTCTCAGTGACAGGTTTTCTACATGCAGTTATTCTTAAGCTTCATGGATTTGATTGGCATATTTGCTCAAATCCTATAGTTATTTTCTTTACTAACCCATTGTTAAATTAAGAATTAATACTACTTTCATTATTAAAATTGCATTCATTATAAATAGAAAATACCAAAAATGTATCTCTTTTGTGGTTAATTTTGAAACATCAAGAAAATTGGCCATTTGATTTGAATTGGTTCAAACTAGCAAAGCCCTCCTCATGAACAAACACATTTATCTTCAACTATTCTAGTAGGTCACAAGATCAAATGGAACCTTGGAGTTGATCCCCAAGATTAACTTTTCAAGAGAGGAGTTCAAAAGAATTCATGCCATTAAGCATCATGCAAAATGACAGCTCAACAGAAGTGGCACTAGAAGAAGGGTCTAAAACCCATTTGGATTGAAAAACCCAAGTTGTTATTTGAAAATTCTACAAAAATAAAATAAAATAAATCTAAATTTGAAAAATTCTAAAGTTGAGAAAAAATTCTAACTCTGGAAAATTCTAAAGTTGGAAAAAAATCTAACTCTGGAAAATTCTGAAGTTGGAAAAAAAATCTAACTCTAGAAAATTCTGAAGTTGGAAAAAAAAAAAAAAACTAACTTTGAAAAATTCTAAAGTTGTATAAGAAAAAACTAACTCTAGAAAATTCTAAAGTTGTAAAAAATCTAACTTTGGAAGATTCTAAAGTTGGAAAAAATCTAACTTTGGAAAGTTCTGAAGTTGAAGAAAAATTCTAACTCTGGAAAATTGTCATTTAGAAGAACTTTTGGATTTTTGGGTCTTGTCACCAAGGTGCGTAGGTGTGCAACGTGCACTATTTTGAGAAAGTGTTCTTCTTTAGAGGTGCATTTTTCTAGAATAAACACAAGTTCCTAAAACTTAGTCACTTTCACAAGCATCATAGTGATAAAGGAATACCAAGAACTCCACCCATTCACATTACACATTACATCATCATCATTCACTTTACATTCTACTTCACACATTTCCATCATTATGCACCATGTCTTTCTTCAATACCCAAAGTTCACCTTTGAACCTAATTGGACCATTACATGACTTGCCCAAAAATCCTGAAAAGTTTTTCCCATGGTTTATCTATGGAGAATCATGAATAGCAAAAGATCATCTTAAAATTTTCAAAGAGATCTGTAATTGAAACCAAATTCAGCATATGGACGTGGCATGTTTCCTTTTTCCTTATGTTTTGTGGGAAATGGTGTTCAATTGGTACCTCAATCTTCCACTAGCATCAATAAGGGATTGGAACTCTTTTGAGATCAAGTTTCTAGAACAATTCAAGATCTATATTGATCCAGCCTTCCTACATCATCAGTTTTTTCTCAATTAAGAGGGATCCCCATGAGAGTATTTCACATTCTAATCATCACTTCTATAGGATGTATCAAAGAATGGAGTTTCCATACATTGTACCACAAGAGGCTGTCATCTAGATCTATTTTGGAACAATGGATTCATTAACTTCTATTTTTCTATGAAGGCTCCCACCTAGAGACATTGATACCATTGAAAAAGTCTTCAAAGAGGCTGTTACATTCACGAATCAGGTTATTGCTACTCCAATGTCAACAATTACATATTTATGGTATGAGTTCCAAAAGGCAGCTACATCCATTGAAGCAAAAAACAATATGGCTAGAGATTTTAAGGCCATGAAGGAGATGATGTCTTTTTTATCTAATGAACTTCTAAGAATAAAGTTGAATTCCTCAATAAATCAAGGCAATCATCCAAGACAACTTGCTACCCAGGATAGTTATTCTCAAAATTAAAGCAAAAAACAATATGGCCCCCATGATAACATTAACAATGAGAATAATGGTATTATAGGTATGAGTCCAAGTAAAAATGGATATGTGCATAATGATGTTTTAGATTAGCCTCCCCAAATCATGGAGGAACAACCTTTGCAGTTTAGCACAATGGTGTTTGAATCATATGATAAATCTATAGGAAGACAAAATGATGAAGAAGATCAAGAGGAGTTTGTGTTCCCATTCAATGAAGAAATTCTTCTAAGTTTTTATGTTTCAATTAATGTGGACATGCCAAGAAATTTTGAGGACGTGAAAAACTTTGAAGTTCCAAAACTCCATGAAGTTTCAAAAAGTGATGGTTGGTAAGATGTTTGAATCAGAAAGTCATCAAGAAGAAGATACCAATTCTTCCTACTATGATATTGATTCCCCATTGGATAATGATAACGTACCTCCCTCAAAACAAGATTGGTCATTGGAAGAGATGGATAGAGTGCTCAATTTGGTTTCATGCTTGACTAAGGAAATGTTTATTTGAGGGTATTCTACACATATATCAAACCATGCAGTAACTGAGTCATGTAGAATCTATCCATTTGGGTTCCATTCAGAAGAAAGTTGTCTTGATTTCTTGTTGGCTTGGGAAATTGCAATGGAGGAAAAGTATAATTTTGAATAGACTTCTTTGGGATATGAGGCAAAAAAAATCTTGGTCGATAATAGTAATGAATCCTGTAATTTGAAAGGAAGGCTGAAGATTGATTTTTCTAGTTTGAAGAAACCTAAAGTGTTTCCAAGTGTGCATGCAGTTGTGTACCATGAGTTAAGACCACCAGAAGGAGAGATGAAAATGTGTGAGTGTACCCCTATGGTGGGAGAATCACTAGATCAGATAATATATTTCCATTATCCCTCTTATTTTGATGGTTTTCAATTTGAATATGATGCTAAAGGTAAGAGAACTTGTTTGTGGATTAATCATGGTCATAAAGAGTTACCATAGCTACTGATTTTGTGTGATTTGTGCCTAGAATTTGAGCCAAGGTTGCCCAAATTTTATTTTTCTGAGTATAAAGACAAATTAGCTTTTCTTAGGACTATATGGGGTGGTTCATTAGTATTGTACAACATGATAAATCTACTGACAACCACCCCACATTCTTTTTATTCAAAGTTTTTTTTTCTTTCTTTTTTTATTTTTGTATATAAGTTTTTGTTTTTGTGTTAGTTTTCTTTGAGTTGATTTTTTTTCTTTTTCTTTTTCTTTCAAAGTTGCATTAGTCTAGGGGTTAGGTGCACTCAAGATTTTATTTTTACATATCTCATTAAACCACTTTTTGGTTTTGACTTTTGGGAAGAGGTATTTCTTTGTCAAAACATTTTAATGATTTTGTTTCTTATACCAACTGAGGAATGGATGTTACTTGCAATAATAAGGGGCTTTCAATCTTGAATTCATAATTCCAGATCAACAAGTACTCAACACTTTGCAAATTTAAAGATCGATTATCTTAGGTGTTTTCAAACCAAGATCAATGGCAACAAGGGATAGTCCAAACCCTACCAGTTCAAATAGAAGGGTCCTCTAGAAGGAATTGCTAAGATCATTATTTGGCATGAGAGTTTCCAAAAGTTCTTAAAAGAGGAATGCAAGGGATGCTCACAAAAGATTGAATTTGAGAAATGACATTAATGTCTTGGCCACATAGTCTAAGCATGGTCAGGGTACAAAAAGAAAATAAAAAAAGACAAAAAGACAAAAAGGTGTTAAGAATGAAAGATTATGCAAAGTATGAGAAAGGTAATCTGATTATAGGGACATGCATTCCAAATAAGCTATCTAGTATCAAAGAAATGAGCTTGTGCAAACCTCTAATGGAAGGTACATAAATGCATCCTCTATGATGCAAAAGTCCTTCAAACTCTGATGAATACTCTAAATACGTCCCTTCCAAGGGTCTATGAGAATGCACCAACTAGATAACTTTTGTATAAAGCTCATCTATTAGCAATTGATGTAGGATTTGATCTCTCAAATTGATGCAAGTAGTCACAAATGAAAACTCATGGCACCTTCTACTAAAGGCATCTATAACCACATTCTCCTTTCATTTGATGTAGTCAACATCAAAATCATACTCATAAAGGAACTTCATCCACCTTCTTTTCCTAGCATTAAGGTTTTTCTATGTAAATATGTACTCCAAGCTCTAGTGGTCAGAATGAAGTTTGAATCTTTGACCTAGAAGGAAGTGTCACCACCTCACTAAAGCATGAACAAATGCTACAAGCTCTAGGCTATAAGTAGCATAATTGAGTTCATGAGTCTTCAACTTCCTACACTCATAGGAAATAGGTCATCCATCCTACATAAGGATTGCCCCTATACCATCCAAGGATGCATCTGTGCACACAACAAAATCTATAGAAAGATCTGGCACTGCAAGGATCGGTACACTCATGAGGGCTCTCTTGAGCTCTTGAAAGGCTTTATCACACTTCTATGTCCACTCATACTTCTTTCCCTTTTTTTGAAGAGATGTAATTGAGTGTGCCAATTTAGAGAATCCCACAATAAAGTGTTAGTAATATCCTACTAGTCCCATAAAAATCCTCACTTTAGTGACACTGGTGGGTGCTGGCCAATCCATGATGGCCCTAATCTTTGATGGATCTACTATGACTCCATCACCTGATATAACATGACTCAAATAATATATCTCAAGTCTATAGAATGCACACTTCAACAAGCTGGCATACAACTGGTTCTCTATCAACTTCCACAACACTTATCTCAGGTGCTCTTCATGCTCCTTCTCATTATGAGAATATATCATAATATCATCAAGGAATATGACTACAAACTTATCCAAAAAGGTATGGATAAATTAGCATTCATAAGGCTCATGAATATGGTTAGAGCATTCATGAGGCCAAATTGTACCATGGTGAACTCGTAGTGACCATACCTCATACAAAATGTAGTCATGTGGATATCACTATCCATAATCCTCAACTGATGATAACCTTACTTTAGATATATCTTCAAAAATACTTAGGCACACTATAACTGATCAAAGAGATCATCAATTTTAGGAAGCAGGTATCAATTCTTGAAGGTTAATTTGTTCAACTGTTGCTAATCAATTCACAACCTAAGTGATCCATCCTTCTTTACGAAGATCGCTAGTACACCCAAGGTGACACACTAAGTTGAATATCCCCTTTCTCCAAGATTTCCTCCAACTAAGTCTTTATCTCACCAAGCACATGAGTAGTCATCATGTACGGTGCTCTTGATACTAGCTCAGCTCCTGGCACAAGATCTATGTGAAAATCCACTGCTCTAGATGGAGACATACCAAGGAGCTCTAAAGAAAAAACATTTGCAAACTCTTAAAGGATTGGGAAATCATTGAGGGATGGTTGTCCCTTTAAATCTTCCTCTCTGTCACTAATGGTAATAGAAAAAAAACTAACATCCCTTTCACATGCACCACCTAAATTGCATAGTAGAAATCATACAAAGAGATACCGGTCTCTTCACTCTAAACATTGCTCTAGATATCCCATATTCATCCATACCCTTTTTTTGTCAACAATCCATCTTGGATTTGTGGGCATAAAGCCAATCCATGCCAAGGAAAACATCATAAGGACCTAGAGGGGTAATGCATAGATCAGACATTGTGGTCATGTCTCCAATTTGAATCTGGCAATTTTGCACCATGGAACTAACTAACACCATAGCTTCTGAGGCTAACTCTACTTCCCAACTGACATCCTATCTAACTACCACTAGCCCACAATGTTCTACTACATATAGAGATATAAAAGAGTCAGTAGCTCCAAAATCAAATAAAACAACAACCATACTACCCTATATTATACCTATGGCCTCAATAAATATGGCATTATGCTCAACTTGGTGGTTATCAATAGCTATAAATACTCTATGGGATCTACCCATGTCAATAACTATTAGCTCTGAAATATCCCCTCTCTAACCATCAAATGACTATCCCTACAGATACTCTCTAGCTATATGACCCATGCCACCACAAGTGTAGCATGGTTCTCAGGTATAAGATTGTATACCCTGTGATGTGGATTGTTGTGGACTCTTGACCCACTAGATCCATTGTATCTACCCCTGAAAGACTATTGAGTCTTCGCTGAATATGATGATGGGGCATGTGCCTTCTAATCCTTTCTAGGACCCTGTAACTACCACTGCTTAGACTTAGAGCCCTGATAACCCTATGAGGGTTTCTACTACTATTGTTGTGGTTTTTGCTACTGATACTATTGACCCTTAGAGGACCCTGCTACATAGTTTTGATTCCCTTTCTAAACGGGTTTCTGCTATCCTAACTACTAGGTAGAGTTTTGGTTCTGAGACCAATCTTGAGACTCCTATCTACCCTAAGTATCCTCAACAACTAGTGCTATCTCAACTACCTGTCTAAAGGTGGTAGGGAAGGCTAAATAGACTACACCTTAGAGTGAGAAATTTAGGCCCATGATGAAGCGATGGACCAGTACTTTCTCATCTTTCATGTATTCAACATATGGAAGGAACTTGAGAAACCTGCTCTCATACTGAGCTACTATAAGGCCCCTCTAATGTAGAGAATGAAACTCATATATCTGCTTCTATTTACAATGCTTAGACAGGTACCTCTCTTGGAATCTAACCAAAAATGTCTCCCATGTGAGGGTATTCATCCTCACTCCTCCTATAGCTTCCTCCTATTGCCACCAATTGGAGGCATTCTCCCTTAGCTGAAGGACTGCTAGTCATGGCTTCAGATTACTCACATAAGGACATAATCCAAAACACCACTATAGACTTTGTAACTAGGCCTCTGTTACTATTTCATTAGTGGAACCAATAGACAATGGTGGTTGGAGTCATATCAACTCCTTGATCTCATCTCCTACATGTCTAGGAGGTCCATCAAGTGCTAGTCTTAACTGATGTATTGACTCACCCTCATGATCATCTTGTTCCTCAACTTGCCTCAATGGAGGACTCCTACTC
Source organism: Cupressus sempervirens (assembly GCA_028749045.1). Taxonomy (NCBI): domain Eukaryota; kingdom Viridiplantae; phylum Streptophyta; class Pinopsida; order Cupressales; family Cupressaceae; genus Cupressus; species Cupressus sempervirens. The sequence continues at coordinate 188,239,740 of CM053784.1, read as the reverse complement.
CTCTCTCTTCCACCTGCCCCACCTCCTTCGGGATCCTATGCTACCCTTTTGAGAATCTGTTAACCTGTTTGTACAATAGGTGGTAGCCTCTGCTAGACTACTCTAATCAGAGTCTACAAGGCATCCAAAATATCCTAATTAGGGTTTGGTGGTGGTGGTGGTGGTGGAGGTTGTGGTACATCCTCCTATTTTTCTCTTGCACCAGCTACTCTATGACCTCTACCTCATTGGCTATTTCGTGTGATGGGAGGCATCCTACAAAATTTAAAGTTTTCAATAAGTTGAAATGTAATGGTTTTAAGTTCCTAGTGTTGAAACATGTGCTATGATACCAAAATTTCATGCCCAAAATAGTGGCACAAAAGCACATGGGATTTTTATTTATTTATTTAAGTTAATTAATCCACTAAGTTTGATATATGTTTGACTATGACTTACATGACATATTAGGTTTTGATATGAATCTATACATTTGTTTCACAAGTTAAACTATAGGTATGTTGAAAGGTAGATATAGGTTACCCTAACAATACCTTAACACTTTATTTGAGTTTATAACCAACATGTAGAATTAAATCATTATATTTAAACATTTGTTATATAATTTATTACGACATTTGTTAGTATTATATTAGACCCCAATATAACACCCCCACTAACTATCTTTACTAACTAACTTATTTCACTTTCTAATCAAAATAATTGATTATTTAAAATAAAGCAACCAAATATTAATTAATTTAAAAGATATAAGCCTTAATACTTATAAATCATAGACTGATTAAACATACTAACTCATCTTTTAAAATCAATCTTAAATTTCACTATATTAATACTAATTAATATAATGTTATCAATCACATTCTAAGCATTACTAATATTAATTAAATCGTACGAGATATAATAATATATTTTTTAATTTAATTTAATTAATCTAAAACAATATATTATTTTTATTTACCTTTCAAATATTTCACACGTAAATCAACAATATATTATATCTACTAGTAAACATAAATTAAAACTAAAACTAATAACACTTAAATCTATAAACCTATTCTAAAATAAACATATCTAACATTAATAATATAGTTTGAATAAATCAAAAATAACATTACATTTTAAAATAATAGGCTTATTTAACATTAAATAACATCAATACCCTCTATTAAAAAAAATAACTACACTAAATTATAACTAACTAAACATCTAACACATCCTATCTTTAATTTTAAAAATATTACTAACCTAACCACTAACTTTACTAACTAATTTTAACTTTATAATTATTGAATTAACATTTAATAAAAAATTCTAACTTAACATTTTTTTTAAAAAAACTAAACTTTACTAATTCCTAACAACTAACCCCAACTAAACTGCCCTAACTCACCTACCTCTAACCTTACTCCCTTCTAACCGCACTAGCCTTTCCCAACTATACCACACCCCTTGGCCACTTAGCCCTACCCCCCACTCCTTCCTTGGCATGCATTCCTAACCCATGCACTGCCCAAGGTCTTTTCCCCCATGAAGTACATGTCCATCCAAAGATGAAGAAAGGAGTTTCAAAACAAAGGTGGAGGAGCATTTAATTTTTTTTACTATAATCTCCCCTTCCAAGTGCATGTTGTGACCAACTAGGAGAATCAAGGGGGTCACATTAGCTATGATATGATGAGCACTTATGCCAATGCCTAGGTTAAAGGGTGAGGTGCAAGTGGGGAGGGTAGATGAGATTTTAGGGGGTAGTGGGTAGTTACGTTTTAAAAGTTTAGTGGGTGAGTCTGAGGATAGGGTAGAATAGTTAGATATTTTATATTTGTTAGTATTATTTTGTTTATTTAATTAATAATATCAATTAAATAAATAAAAATGTTATTAAAAGGATCTAGAGGGAATATGCTCTATCCTAAAAGGGATTAATTTTTTTCCCATACAAAGGGCAGAGAGCATATTTTCTCTAAGGAGATAGATTTTTTTTAAGTGTCTTTTTTTCTAAGTGTAAGATTTTCAAATTTATTTAGTTAGCCAAAGGGGTTTTTTTTCTCTTAAGGTTGAATTATAGCATGAAGCTTGATGATATGTTGATACAATATTGTAGGAATATTTCTTTTTTCAACAATACAAAAATACAAAATAAACTTTCATTCACATAATCAAATTTTCTTAACATTGTTTGGAAATAAATTGCATAACTTTATATATCATCATTTCTTCTAATTACCATGTAAACATATGAGTTAAAATTTGAATTATAAACAATATCACATGAAAGGAAAATGTTTTTTTTTTTAAGGTACATGGGCTAGCTACTTCTCATTCATTTATTTCAAACACCTTATTCAAGGATTCCCTTGGGAAAGAACCAAGGCAGAAAACCCGAGATCATGGTCATTTCGAAATACATTTAACAATAAATTTTTACAATAGGATCATTATCCTGAAGAAAAGTCTCTCATATATTCAAATTAAGACAACAACTCTAAATTCATGCTTGGCTTCATATCAAGGTAGCCACTACAAAATTTGCAAAGACAGCAAAGTAACCATGGAGGAACTAAAACTAATTAGGAAACAAACAAATTCGACACAAAGGCACAAACAACCATATACTCTCATCCCAAGTTTTCACAATAGGTTCATTATCAAAATAGACTAGGGAGAAGGTGGATTTTTCTAGTGTAGAAGAAGTCGGTCACAACACCATGACAAATGCCCCTTCCGAGGCTATAATCACAAGAGCTTCTGTTCTTTCATTTCTATTCTTTCACTTCTTAATTTATAAAACACAAAAATAGTTTGCATTGATGAGTAGAGTCCCATATCACCCTACTCTCTCCCCCTCCTCATCATGAGGAGAGACTTTGCACTGCCTAGAGTCAAACTGAAGCCTTCTTCCTATATATGGCCACTTCTACCCTATCCAAGGGTGAGTAATGCCAACATAACCCTTATAGTTTCCCTCATAAGTCAAAATGTAAAATATGAAAAGAAATCATTTAAGAAACCCATCACAATCCCATCTCTAACACGTTCATCATACATATGAATACACACATATGCAAAAACCTACTTAAGAAATGAAACAAAACATGAAGATGCAAATTTGAAGGATTCCTACCTTCACAAATGATTGTGGCAAATTAAAATTGGAGAAGAGCCATCCTTCCTTATCCTTCAATCATAACTTTTCTCTCTAAATGTAGAGATTGGGTGAACACTCGTCAACCATCAAATTTGCAATTAAATAGGCTCCTAACTTAAACACCTAAAAATTGCAATAACTCTCGATTTGACTAAGGCTTCTAGAGTCTTCTAACTTAATCCTGTCATTAAGGAAAACTTTATGGTGGAGTATGACTTGTCAAACTTATGGTCAAGCTCCAATTTTTGTACTAAAACAAAAATGGGATATTTGGGTGGTCACAAAAGTCAACGAAAGGGGCTAGAGGGGTGGAAAATGCCCTTGACTCATAAATATACTCCCTAGGCACTTAGTTTTCATTAATTTTGGTCTTTAGGACTATTTAGGGACCTATTAAATTCCTTGAAATATTTGGACTATCTAAAAACCCTAGGAATAAAAACTTACTACTAAACCCTAATTAGGGTAATTAATATTGATTACAAACTAATTAGTATTAGGTTACTAACCTAGTCCATCTCAGATTATTTAGATTACTTGGCTAACCCTAATTATCATGTTGATGTGCATATACGGATTATGAGTGTTAAGTGACACTATAAAATCATGGTTACAAAACATCTAAACACTTAACAATTACAAAATGGTACACACATTCAACTTACAATACATATAATGTATGACTCAATGGGTTTTACATCTTTCATTAGACTCAACCCTAGTTTTCACAAACTATATATAGGGTCAAGTTCTAATTCTCCATTAGATCTCTTGGCTAATAATCCTACACATCATTTTACACATCAGTAGCTCAAGAAAATCACATGCTTCTATTGAAAACTCATTTGGATAATCACATAAATAAAAAAATCAATCTTTCATATAAATAATTGTTATCTCATTTCTACTTATATATTTAAGCATTAAAAATTGCATAATCACGGTGTTAATCATACTCCTAATTATACATTCACTTACTATACTACATCATCAATATGCATGTTCATAAAACATTTAAATAACATAATTAAGCATCTCAGAGTAAAACATCACATGACATAAATAACATAATAATGTCCAATGTATCTGACAATATCTTGACATATTGAGTCATAATGTATCAAAATAACAATGTATCAGTTGTACTATGATGAGTCAGGGTAAGGCCTCATAGAGTCTTTGCAAAATCTCCCAATTTGACATCCAAATATAGCAATACCTCTTCGGTCTTAAATGCATGTCTAATATAACCATCAAAGGAAGCTTCTTCAAAAGTCTTTCAAAACTATTCAACAACTAGTTCTACAGTCATTAGTTTATCCCTTGAATCATCTTCAAAAATGTCTAAGAAAGTATCACTGTAATGCCTCTCTACCTCCAAAATTTTCTCTTGGGTTTGATCCTTGAGCTTATGAATATCCACATGTATTGTTTCCATTACTTTATTTCCATCCACAATCATTTCTATCTAGCCATCTATCTTATCTAACACATCTACTATATATAAATCCATCAACATCTAATACCTTTGACACGTGTGGATTGTAATGCTTGCAGGTATTTACCCTAGGTATGTACTTCATCCATTAACCCAATATCCTAGTTCAATATAGCAACTAGCTTATATGCATTATTTTACATATGATGTAGTAGTTTTAAATTTCCTTGTATGACCTGCACACCTTTCTCTTCAAAATTTTCTTGCCATCACTAACAAGCCTTCAAAAATGGACCAATTTGCATAGCCTCCTTATATCTTTTCTCAAGTGCCACATTTAGAGTCTCTCAAGATTTTTAGGATCCAATAGACCAACTACTTCGTTCAACTATCCCCTTAGGATCTCATTCTTCTTCTGAAGGGTTATCAATTCAGTCTCATCTTGTTATAAGTGCCTAAACACTTCTTTGATTCTCGTTGTAACCATTAATTTGGCAGCATCTACAATTTTCATCCAATGATCTTCAATGACATCTTCATGTTAGAATTATTTCCTTGCTAAATATTGCACTCTACCAATATTATCAAAGAAAGGATGAGGAGAGTTATGTTCATCCAAGGGATACTAATCCCACTCAAACTCAAAAGTCAAAATATCCCATTTCTGGATCACACTAAATGGTAATATAGTAATAGGGCATACTTAGGTTTTCTTATGTTGTTTTCTTAGTCTCTCATATGCAGAAAAGAGTTGTGATGTAATCTCCAACAATATAAGCCTGTCATATGGATACCTAGAGAGCTTCTTAGGATTGATGGTTGCACTTGCTATCCTTAAATAAGTGAATGTCTTAAATTAGATGTAGTAGGCATTGATTTCAGCAATCTTTTTCACTGCCTCATCAGACATCCTTTTTGCATAATCTCCTTAAATGAATCAAATGATTGCTAAAATGAAGGCATCATTCACTATTTTGTATTCTTTGTTACACTCAAAAATATTTTTCTCCATCAACTGGGGATATACTATATAAGGCCATGCATTTTCATCTTACATGTTGCCCCTTTTGAAAAATCCTAGATAGTTTATTTCTCTTGTGGCTAACATTACACCAAATGGGATGTCATATAAAACTTTTGATTATTCTTGAATGCCACCAGTTTCTCATCCAAATTCTCACTAAGAATTGAAGCCCAATCGATTAGCATCTTCATTATTATAATGGTCTCAATGAAGTGCACCATCCATATATTCAAGTGTCCTAATGTCGATAACCTAATGAATCTACTCAAAATACTATAGAATATCTAATATCATCTCTCATCTAGCCTCTTATCATGTCTACATTTCCTTCTTTTCATCCAAGAGGAGTCTTCTTGATGAGATATGAGGATTGAATGATTTCATATGCTTCTTCTCCATGCTCTCTATACCATCTTTCTACCTAATGATGTATCAATCTGATATACTAATCTACTCTAAGAATATGGAATACTTTCTCTCTGTTCTTAGGTCTCAAATATAGCACAATCTCTCCAATTATACTTTTCACAACCCTTTCTTCTAAGACAGTTCTCCACCAATGCCATGATCAATTATGAAGACTGTAGTGATACTGAGTGAGATGCTACATTGACTAGCCCTAATCTAATAAGAGTAGATATCATTGGAGACCTCTTAGTTGGTTTGTTGCATAGTACTAAGAAGGCCTTCCAATCAATATGGCCAAGTTTAGTGTCTCGAATCTCTAATTATTCATCCTGGAAGTGCGACTTTGCCAGATCACCTTGAAAATTGAAAGTTATTAGTTTATGGGCCATCTTTGTAGCGAGGGAGAACAAGGAGGAAGCCATTGAATCTGCACAAAACCAAAATTCATTAGTTTAAAAGAAGAAAAACTAAACCTACATAAACTCTAATGATAAAAAAAATACAACCCAAAAACCTTAATCTTTACAAAACTATTAAAAACACTTAAAAACCTATTTTCTATCCCTAGAAGACAAGAAAAAGGTGCACCTTGTGCACCTTGGAGGTGTGCTAGGTGTACACCTCATCGGGTGCGCTAGGTTTACACCCTTATTGTGCAAAACATAAGATAAGTGCAAAACAAAAGGATGCACACTTGGTGCACCTGATGGGGTGTGTTAAATGCACACCCTTTACTATCCTTATGGATGCTTAGGCCTAAGTAAATGTGCACAAGTGTGCACCTTGCACACCTTTACCTTAATTTTTGTAACGTGTGATTAAATTTGGGGTCAAGGGGTTAGGTAGCACATGGTTTATGTAATACCACTTGGTGATTTTGTGGGACTTGCTACTATATAAGTAACCACAAGGGTAGTTGTTGTTGTAAAGAAGAAGAAGAAATAAAAAAGGGAAAGAGTCGAGCAAGACAAGGCTTGACAGGTTAGCCAAAGGAGTATTTGTGAAGGTTGGAAGCATGGCATAGGATTGTGATGCAAAAATTGGTTCTTGCAACAGTATTGAGCTATGAGGGATTATGGATTATAATTAGGTTGTAATCATTGGATAATAATAATATTGGATTTGTTGTTGGTGGACGCAGCCCAAGGATTGGGTGAACCACTATATATTTTGGAGATTTGGATTTGATGTCATTGTACATCCATTTCATATTTTAGATTAGTCTCATGATGATATAGTTATCAGTATTTGGTTTGGATATGTATGATGAATTTTTGGGTCTATAAGTTGTGCAGTGTTATAAGCAGTCTATACTTATTGGTTGAATTTATAGCTTGGATATGGGTTGTCTTTGCCCATTAATCTTTCATTATTGATGCATATTCAAATTGGTGGCTTGGATTTGGGTTTTCTATGCCCTAAGTCACATGATTTTCTTTTTTTTTTCATCTAGAAGGGATGAGATGTTCTTACTGTATATGCTACTTTAGTATGTTAGAAACACTAAATTAAAACAATCAAAAAGCATTTGCATACTAATTTAACATAACTTCATGAGAGACAAAGTGAAGTCCTCAAATGAGAATATGAGCCATGGATAGGCTCTCTCAATGAGGATGATCACTTGATGTAGAGGTGTGTCTAATAGCTAAGATGGCTTGATTATGTATGTATGCTCAAATGCTCAAATCGGCTTCAATGGAGGATTTTTGATAGATTTTGGTGAATGCATTTGATGTAAAAAATGGCTTCTCAAAATGGCATTATAGCTTTACTTTATAGATTGTGTTATTTTTGCAAAGGGGAAGGATCCAATTTATAGGAAAGAGGCTTGAGGGATGGAGGGCTAAGATGGAAGGAAAGGAGAAAGCTTATGGAGGGCTCAAATTGAATGAGAGGAGAGCACATGGATTGTGCTTCCTTACAACCAATCAGGGAGTGACACATGTCACAAGGTGAGAGGATGGAAGAAAGGGCAAGGATGAGTCAACAAAGGAGGCTCAAGGGATAATATCTTCATAAAGACCCTTCATAAGTGCTTTGTAAGAGCATTGAAGGAGAGTGTAAGAGATATTTGATGATCATTTATGTTGGAGGGTGAGGAATTTTGACTTGGGTTGGATTAGGAAGGTTTTAAGCTTGCTTAGGATTGTGCAAATGATTAGAGGATGGATTAGGATGGTTTAGGATTAGCTTAGGGATAGGCAAGTGGATGGCAATAAATGAGGGTGGGTGAAAGAGGAGATATTTGTTAACTTTGGCTTGGGTTAGCAAGTCTTAACCCATGTTTAGGGAATGTGACAAGGTTAGGAGGGGATTAGGATTAGGGTCAAAGATAAGGATTGACATCTTCTAAAAGAGTCTAGGCTTTGGATAAGGATGAAGACTTTCTAGAAGAGTCTAGACCTTCCTAGGATGAGGATAAAAAAGGTTTTTTAGAAAATAAATAAAGTTTTATTTATTTCAAGGGTTTGGGTTGAGGAGATATTTATTAAAATATTTTTGATAAACATGAGGATTAATATTTAATCTTAATTAAATATTTTGAGTTGGGATTAGGGGTAGGAAATGATGGGATTAGCCTTTAATCGAAATTAAAGAAGGATTAGAAGATTTTGGAAGAGGTTAGTGGTCTTAATGAAATTGGCCAAGTTTTGGGCAAAAAATAAATAAATTATTTATTTTTGGATTTTTGGTCAATTTATTAATTAAATAATTAATAAATAAGGAAATAATGTTTAAATAAGATTTAAACATTTTTGGGAGGGATTCCTTAATTAAATATTTTTAATTAAGATAAAGGGATTTAATGGCATAAAAATAAATTAATTAATTAATTAATTAATGATGATGTCATCAAGACTTTTTTTAGAAAATAAAAATATTTTATTTTCTAAAGGATTTTTAGGTGTCTACATTTTTCCCCTCTTTGATGTGATGTCGCAAGTGGCATGGCATCAAAGATAAGAAAATAAGATGCCGAAGGCTAGAGCAGAAGAGGAGAGAATGGACTGCGAGATCCAAAGAGAAAGCGAGGCTCGTCGGCTTCTTGAAGAGTACAAGAATCTTGGCAGGTGGGAGGACGAAGAGTGGCTTAAGAGAAGAGGTTTAGTTAGCTCAAACTCTCACTATGGGAGAATGATAAAGGGGAAAATCAGAGGCACAAGAGTAAATAAGCTTAAGACTTTCAGGATTGGGGGGAGGATGAAAGAGCAGAGTGCTATAAAAAGGAATCCAAGATAGGGAGATGGATGATGGGATGATAAAGCTGATGCAACAGGATTTCAAAGAGCTAGATTGGCGAGAGATGGGTTTCGGAGATCCCTAGGACTAGGATTGTAGATCTCAAAAGATGAGGCTTGGTGGATTGATTTGATTGGTGGATCCTAAGAAAAGGGTTGTGGATCCCTAAATCTAAGAGTGATGATTGATTCAAAGAGATACTGATGCATAAGCTAGGGTAGGAGAGACAGATGTTGGATATGGATGGGGAATAATGGAGATGAAGGGATTCCATTGAAGCTTTTTGAGCAGGGGGATACTTCAAAGAGAAGTACCACCATGTAGTTGAGCACTAGATTTGCTATAGGACTGTTGGTTAATCACCAAGGTTACCAAGAACATCAAGGCCTTTTCACCAACTATCTAGAGGACTAACGGACTTGACTCAAAACAAACACACAAGGATTGCCCCAGTAGCACACATGAATCCTAGAGGAAGCAGCATGGAACTGACGCTGGGTAACCCACAAGTAGAAAAGAAAAACAAACAAAAGACTTGATCAAAACCTTACGCTCAGATTGCCCCATTCATAGTATACCATGATATGGAAGATTGTGGCAACCTTGAGTAGGGAACAAAAAGATTGCTTGGAAAAGATACTTCAAGACCCAAAGCAAAGATTCCAAATCAAAAGAAAGAGAAAATCCAAAAGAGAACCATTTTCCAATGAGATGGGTAGGACGAGGTACTAACGGACCAAGATCAGACATGAGGAAAGCTATATCCTACAAGGATCTATCAGAGAGCACCTAAGCTGATGGATCTGGATGAGTGATGCGTTTGGCAAGCTGAACTAAGAAGGATAACACTTTGGTGATAGGAGATCTAGCTAAAGGATGCATTGGAATAGCTAACCAAGGGTTGTGCGATGTGTGCAAGATGTTGATCAAGGATGAACTAATATGAAAGCTGGATAGATACAATGGTACTAAGCTAAAGAGGATGTATAAGCTGACAGACCAAGATATGTTTTGTTCATGTTTTGGTTTTGTGAGATGGAAATGTTTTAGAGTGTGTTGGATGGATAGTTGGATAATTTGATGGTTTTGTGAAAAGCTTAAGAAAAATGGGATTCTTTTTGTGCATGTGATAGGATAAAAACTAGGATACAAGATTATTTACAAGCTAGAATATGGTACAAGTTTTGGACAAGATTTGGATATACAACCTATGATACAAGGGATGATACAAGATTTACAAGGTATGATACAAGCTTTGGTACAAGATTTACAAGTTGTACAAGAGGTATTTACAAGCTTCATTAGATGTTGGATATTTGGTTGGAACACCTAGGGAACAAGCAGGTGTTTTATGGGATGGTGAGTGGATGGATGAGAGATAGGATAGTGATAGATAATGGATTAGTCTTAGTACACAAGGCACCTAAATTACCAAGTTTTTATCAAGGTACCTATCCAAGGCGCTTGAATTGCCAAGTTTTCACCATTGGCCACTTATTTCTCTTTATTATTTTTTTTGTATTTTTCAAAAGCTGGGTATACCAAGGATCTTCAAGCATAGAACTTCTTGAGATGAATGATGTTAGTATGATCATTCAAGAGTTCTCCTTCTAGTGTAGATAGCTGATAGGCTCCGGAGCTGAAAGAAGCAGTGACAACATAAGGGCCAAGCCATGTAGGTTCAAACTTACCTTTCTTTTCTTGATCTAGTTGGACTTTCATGTTTTCTTTGAGGACCATGTCGCCCGGCTGAAAGTGTCGGGGAAGCACCTTCTTATTGAAGTTCCTTTTGAGATGAGATTGATAAACTATGAGGTGATCATAGGCATGTTGTCACCTCTTGTCTAGGAGATCTAGTTGGGTGAGCCGAGCTACTCTGTAATCTTCATCTGATATTTGCCCTCGTAAAGATATATGCAAGGAGGGAAGTTCAACCTCTATGGGTAGTACCGCTTTGGCACCATAGACTAGGGAGTATGGAGTTGTTCCTATGGATGTACAAAAGGAGGCTCGATAGGCCCATAGGGTCAAATTTATTTGTAGGTGCCAATCGCGGCCAAAATCATTGACAACTTTCTTTAGGATTTTGAGGAGGGTTTTGTTAGTTGCCTCTGTCTGGTCGTTACCTTGTGGGAAATATGGGCTAGAAAAGTGGTGATGGATGTGGAGGGAAGTGCATAGTTCTTCCATGTTGAGATTTTCAAAGTTACCTCCATGGTCGATAAAGATCGTGGATGGGATGCTAAAGCGGCAAACAATGTGGTACAAGATGAACTTGGAGACCTGAACTCCTGTAGCTAAGACTAGGGGGACTGCTTCCACCCATTTACTGAAATAGTCTATAGCTATTATTATCCATTTATTTCCATTAGATGAGAGAGGTGTGATAGTTCCAACTAGATCAAGGCCCCAACATGCAAAGGGCCAAGGTGGTGCAATAGGCTGTAGATCTTGTGCTGGAGTGTGCACAAGATTGGCATGTTGCTGACATGGGAGACATTTTCTGAAAAAGTCATAGGAGTCTTCTTCAATGATAAGCCAATAGTAGCCTGCTCTAAGGATTTGTCACGCTAGAACAATACCACTTGTGTGGGCACCACAAAGTTTAAAGTGTACTTCTTTTAACACCATCGCGGCCTCATTTTGGTCTAAATACCTAGAGAGAGTATCGTGATAACCCTGACGATATAGGGTATTGGCTATGATGACATAGCGGGATGATTTTCAGATGAGGTTTTGGCATTGGGTTCGTGTGAGGTAAGGGGATATGATACCATCTTTAAGGTAAGCGTGGATTTCATTGTACCAAGGGGATTGGGGAAAAACCAAGATGCAAACACGATTTGAATCCTCATTCACATAGGCAGGTGTGAGGAGCTACTTGACTAAAAACTCATACTGCATAGCCTCTTGGGGAATTTCCAAGAGCGAGCCGATAGTAGCCATAGCGTCCGCTGCCTTGTTCTGCATTCAAGGCACTTGTGTAAACTGAAGCTTTGTAAAATGTTGAGTCAGTTGATCAACAAGCTCTTTGTAGGGTAATAGCTTTTCATCTTTGGTTTGATATTCATTTAGGACTTGCTTGATGATGAGCTGAGAATCACCAAAGATTTGTAACTCAATAATGTTCCATTCTACAGCAATCTTTAATCCTGCTATGAGAGTCTCATATTTAGCTATATTGTTGGTGCTAGGGAATTGTAGCTTAAAAGCTTTTGGAATGAAATCTCCCTAAGGTGTGACCAACAATATTCCTACCCCTGACCCATGAGATGTGTATGAGCCATTGAAATAAAGTTTCCATGGGGGTTGTTCTTCAATTAGATAGATATGCTCATCTAGAAATTCTGTGATCAAAGGATATGCATCTACTAGGGGTGCATCAGCTAGGTGATTTGCTATAGCTTTTCCTTTGATTTCCTTTCTATCAACATACTAAATGTCAAACTCACTTAGTAGCATGACCCATTTCGCTAAGTGACCTGTGAGTGTTGTTCTTGAGAGCATATACTTGAGAGGGTCGATCTTGGAGACTAGTTGGATGGTATGACTTAGCATGTAGTGGCGAAGCTTTTGGGTTGAGAAGACAACTGCCAAACAAGCTTTTTCCATAGGAGTTTAATTGAGTTCATAACCAACTAGGGTTTGAATGATATAGTAGATGGCTCTTTCTCTGTTGTAGTCATCATGTTGTGCTAGAAGTGCCCCTAGAGCAATAGGCATTGCTGATATGTACAAGATGAAGGGACGACCAGGAACTGGTGGAACCAAGATAGGGGGATTGGCAAGATACTACTTGAGCTGATCAAAGCTGCACTGATATCTCCACTTAAAGTTCTCATCTTTTTTTAGTAGATGTGCAAATGGCGTACACCTATCAGCAAGCTAGGAGATGAAGTGTCAGACGAATTGAAGCTTTCCCTAAAGAGTACGAAGCTATCGTAGTGTCTAGGGAGGAGGCATGTCTAAGATAGCCTTGACCTTCTTGGGGTCGATCTCTATACCTCGTTTAGAAACTATAAAGCCTAGAAGCTTACCAGATGTGACCCCAAAGACACATTTCTTGGGATTCAGCATGAGATGATATTTGGCTAACCTATCAAAGACTTTCTCCAGGTGAGCAAGATGATCCATGAAGGTTTGAGATTTAACAAGATATCATCCACATAATCCTCCAAAATGCTCATGGAAAATGGTTGTCATAGCTCTTTGATAGGTAGCCCCAGCATTCTTTAGGCCAAAAGGCATCATGTTGTAGAAAAAGGTTCCCCAAGGGGTAGTGAATGTTGTCTTATGCTGATCCTATTTTGTAATCTTGATTTGATTATAACCAAAAATTCCATCCATGAGGGATAGAATTTCATGTCCAGCTGTAAGGTCTATAATCATATCTATATTGGGTAAGGGAAAATCATCTTTTGGACAAGCTTTGTTAAGATCTCTGAAATCAGTGCAAATTTTGATATCACCAGAAGGCTTAGTGATGGGGACCATGTTGGAGATCCACTCTGAGTAGTCGATAGGTCGGATAACCTTAGCAACTAACATTCTTTCTAATTCAGCTTTGACTAGTAATGCCACCTTGGGGTGCATTTTTCTAAGCTTTTGTCTGACAGGCTTGATCTTTGGATCGACTGCAAGATGATGAACTACAAGCTTTGGATCAAGTCCAGGCATGTCTTGATATGACCATGCAAATCAGCTGATGTTCTCTCTTAAGACCTTAAAGAGGAGGTCAGCTTGGTCTTGCGATAAGGATACAGCAATGTGAACAAGTCTGGGGATCTCTAAAGAATCGATGTTGACTTCTCTAGTATCCTCAATTAGAATAGAAGACACCTCTGGTCAATTATCTTGAGGAGGTAATGCTAAATCCTCATGTTCTTCTTGTGACTCTGGATTTTCTTATTGAGGGGCTCTCTTTGCTGCCTTAGCTAGTCTTGGATTCGCCTTAGTTCCAATTTTGGGTGTATCGAAACTAGGTTGGGGATTTTCTCCAAAATACCCCTTGGGATCTAGCTTATAGATATAGGCAGAATCTGGCTTTGTTTGCTTGTGAGGAGTTTCAGCTCCCATGAATCTTAGAATCACTTCCTCTGATGTGAACTCATCAATGTGTATGACGCTTGGTTGGCCCCAATCTATGAGTTCAGGGTGAGTGAGTGGTAGGTCAATGAAATGGATGGATAGTTCTTGGAGAATAGAATCTCCCAGGGAGATTTGGTTTGGGATATCGTCGTAGGCTCTCTTTTCAACTTCCTCCAAAATGTCTTCGATTTCTACAAGGTCACAGTGGATGTTTAAAAAAGCATGACCGTTCGTATTGGTGCCCTCAGTTGTGGGTATGCCAAAGCCTAGACCTAACTTCTTTTCCTGTTTGTGTGCTTTGATGGGACACTACATGCCTCTTTCCTCTGGTCCTAGACCACCACCTTTATAATTCCATTTTTTAGTGATGAGCTTATGTGCTTGGGGATACTTCTGGCTGAAGTGATCAAGGCATGCTTGATTTCTTTGAGGTGCATCCTTATGTAACCAATTGTTGATATCCAGAGTGATCTCCTCATAAAGAGGGATTCTTGAGGATATAAAGGTTGTTGGGCCAAGCTATGTGTATCAAGGAGGTGGAGTCTCCTTGGCTCTATGATATGTGGGATGTCCATGGGTGTGTGGATCAAGTGGCAATGCACCAACTGCAAATGTATCAGACAGGCTATACTCTCCACAACCTTTGTTGTTGATCTTTAGGGTAGATAGGGTGGAGGCGAGGATGGTTTCTAGGTCATTACAGGTGTTGGATTAACTAGAAATGGATTGGGTGATTTCAATGCTAGGGCAATGGTTTGTATATGAGGCTTTAACTGCATTGTAATAAGCAAAGGGTTCTGGATTGGTATGGATGGTCACTTCAGTGCCTTGATGCAAAAATTTGAGACACTGATGATATGTGGATGGAATGACCTTCATGACATGGATCCATGGGCATCCAAGGAGGATGTTAAATAGTAGGTTTAGATCAACAACATGGCAAATTATTTCCTAGATAATCGGCCTAACCTTGATGGGTAGCAAAATTGTTCCCTCTGTGGTTTTCTCCAGATTATCATAAGCTTTAATGGTGATAACCTCATTGATGATATCTGCCTTAGTATACCCAGCTTATTTTATGAATTTTAGGGTGCAAATATTCAAGGTTGATCCATTATCTATCATTACTCTTTTTACGGTGAAATTGGATACCATAATGGCTATGTGAAGTGGAAGGGTGTGATCTGGCTCGACCATGGATATGTCAATGAGCTTGAATGATAAGGCACATGAGGATGAAAGGTGTCCAACAAGATTACAAAAATCAATCGCATTAATATTCGAAGGGACATGGGATTCTATGAGAGTACTATCAAGGATGTCTTTGTACATAGGACTAGTGCAGAGAAGGTCTAAAATGGAGATTTGGGCTGGCATGTTCCCAAGGTGTTCCAAGATATTGTACTGGCTTTTTGATGGAGCTGATGATGTTGATGGGGTTGATAGTGCTGATGGGACTGATGAGGTTGCGATGTTCAATCATGCTCTTCGAGTGGTGACTACACACTCATTGTTTGGGCCTTGGATATTGATAACATTAACAGAAGGCTCTTTCTCAGATATACAACCTATGAGGCTACCATAGTCTATGTAGGATGAAGTGTGGTCATTGTTCTTCCCATGCTGTTGGTTTGGCTGGCGGTTGTTGGTGTTGTTGTTGTTGGTTTGGATGGGTGCTTTTCCAGGATTTTGGTTGTTGTGAGGAGGAAAAGCATTTTGATAGATCTGCAAGCCTACATTGGGAGAGGTTTGTGCTCCAAATATGATTTCTTTCCAATCAATGAGGTCCTGCACATAATCTTTCAGCTTCATGCATCTGAGGGTGGTGTGCCCTTTTACCCTATGAAACTTGCAATACTCATTGTCTCTATACCATGTAGCTTTGGATTGGCCTGGGTCAATTTTTTGGATAGGAGTAAATTCGATGAGGGTTTCCTTGACTAATTTCTCAAAAATGACATCCAATGGCTCACTAAGGGGTGTATAGTTTCGAGGTGTAGGTTGGAACTTGGGCTTTGGTCTTGCAGCTACATTGATGGCATTAGCTTGATTGTTAGACCCTTGTAAGTTGGGCTTTGGATTGTGGCTTTGAAAGCTTTGTTGATTCTGTTGTTGGTTATTGATAGCTTGTTGATTGTTTGGTTGATAAGGTGGGTTGGACTGATTTTGGGAAGGACCAACAATATTCACATGTTTGGTATCAGTGACCCCATCTGTTGCAATGTGCTTGTTTTTGTTCCAATACCTAGACTTGTTTTTGTTCCAATACCTAGAATGTGTTTTATTTTGGTTGGCTTACTTGTAAATCTTGACCACACCATCTTTAATGAGTCCTTACTCAAGGATCATTCCTTTTTCTTTGATATCTTTGTAGGTCTGCAAACAGTTCATGGTCATGTGGTGAGCTAAACTGGGATGGGCATTATCAATAAACATTTTCACCAAATGGCACTTTGGTAGGGTGCAAGATATGCGGGTGGTAAGGGTTTACCATCTTTGTAGATATTCACCAAGACTTTCTCCACCATTTTTCTTGGTGTGGACAAGATCAACCACTGATAATTCTGTCTCAACAAGATGGGCATATTGGGCTACAAATGCCTCAGAAAATTCAGCAAAGTTTTTTATTATGCCATATGTGATTCTATAAAACCATTCAAGAGCTGGTCCGGCCAAACTTTTGGGGAAGAGGCACAAAAGGAAGACGTCACTGTATGTCACTTCTTGGCAGTGCATGTAAAATTCTTTGATATGTGTGATAGGGTCTCCTTTTCCTCTAAATTTGTCAAACTTGGGTATCTCAAAGTGTTTGGGAAATGGTGTCGTGGTAATGGCTCTATCAAATGGGTAAGGACACACATTCTCAAACTTGAAAGTTTTTGGGTCACTTCCCTCCTAGATGTTCTTCAAACTTGTCTTCATGGCTTCCCATTCTAAATTAATGGGTGATGGTTGTGGTGCCTCCACTATAGGAGCACTCAAAGGGAGATATGTGTTGAATGGTACAATTGAATATGGATGGCTTTGAGGTATGGGCTAGTAGGGATCGTACATGGCTTGGGCAACTGAATGGTGGATGATGGGTTGTTGAGATGGAGGTGGCACATATTGCTGCATGTGTTGTGAGGCTTGCTATTGATATTGGATTTGAGGTTGGGATTGAGGAACATAAGCTGGCTGTGGGATAAATGGATTTCTTTGTGGAGGTAAGGTATAAGATGGTTGTAAAGCTTGGGGAAAGGATCGGGGAGCTTGTGGAACTTGACTTTGGATTTGAGGAGTTTGACCAATATGTGTGGGTTTTGCCCCCATTTGGGAGGGTATTTGCATGCCAAAAGAGGCCAAGTAATTGGTGGTTGGTGGTGGTGGATTTCCTCCTAGAAGTGGCATAGAAAAATAGTTAGTAATAGGAGGTAATGGATCAGTTGGTGGTGGAGGTGGTGGGAATTGAAAGCTTGGAAATGGAACTAATGGGGTTTGATAGCTTGGTGGTTGGATTTGAAAGCTTGGTAGAGTGGTGGCAGGAGCTTGGGTCACTTGAGAGCTTGGCAGAACATTGGTAGTAGCTTGTGGGGTTTGATAGCTTTGTGGAGTAAGGGCAGTAGCTTGTGGATTTGTGGCTGATGGCACTGAGCTCCAAGGACCTAGTGGAAATGATGGAATTGTGCTCTAAGCTAAGGTAAACAAGCTGGGAGTGATGAAAGGTTGATTACTTGGCCCCATGGGTGGCATCCCAGTTGTATATTGTTGAGGTTGGCCAAAGATGCTAGTACTAATTTGGGAGATGGGTGGATTTGGAAGGCTGGGTTGGAGAGCAGCAGCAGCAATAGTGAAGGGAGTGAATGATGAGGTGTTTTGGACAAAGGGGGTTTGGGATGGAGTGGTATGGACCAATGGTGGATTGGTGGTAGCTGGATTGGCTTGCAAAATGGAGATTTCAACTTGAGTGGAGGCTGGTATGTTTGGGTCTATTGGATCATATGAGGTGGGTTGAGGCTCTTCTTTTGGTATATACAAAGGATGATTTGGATCATAAGAGCCTATGGGTGGTGGCAACTGCCCAAACAGAGGGTGAGAAGGATCTAATAAGGGAGGAGGTCTTCCAAAATCAAAGGCTCCTACGTTGTCCCTCTGAAAGTTTTCCATGATTGTTTCTTTGTTCTTGTCTATAATGACATTCACCAATACTGCATTTCTTGGTTGGTTCATGAAATATTTAATGTCAGTAGGTGATGGTATAGCATTCTTTGGGTTGAAAGATGGTTGAGTTCTCAAGGGGAGCGATGCTATCTAATCCAAATGATAGGGCTCCATTGTTTCCTTCTTCTTCTTGGCTAAGCGAGTGATGGGTGGCATGAAAATGTTCCTAGGGGTGAGGTGCAACAAATGTTGATGGATGCAAAAGGGGGGAGGCTTTTCTATGCAAATGATTTCCTAGGCTGAGGCAAAGCTATATGACAAACCTAAGGAAGATTGGGTTGGGGATTCTAACTTCAAAGATATGTTGCCAAAGCATGAAAGGTCTGCTTTCCTATGTGCAAGCTTGGTGGTGATTGTTTCAACTTAAGGATAGACTGATGATCCCTTGGGAAAAACACGAGATTGACCACTTATGGATCCCAACCTTTAGCTCAAGGTGATGAGGGATGACAAGTGACAAGGCTAGATTACCCTAGACAAATCTCTGTCAGAGAGATAACCTTGGTGAGACTAGTGGATTTACAAGATGATAGGAAAAGAAAGTTCTGGCAATGTGACAACAATTTTGAAGGCTTGGATGTGAACTTTTTGATTGCTGGCTAGAAGGTTTGGTTCTAAGGAAAAGAACTAGATGAGATGGATGAGCTAAAATGCTTAAAGGGATAACCTAAAATGGTTGGCTTTCCTACAAAGATGACTCTAAAGTGAAGTTTATGCAAGAAGATGTGGAGAAACAAGGAGGTCTAATCATAAAAATAATGCCTAATTGGTAAGGCATAAGCAAGGTTAACTCCTGGATGTTTGCTAAATTTGATAGTACAATCTAACCAGGCGTCTTGAAGGGCTTCATCGACAGCTTTGTCTTCTGCTTTGTGGAGTTTGGTAATTCGAGGGCTTGGTGTTACTTCCTTTCTCCTAGTTGAAATTTTGTGGTATACCTGAGATGGCTTGAGTTTGGCTTTATGAAACTTCTATTTGGGTTTGGGTTTTTTTGACATAAATTCCTGAATCTGTTTGGCTTTGAGAGATCGTGGTTGTTTTTGCTTCAAATTTGTTCAACTTCTAAAATAGGCAGTGACTACGCTAAGTGTGCCCTAAGCTAGGATTGATCAAGTTTGGAAAACATTCATTCAACAAGTAAAAGATCAAGCAATAGATAGGAACAACCAGATAGAAGTTTTGATTCTCAGAAGATAGTAATTGTGCTGTGGAGTGTGTATATTCTACAAATGTTTCGATCAGTCACCTCAAACACATTAACATCCTAGATGGTTGTCTACAAGACTGACAGTTGGTTTAGCTAGGGAGTCCTCAATATACCCAAGGTACGTGAGGCCCAAATCCGTAGATGAAACCAAAACAATGTCACACAGCTGAGAGGAGTGGTAACCCACTTCTCCTCTTTCACTTCTCAAGGGTATAAATTTCCTTGAGGCTTAGCCCGGGTGACAAAATTTTGATCCCAAGAGAGGTGTCTTTGGATTCACCTCTCGATCTTTATACTCTGTCGAAACACTGGAATTGAGGTCGTCCCAAGGGTGATGAAATCCCCAAGCAGGCCTCCTAAAAGCTAAGACAATATTTTGGATCCTAATCTTATGCACCCAAGATGGCCTCGAAAGATGACAAGGGGAGAGAAGACTTGGATGATCTTGGGCTAAAAGACAAAGTTCTTTTCCAGCTGACGCTTTAAGTTTTTTGATCTAGACCTTTTGAAAACACAAGTGATTTAAGATGCAAAGGTTCAATTCCAATTTGAAATGCGCCAACAAAAGAGAAGTGATAGAAGAATGAATACATCAAGAAGATTTAGGGTCAACAAAAAGTAAACTTGTGTGCCTGAAGGCCCTCCATGTCAAGTATCGATTGATTTTCTTTAAGGCATTCAAGATTGAGTGTGAGTTTGTTTTAAGCCCAAAACAAAGATGTGTGTAAAGCTTGATTTTAAGTGCATGCCCGGAGGCCCTCCACATCAAGATTTTTTCAATTTTTATGCCCAAATGAAGTGTTAGCAAGACTAATGTGCATTCAAGAAATTTTCTATTTTAGAAAAACCAATAAAAACTCAGGTGAGTGGAATTTGATTTTTGTGGAGCACTTAACACCTTCTTAGGTAGACCCATCCCCATATATGGCGCTAATAGTGCAACCAATGGTTAGAATGATGAGTGATTAAAGAGGGTGAGTCCAACAACAAATTCACTCAAAGTGTCTTTATTTGTTTTTATAACTTAGAAAGTTTCTAAAATGTGAATTCTTTTTATGCCCCAAAAGATGATTATTTGATTTATGGCATTCAAGATTGGATTTGTTGTTTTAATCATGCATTCGTTAAAAAAAAAAAATTGATTTTAATCCATGGCACTCAAGAGTGATTTTAGCAACATGCATTCAAAGACAAGTGATTAAACATTCAAGTTTTTTCCTTTGAGCATTCAAGATTGAGATTTTGCGTGTTTGTTTTAAGAACTTTGAAGTGCTTTGTTTTAACCTTAGATCATTCAAGTTTTTTTTGGACTCAAAAGTGAAAATTAATCTTTGGACTTTGGTTTTCATTCAAGATTTTGTGTTCTAGTTTGCATGTTTTAAGCCTAAAAAAATGATATTCCTAGATTGTTTTGATGCATGAAAAACTTAGGAAACATTCAAGATTTTGCAACAAGACATTTGTTTGGAACAAATAACAAAGCTTTTAGGACAATTTTGGCAACCATTTAGGAATCTTAGTTTTCATGAGATTTTTAAAAGAACTTTAAAA
Organism: Cupressus sempervirens; assembly: GCA_028749045.1. NCBI lineage: Eukaryota > Viridiplantae > Streptophyta > Pinopsida > Cupressales > Cupressaceae > Cupressus > Cupressus sempervirens. Next base: position 188,218,433 of record CM053784.1, on the reverse strand, counting down.
TATTTGCAAATGAGGTTCATTTTATCCTTGATTGATGCTTTGAGTTTGATTTACATTTTAGTGTGCACTTAGTGTTGATTTTGAACCTTTTGAAATGGAAACTTGAAGTTCTTTTTAAATTCCCAAAAATGAAGTGTTCCTAACTTTGCATGAATTCATCTAAAACCTTGATGTTGCAAGGATGCAAATGATTGTATTGGTTTAGTTTCACTTGTTAAAAGATTTATTTTATTTTTTGCAAATTTTTAGTTTTTAATGGATTTAAGTATGATTTGGGGGTTCATTTTAAGCACTTAAAAAAAAGTGTGTATGATTTTGCTTCCTTAAAAAAAAAGGCCAAGATCCCTCAAGAAGAAGAAGAAGAAGTAGATGGAATAGAAGAAGAATATAGACAAGAAGAGGAAGAAGAATTCCAAGTGCTCTATCCACCTATAAGCTTGAAAAATCTACAAACACTATGAGATATACTATGAGTTCTTTTGTCTTCTTCATGTTCATGTGGACCTGCAAAACCAATTTATACAATCCTAGCAATCACAAAAACAAGAAAAATAAGCCAAAATTAGCAAATGACATACAAAACTTGACTAAAAAAGCTAATGAAGATGACCCATGCGGGGTCCCACCGGGCATGCCAAAATGTATATGCTACTTTAGTATGTTAGAAACACTAAATTAAAACAATCAAAAACTATTTGCATACTAATTTAACATAACTTCATGAGAGACAAAGTGAAGTCCTCAAATGAGAATATGAGTCATGAATAGGCTCTCTCAATGAGGATGATCACTTGATGTAGAGGTGTGTCTAATAGCTAAGATGGCTTGATTATGTATGTATGCTCAAATTCTCAAATGGGCTTCAATGGAGGATTTCTGATAGATTTTGATGAATGGATTTGATGTAAAAAATGGCTTCTCAAAATGGCATTATGGCTGTACTTTCTAGATTGTGTTGTTTTTGCAAAGGGGAAGGATCCAATTTATAGGCAAGAGGATTGAGGGATGGAGGGCTAAGATGGAAGGAAAGGAGAAAGCTTATGGAGGGCTCAAATTGAATGAGAGGAGAGCACATGGATTGTGCTTCCTTACAGCCAATCAAGGAGTGACACATGTCACAGGGTGAGAGGATGGAGGAAAGGGCAAGGATGAGTCAAAAAAGGAGGCTCAAGGGATAATATCTTCATAAAGACCCTTCATAAGTGCTTTTTAAGAGCATTGAAGGAGAGTGTAAGAGATATTTGAGGGTCATTTATGTTGGAGGGTGAGGAATTTCGACTTGGGTTGGATTAGGAAGGTTTTAAGCTTGCTTAGGATTGTGCAAATGATTAGAGGATGCATTAGGATGGTTTAGGATTAGCTTAGGGATAGGCAAGTGGATGGCAATAAATGAGGGTGGGTGAAGGAGGAGATATTTGTTAACTTTGGCTTGGGTTAGCAAGTCTTAACCCATGTTTAGGGAATGTGACAAGGTTAGGAGGGGATTAGGATTAGGGTCAAAGATAAGGATTGACATCTTCTAGAAGAGTCTAGGCTTTGGATAAGGATGAAGACTTTCTAGAAGAGTCTAGAACTTCCTAGGATGAGGATAAAAAAGGTTTTTTAGAAAATAAATAAAGTTTTATTTATTTCAAGGGTTTGGGTTGAGGAGATATTTATTAAAATATTTTTAATAAACATGAGAATTAATATTTAATCTTAATTAAATATTTTGAGTTGGGATTAGGGGTAGAAAATGATGGGACTAGCCTTTAATCGAAATTAAAGAAGGATTAGAAGATTTTAGAAGAGGTTAGTGATCTTAAGAAAATTGGCCAAGTTTTGGGTAAAAAATAAATTAATTATTTATTTTGGGATTTTTGGTCAATTTATTAATTAAATAATTTATAAATAAGAAAATAATGTTTAAATAAGATTTAAACATTTTTGGGAGGGATTCCTTAATTAAATATTTTTAATTAAGATAAAGGGATTTAATTGTATAAAAATTAATTAATGATGATGTCATCAGGGACTTTTTTCAAAAAATAAAAATATTTTATTTTCTAAAGGATTTTTAGGTGTCTACAGTTACTAGGTACAATCATGGTGGAGGATTGTGGTTGACTATTTTATGCTGATAGGTTGGACATATTGAGAGTCAGATGCTTAGTTCATGGATGTGATCATGATGCCATAGATTTTGGGATGACATGATTGGATATACATGTACATTGTTGATGTTCAATAGCTTGGATTCCTAATTTGGTTATGGTGGTATATCTTCTTGGTTGAGGAACATCGTTATTTGGTTTCTTTTAAGGAGCTCATGATGTGCACCTTGAGTTCTTTGACTATTTGATGCCTTGGTTGATTCTCATGTTTTGTGTGTAGGTGAGAAAGGTGGAGTGGCATAGTGGTGTACCTCTAGAGATGTACAGATGTAGGAGACTAGAGCAAGAGGAGAAAATGATAAGGAAAGAAGGGTAGGGTTGTGGGATTTATAGGCCCAAGATCTAGAACACCTCTTGGAGGTGTGTAGATGCACAGCTGGATAGTTGCATACTTCTAAGTGTGAAGTGCTTTCCCTTAATGATCAGCACACTAGCAAACCTAGTGAGGTGTGCTAGGTATTCCTTCTTTTTTGTAAAATTGACTTTCTCTCTTAGTAAATCCAAAATTTGGGTTTTCAGGAAGAGACCTGGATTGGCTAAAAAAAACTAGGAAAAAGCCTAAAAAAGACTCAAACCCCAGATTAGGGATCTAGAAAGATAAAAAATGGAGTAGGGGGTCCCCATTTCTAGGAAAAATAGGGAGTGCATTGTAATACCACAATACATAGGTGTGCACATGTGCACCTTTTTCTTGGGTGAAGTTAGCGTAGGTTTTCTTAGTTTTATTAAATGTTTTGGGAGAAAAAGTGCACACATTATGCACCTTAGATAGGTGCACAAGGTGTGCACCTTCTAACATAATGTTTGTGTGTATGTAGGTTCAAAGGAGATTTAGTGCACTTGACAAAGTGTAGAGGTGTTCTCGTCGAAAGATGGAGGAAGGAAATGAAGTGAGGAAAGGGGGCAGGGTCTTGGGATTTATAGGCCTAGGATGAAGTGCACCTTTGGAGGTGTGCATTTGCACATGTGTGCAGGTACATACTGTTGGTATTTTTCAACTATCAAGTAATAAAAATACTTAATACCAAGATAATAAAATATAAAAACAATCTAAGGATTAGGTACTTCCCATAAACAATTATATGTGTTTTATATCTTGATCCAACTTCAACAAAATCAAATAGATTTCCTATTCTTTAGGCTCTGCAAAACTAAGGTGGGTATACCTTAGGGATAGAGAATTTTTTAACTTGACACTACACATATAATTTACTCATTTCACAACAACACACATCCCTTAAAGTAGATTAGTCACCATTCTTCTTACATTTGCACATAATTTTAGCAATAGTAGCCAACTAGAACTCAGAAGTTAAATGCAAACAAGTGCTGACCAGCATTGACATTCTTCAAATCGTAAAATAAAATTGATTTTGAATTTAAGCTTGATGCTTATTTATAATATTTCCATCTAAAGATTGAATTAGTCAGATCAGCTCCTCATCCATTGGGATTCGGATTCCATTCAATTCCTAAATCTAGTTGATTGCATTACAATCAATACTATCAGCAATTCTTACTAAAAATCATTCTTAAAGACATCCCTCCTAGTACCATGGAAATCCTGTCGATTTCACTAAAGCATTTACTTAATCCTTTGAATTAAAAGAAATAATAAATTGACATCCAACTTGATTTAATTGCAATCAATTAAATGAGCATTTCTCATACAACTTCAAGTTTAACCAAATAATAAAAAGACAAGATTCAGCCAAAAAAGATGTGGGGATAGTTCATCTTTCTATTAATTTTGTTTGAAAATTGTATACAATTGAACAAGACTTAGAATGACTCAAGACAAAAAAAAATCTAAATCCTACAAAATTAATGTATTCTCATAAACTTCCAGAGAAAACATATCACAAAGTGTACATCAAGAAAACTGGACCAAACTAGTTTAGTAAAGACTAAAAATGACAATAATTTGGACCCCTTCTCTAGCCTTGGAATCTCACTTATATCGTGTGAGATGCAACAAGCTTTAGGCATAGAGAATTGATAGTTGTCCTTTAGACAATAGATATTTACATGTGTTGCTATCACAAAAGACAAAATTTTGTTCAACAAAAAAATTTACATAAAAGTATTCTTGTGGTGGGCTCATTTTCTTTTACACTTTTAGGTGCTACAAATTCCATGATTGGCTCTTTTATTATTCTAATTCCTCAGATGATCTGATGGACGGATCTAGACTAATTGTAGTATTGAATGCTTAAATAAAATTAAATTTTAGCGGAAGTCTTAATACATTTATACATAAATGAAATTGTGCATCAAAACTTAAAGTGAGAAACAGAATTGAGAGAGAGAAGAAGATAGCAAGTGCAAATAAAGTTTGATTTCAAAGTTCGCCACAAATGTGACTATGTCTCTGGGTCGGCTCCAATAGAGTACGACCGATTCGATTAATCTCTAGAAATCAATTACAAATATGCACCAAAGAAGATCATTTATTCTAGCACTTCGATAGCATAACAATACACTGAAGTATGAAAATGGCTCCAAAAAATCTCCTAGAAAAATCTCCCTATTCCTTTAAAAAAAACTTCACCAAGAGCAATTTCTCTCAAGTCTCCCTTAATTTTCGTTGCCTCCAAATGACATACTACCCCCCTTTTTATACAAAATAATTTTCTTAAATTGGCTCAAAACCAATTAAGGATATAAAACAAAACATCCCCTTCGAATAACCTCCTTTGCCATTTTTACATTTTGGCATTTATAGAATTTTAGGGGTTAATGTTGTTAAAAATAACAAATAAATATATTTTAAGGGGGCTCCGCTATTTGATATAGGTTAAATAACACATCTGTCATGCATTTAACAAGCCACATCAGTGGTGTATTGGCACATATCTATTTTAGGGACGGCCAGGTCAAGGGTTCAACTCCCACCTATGCATCTTTTAAAATGGCTTTGGCAGCATTCATAGTTTAAATAAAAAATCTGTTACAAAGTTGTTAAAAGCTCGACGTGGTCTAGTGGCAAGGAGAGAAAGTGGTTAATGGGAATTTGGAGGTTCAAACCTCCTCAACAAATTTTTAAACCACCAGATTTGAGCTTGAGGTGCCATGTGGCACTATTTTATTTGCTCATATTTTTGACATGTGTCATCACTTGAGCTGTGGATATCATGATAATGTCATCACTATTACATTTTGCCTCCAAAATTCAAACAGCCATAACTTTTTCATACGAGCTTCATTTCTAATGAAACGAATGCCGTTGGAAAGCTCTCATCAGGCTCTTCATTTTGAAATCCATTGTTGACCACTTTTGAGATGGTTTGATTGTTCTCCTTATCTAGCCCTCTTGACCAAGCGTAACTACATTCGGACTCCATTTTTGTCTGTTCAAGTTGCGTTGGAATCAAGATGCTGAGATCTTTTCGATGGTGCAAATTCTGAAGAGAAATAAGACACTTCAATTTTTACTAAAATTATCCACCGAATCATCAGATAATGTAGCCACTAGACTTGCTAATGATGTATTTGGCTTTTTTTTATGTAACTTCACTCTAACTTGAGGCTCTCCATCTTCATCATCGCTAACTATTAAAATAACAGTTATTTTCATGTCCTCGGATGTCACATCATCATCTTTTTTTTCTAGGCTAATAGTTGTAATTGGTTATTCTATTTTCATTGTTGAGGGCGGTTGTTTTTCTTTACCTTCTTCTACAAAGGTGTCATATGCTTGATCAATATCCTAGCCCATGCCTTCTTCTTCTGCTACCACTTATTCTAAAGACAAAATTTCTTCCTTCCACTGGTTAAAAATAGTATCATTGGGCCAATCAAAATTTAGGATCTCACACTGCTTTTGGATTACAAAGGTTCCTATTTTTTCTATTCAACAAGTTTTTTTCTAATAATATTATTAAACAATTGTACTTTGACAAATTATTCATTAGTCATTGCCCATAGTACATGTCCCTTTTCATTTATGATCGGATTTATTCTATGGCACAATAAATCATCTAATTCCTTTCCCCATTCTCCTTTTTCTTTTATTTTGTCAACCTTTTTAAGTGCACTAAGAAAGAGATCAAACTTCTCTACTATATACTTAGAAAAACAAATTTTTATCCTCTTTTGAACAAAAACCCTTTTTCATCAAATTTTGTTAGATTGTTGACTATATCAAAAAAAATCTCCATTTGATCACATGATAATTCGATGACAGAGATACACATAGAAGTAACATCATTATCTCTTTCACTCCATTTCTAAACAATGGGCTTCAATGTGTCTTCATCTCTCTTTATTTTATTCCACATCTCTAGGACTCCTACCAACTGGTCATAAAATGTTGGGCAATCAATCTTATCCACTAAGTATAAGATTATCTTCTTGAGTTTCTCTTCATATTGATTGTTTAGTTCAACATGCATTTCCCACAATTTATTCTTTTCCTCTTCAAATTCCTCTACAGTATAGAACTTAGGTCTTTGTGGGGTATCAGGGAACTCAACAATTGGGGTAGATTTGAATGGCTCAATTGGGGGGTGAGGATATACAATCCTTGGTCTATTGGGCTCTCCCACTAACCTCTTTTTGAGCTTTTTATCCATTTGGGTTATTTGATTTTCCAATAGTTGTATCCTCTTCCCTCTTTCCTCATATGCCTTAAGTATTTCTTTAAACTTGGCATTGAGCTTTGTGAATCTACTCTTTTCTTTCCTAGCTACCACACTCCCAAGAGCTATCATTTCTTGAGCCATTTTAGTGACTTCTTCATTATCTACTTCATCAGCTCTGTACACTGTGAGAGTACTAGTATGTTCAACACTTGAAATCTCTTGCATCTTGGTCTTATTTCTTTTTTCAATAGACAATATAACTAGAGCTTGGTGATCATTGCTGAATTTTATGCCTCTATGTGCTTGTAATATTTCTTCTTTAGTTTTATACTACACATCCTTCTCCTTTCTAATGGAATCAAAAATCATAGCATTAGCTATGTCCCATTCAAGCAGAACCAAAACTCCTGATTCTCTGACAAACTATCTCCCAACCTTAGGTATTAGATGGGTAAAGTCCTCCAAAAATTTGGCTTTTACCTCTTCCTCAACTCAGAGTCCAATTTGTTTGGTTGCTCTGCTTTTATTGTTTTACATTTTTCCTCAAAATTGCCTATATTTCTCCTCCACAAAAATTGTGCACAAGATCTAGATTTAACAAAAATTTCATCATCTATAAACTTTTGAGATGCTTGTGTAATGATGGGATCTATCTCCTTACCTCTATAATCAGCAACAGTGAGGTCAAGGGATGGCATAGGAGGCTCCTCAAGCACTCCCCTTTCTATATCTTCAGTAGTGACAATCATGTCTCCCTCCCCTCCAATTTGCCTTAGTTTCTCTCTTAGAGATGCTTCATCATCTATTCTGAGTGAGGTTTGGGATGGTGAATACTCTCCTACCTGAGAGGAGGATCCCTATTCTAACCTTTGTCTCTTAGGGGTACTGGTGTCAGGTGGACTCTCTGATCTTGACCTTTTGTAGGGGGAATATGTTGTATATTTTGAGCTACAATGTATCTATCCCTCCTTTCTAGTGTATACTAGCCTAGAGTAACCACCATTATGTTATTTATTCTTCTTTCCACCTCTACAAACTTATCTGGATATGCTTTAACTAAGGTGCCCTTCTTCTCATTCAAAGTTTGCATTATCACAGTAAAATTATTCATAAGGGTATACATTTTATCTCCCTAATATTTCTTATCTACCAAGGGGTTATAATTGGGCTCAAAAGCATTGATAAATTCCAAAACTTTACTGAAAACTACCCATTTTTCTTTTATGACCTCTTGTTCCTATAAGGAAAAAATATTTCTAACAATATCCTCTGGGAAATAAATAGTTTGTAGAAGAGCCTTGGCTTTAGTTCTCTCCCTAAGGAGGTCATAAAATCCCTCTACATCAATGTACCTAGCATGGGATTGGGCCATTTGATATCTATCCAAGAATAAGCTCAAATTTCTCCATCCTTTTTTAACAAAAATAAAATCATGCACAATAGTAACAACAGGGAAGAATGTTCCTTTACCCTTTCCTAGTATATCTCTTTCCTTGATTGATCCAATCTGCCACAATAATTCCCAATTCCTATCTTCAAAGGCACATGAAAAGGTAATACATGGGGGTTTCCCAAAAATCCAAAAACTTTGATCACGATGAAAATAGGCTACGCGATTATAGTCCCCCAATTATGACTGACCAATAGCCCCTTGGCATGGTCCTTGGGTCTGATTAGCTCTAATAAAGGCTGTGAGATTCTTGGACTATCCCCTTTCGAAGCAAAGTATCTATCAAATCTGACATAACTGGCATCTATGACTTCCAAAGTCATGTCAGTGCTCCATAACTAAATTGGGAGCTTTTCTCCATCTCTTTTCAGCTCTAACTTCGTCTCCTTGGAGAATAAAGTGACTCCCTTGTATAGACATATGTACATTAACAAAATACTGGCAAAAAAGCTTATTCACCTTACCTTTAGCTATCCCAATCAAATTGTTGTGAATTTTCTTAGCTAGATAGGTGGCAAAATCAAGAATTGAGCTCATTCCAAACTGAAGGGTCTGAGCTATGATGAGGAAAATAGAGCCTTGAATATATTCTTGCTCATCCATTCTAAATATCTTATAGAGAGAAAAATACAAAGCCTAAGCCCTAGGATTAAATTATTTTTTCATTAAAGGTTCTAGGGTGCTTGGGGTAACCAGAGGAAGTGACCTAATATTGACAATGTGTTGCTACAATGGCCCTACCTTCAAGTATACCCTATGTGCATCATATCTCGCCTAAAATTCATCCATATCAATTTTCTCATGGATTTCCTAGTTAAGGTTGAGCTCAAAAACCTCTCTAATCAAGGCAAGTGAAACCCTAAAGAGATTATCCCCAGCATGGTTCTTCACAATTTTGGTGATGGGGTCGTATTTCTTGGCCATGTCAGATAATAGGTCACTGTCAAAAAATACTCCAAGAACAACCAATTCATCAATGTCAAACTCCCAAACATTACTCAATGTGGTGTCCAAGTTGCATTCTGCAAACCATTTTTTGAACAATTCTAAACCCTCCACTGAAATTTGTTCATCTCTTACCTAATTAGCTTTATCATAGATACCCTTACCTACAACCAACCTAAGGTTTTTTGGGATGATTTCTCTACCTTTTTTTAATTCATTTATTGACAGAGGGAATTATTCAAGGAAATCATCATGAACAGGTCTTTTAAGGTAATTCGTAAAACCAAAGAATTCCTTTTGGGGAGGCATTTTAATTCTCTAGTTCACACAATTAAAATTCCTTGATTTTCAAAAGTCACAGACCACTTACCTGCTGATTTTTGCTTTTTCTTCTCTATGAATTACTCTATAAATTGTTGAAAATATTGCAGAATCTCATGCCCTAGCTCTATAAACCCTTGCACTCTGAAAAATTTGCAATTGTGTGGTTGGTAATGGTGAATTTGCAAGTTATACTGTAGAATTAAGGTCGCATGAAGGATCCTTAAGCAACATTAATTTTTTTAGCGATTAATTTTCATGTCGTGCCTCAGATTTAAATTTCATGCATTGATCACATAGTATCGGATGACCTTGCTAGAAAATGGAAAAGCTTTTTTAAAGTTTTGAGATCCTTGCCACATGTCAGGTAGGCACTTCCCTGCTTTGCTTAAAGTTCATGCATCTTCACAATGTGGTGAAGTGCCAATTATTGATCTTCCAAAGATCGACAATCACAGAAAATTACAATACCTTGTAAGTAGAACCTTTGAAAAAGTGGCCCCACTGGCACACTCATCTCCAACCTAGAAAAACTAATTTATCCAACCAATTGCTATGCTCCATTTCACTACCTTTTCTAGCCTGGCATGACTCAACAATTCTTCCTTACAATAGGTCCCACCATGCCACATGTCCTATTGGCACTTGCCTGCATTATTTAAATGTTGAGCACTTTCTCATAGTGGTAATGCACTACCCATTGATCTTGAAAAGATCAACAGTATACAACTTGCTTCTATTGAATTGCATGAAATACTAGTTGCGACATCATCAGGGACAAGTGTTACCAAGGTGCTTACCAACTTTGGTTAAAATCCTTGCATCTTGGAATTGCGGGTAAGTGTCATCCATTGATCTATCCAAGATCAACATTGCAACAAATTTATACCTTCTAGAATTGAGTCAATTACACCAGCCAATGAATGCATTACATATGTGACAATCATGTCTGAAAATTGTCAACAATAGAGATGGCATAATACCTTTGAGAGACTACATCCATGACATCATCATATGCTAGATGTCAACAAGGCACTTGCCCACATTATTTAAACAATATTCACTTTTATCTTGGGGACAAGTGCCATCTGTTGATCTCAAGCGTACAATATGCACTTTTCTAAACTATGTGTAACATCCTTCATGGTGTCATCTTGGACAAGTGTCACCAAGGTGCTTCCCCACTTTGGTTAAAACCATTGTATATTCATCAAGTGGGTAAGTGCAATTTGTTAATCTATCCAAGATCAATGATGCAACAAATTTGAAAGCAAAACAACCCCACTGCAATGAGCCAACCAATAAGATCACAGGAAAATAGAACATGCACTGACAGGTACTGACAATTCTGAGAAAGTTCTAACAAAGTACTGACACACTCAAATGAGCTTTAGTTTTTGTGGTGTAGTCAAGACCTACTGTCAGCAAGTGCTACATGTAACCAAGGTTCTTGCCCACTTCACTTAAAAAACATGCATCTTCATATTTTTGGCAAGTACTCACCATTGATCAAACAGAGATTGACAATCAACCAGAACAGACCATCGAAGTTAAGATGCTCCATAAAGTGCCTAAGAATGATAACTATGGTTAAGACCTTAATAATAAAGAGTTTGATTCATGAAAAATAAAATAAAGTAATCTTTGTGAAAAATAAAACTTAGGGTAAATGTATCTCGTGCAATTTGAATTTGGAAATTATATTTAAACTACTTTTTTGAAGGCTAGGGCATACACACAAGGGTTTATAAGACCTTTAGAAATTTTGAACTAGGGTTTCAACAAAGACTCACAAATTTTGGACTATAACCCTAGGTTTTTTCACTACAAATTACAACGCATGACAAAGGGTAAAAAAATAGACCACACACGCTTCCAAAGGGAAGTGCACCTATAATGGTGCATTTAGCACACTAGTGCATCTTTAAGTGTGTGTTAGGTGTGCTAAGTGTGCTAGTGCACCCTTCTGCATAAAGATTCATTTTTTTAACCTCAAAATCTAATGCATAGTAGCATATCAAAAGTGTACTTTATGGGTCTTCCTCAAAATTTTGAAGTTATATAACCAACTCTACTCTAGCACTCCTTAACCCTTACCTTGTACGCAGACCTAGTAGGCCTAATTAGGTTTGGTTTATAAAGAAATTACCAAGTAATGGGTACATAGAATCATTCCAAAAATTAAAATATATTATTCCACTCTATTCTTGGGTAGGGATTCACAATTATAATATTTTCGTTGCCATTGAAATGAATGCAAGAATGTTGCATCTCTTAATAACAATTTCTCAACTAAGGCAGAATTTAAAACCCTTAATCAATCATTAATAACTTCCATAAATGAAAGAATGAAACAAATCCTTTTTCTAAGACTCAATAATAGTGAGTTACCATGGAGATATATATCCAAATAGAAGAAATGAAATAAAAGTTATTGCAATTTCCTCAAAACTATTCATATTATGATAGAATCTGACTAGTCTTCACTAAAATGGACATAACTTCTTCTAAACATAATAAAAAAAATCCAAACCAAAACCAAATAAAAGATAACTCAAAAATGTAAGTCCCAAGTCTTTACCATTCACAATGAGTTTGCATCAACAAAAACATCAGAGAAATTACAGGAAAAAAAACCATAAAACTGAAATACACAACATCAAAATAAGTTTTCTTCCATTCCAAATCCTTCCTCCAACTTCTCCAACTTACCATTTCAGGTTTTGGAGGCCAAATATATATAATTTGGAATCACATTAAACTCTGCAACTAACCTAAAAATACCCATTAACATATTTAAACCAACTTTTGAAAAGTTGTCACCAAGTTGTAAAAGTTGTCATTACAATTTTGGCAACTTTTGAACAACTTTTACAATTATTATCCAAATGACTTCAAACTTTTCATAAAACCTTGAAATATGATTAAAATGAATTTAGGACTTGAATTATATCAGTTTCATTCTATTTTAATATATTTGAGTGGTTTTACCATGCTTGAATAGGTGCCCCTGCACCATATTCCCCAACTTTGAAATTTTTACCAAGTCCTCTTGGAAATGGGGTTTCAAAAGATCTCTTCATCTTCACTTTTGGTCTTTCAATCCTTTTGGTCAAGAATATTGACCTTTTAAGAAAAAATTTATGGCCTCTCCAATCTGATTTCTTCATCACCTACATTGAAATGGAAATATAAAAAAATTCATGGGGAAAGTTTCAAAATCAATCACAAAATTTGCATCTTTCTTCTCCAATCTTCTTCACAACTCTTCCCTTTTACCATCATTCTCATCATAAATCTAATCAATATCTAATATTTTTTTATTATTATCCTTAATATTTGAAAATACTTCAACATAATCATTTTCAGTAATGTCCATCTTCATGGAGTCTTTGATTGGTTCAACTTCCATATTAGATTCAATCAACTCTTCCTCTTTTGTTTCTTCTATACTTATTTCTCTTTTCTCTTCCTTAAGTTCATTCTCTTTTCCCACATCTTTTTCAACTTATTGAACCTCTAAAAAATTAATTTCTTCATCTCCTTCACCATTTTCAATTCACTACTCTGGGATTTTAAGAAGTGCCTCCAACTCTTTGTATGCTCCTTTTCTTCTTTTCTCGATCTTTTAATCTCCTCATCTTTTCTTTTTTTCTTCCTTCTTTTTCTTTTGTGAATCCATACCTTGAAATTTACCATGCATCAATTTCATAAATAAATCCATTTTCAAGAAATTCTATTTTATCTTCTTCCTCTTGTCTTTGATACCTTTCCTTAGGCCTTTCTCCTCTTTTCTCTCTTGGCCTAGTCTCTCGGTATCCAAGCTCTCTCTCTTCAATCTATAAAAGACAAACAAACAACCACAAAATACCTTTCCTAGACCTTTTGGGCTCTGATACCACTTGATTTAGAGTAGGATATAAGAAGTGTTCTTTATGGGCCTTCTACAAAATTTCAAAGTTATAGAACCAACTCTACTCTAGCACTCCTTAAACCGTACCTTGTAAGTAGACCTAATAGGCCTAATTAGGCTTGGTTTACAAAGAAAGTACCAAGTAATGGTACATAATATCATTCCAAAACTTAAATTATATTATTTCACTCCATTCTTAGGTAGGGATTCACATTTATAATATTTTCCAACCATTGAAATGAATGCAAGAATGTTGCATCTTTTAATAACAATTTCTCAACTAGGGTAGAATTTAAAACCCTTAATAAATCATTAATAACTTCCATAAATGAAAGAATGAAACAAATAATTTTTTTGAGACTAAATAATAGTGAGTTACCAACATTTTCTCCAAGTTGTAGCCAAATCCAAGAAAGGAAATAAAAGTTGTTTCAATTTCCTCAAAACTATTCATATTATGATAGAATCTAACTAGTCTTCACTAAAATGGCCATAACTTCTCCTAAAAATAATGAAAATAATACAAACCAAAAATAAATCAAATATAACTAATATAAATTTTTGAGAATGTAAGTCTCAAGCCTGTACCATTCACAATGAGTTTGCATCAATCGAAACATCAGAGAAATTGCAGGAAAAGATAACCAGAAAATTGAAATATACAACATCAAAATAAGTTTTCTTTCATTCCAACTCCTTCCTCCAACTTCTCCAACTTACCATTTCAAATTTTAGAGACCAAATATATAATTTTTAATCATATTAAACTCTCCAACTAACCTACAAGTACCTATTAACATATTTAAACCAACTTTTAAAAAGTTGTCACCAAGTTACAAAAGTTGTCATTACAATTTTGGAAACTTTTGAACAACTTTTATAATTATGATCCAAATGACTTCAAACTTTTCATAAAACCTTGAAATATGATTAAAATTACTTTAGGACTTAAATTATATCAATTTCAATCCATTTTTATACATTTGAGTGGTTTTACCAGGCTTAAATAGATGCCCCTGCACCAAAATCTCCAGTTCCTAGTCAAATGTGTTTCCTGACAGAGAGCCAGACTAAGAATAAACACTAGGTAGACCCCTAAAAAAGACTCAAACCCTAGACTAGGGGTGTAGAAAATAAAAAATTATACTAGGGGCCCTCGTTTCTAGGAGAAATGGTGTATGCATTGTGAAACCACAAAAAATAGCTCTGACAAAAGGGAAGAAATGGCAAAGGCATTTCTTCACCAAAAAACATTTCTCTAATATGTGTCAAACACCAACTGAATCCTAAATACTCCAAGATTTTTTTGAGTCACTTCATAGTCAAAACCTTAGAATCTAGAATCTCCAAGTTCAATGTGTGTTCAGTGTATCCATTTTCTTTGACATCTCAGAATGCAATCTATCAAAAGCTTCCAACAACTTGGAAACAATCTTCCACCCTTATGATCCATTCATTTGGAATCCTCATGAAAGCTATTTATCAATCCCTTGTTTGACTAGATGAGAGAATCAATCCTGAGAGCTCTTAATGGGTTATCACTTTTCATTTGAATTCCTAGGTAATCCTCTTTATATTTGCTTCATGTAGCTCACATGTCACCATTTGATTCTTCGATGAAGCAATTATTTTGATACTAGGTAGCTTATTTGGAGTGTGTATCCCTATAGTTAGATTACCTTTCTCAGACTTCGTAGAATCCTTCATTCTTAATGCACATTTATTTATTTGTTTTGTACCCTGACCATGCTTAGACTGTGTGGCTAAGACATTGGTGTCAATTCTCAGATTTAATCTATAGTTAGCATCCCTTTTGTTCCTCTTTCAAGAACTTTATGGAAACTCTCATGCCAAACAATTATCTTAGCAATTCCTTTGAGAAGACCCTTTTGTTTGAAATAGTATGGTTTCGACTATCCCTTGCTACGTGCATCAACTTAGGTTTGAAAATACCTAAGATAATTGATCTTTAAATTTGAAAAGTGTTGAAAACTTGTTGATCTGCAATTCTAAATTCAAGACTAAAAGTCCTCTATTACTCCAAGTAACATTCATTCCTTAGTTGGTATAAGAAATGAAATAATTTAAATGTTTTGAAAAAGAAATACCTCTTCCCAAAATTTGAAACCAAAATGGTCTAAATAAGATACGTCAAGATAAAATCTTGAGTGCACCTAACCCCTAGACTGATGCAACTTTGAAAGTAAACACAAATTTGAAAGCAAACACACAATTGAATGTAAACACACTTGCAAAAATAAACACACTTGTAGAAAGTTTCTTTTGTTTTTATTTTTAATTTTTAGGCCTCAAAGTAATGTTTTAGGAACTACCCATTGACTGAAAACAAAACTAATTCCCCTTTTAAGGAACTCAACTTAAAAGTATTTTCTCCCAAAATTCTACAATCTGATAAGGACCAATCCACAAGCATTGAAACTTAGTGTAGTTTTCTAAATTTTCTTTTGTCTTGTCCCATAGTAGAACAAGGTTGGATATTTTGAAATATTTTATTGTATTGCTCTTGTCGAACCACCTCTTAATGACAACCTGATGTTTTTCCATATGCTCCAAAGTAGCTGTCCATTTCATATCCATCTCCAAAAGATTCATCAGTTTGATCTTAACCCTTTCAACATTTTTAGTGTACCCACTCATGAATTTCTAAAAAGGAATCCTAAGGTTAAGTGGCAATATTGGCTCTTATCTGTAAATGAGCAGATATGGAGATGTTTTCAAAAATAGAATCCTGAGGTTAAGTGGGAATATTGGCTCTTATCTATAGATGAGAAGATATGGAGATGTTCCTAAAGAATTCTTGATCCTAACTCGATCTATCCCTAGTGCATATTTGAGTTGAGTATGCCAATCTTTAGGATTTTCCTGAAACAAACATCTTATTACCATGATCAATTTCTTATTTGTAGATTCAGCCACACCACTTCCTTGTGGATAATAATTTGAAGAAAGCTTCACTATAACTTGTTTTTCTAGTGCCCATTGAGTAAGGAATATTGATGCAAAATTTGATCCATTATCATACACTAGAAAGAATGGCATCCCAAATCTAGTAACAATGTGTTCGTCCAAGAAGTTTGTAACCACCTTTTCCATGCAATTTCTATAAGTCATAACTTTTGTCTAATGGGTACAATAATCTATCACTGTAAGAACAAAAGTGTGTCCAATTGATGATGGTGGGTTTACAAGACCAATGAAATCCAACCTCAACTTTACAAAAGGATGTACCTCAAACACTGGTTGTAATGACATTGTAGCATGTCTTTCTCTGTTATCACTAGTCTTTGAAGATTGTAGGCTAGAGATAGCATGATCTTAAATCATATGTATCATAGCCTCTATTGAACCATTTCTTGTACCATATTTATCATGAAATTATTCCAAAAATTCTTTTACTTCTTTATGTCCTAGGCACTTTAGATTAATTCCTGCGTAGTTCCTTTTGTATAATTTTTTATCATGTAGCATCTAGGATTCACACTTCATTTTGAGTCCCCTACATTGTGAACTATTCATCCAATTGGGGTACTAATTTTGTAAAAGATAGTAAAAAATATCCTGGTACCAAACATTTGTTATTATACCTTGGTCAATATCAATTTGAGATACTATAATATTCTTTTGATCTTCCACCTCTATTTCACCATCAAATTGGAATTTATTTTCATCCTCAATCTAGTTATCAGCTATCATTTTTTATAATCCTTGCCCTCTTATCAACTTCATGGGTTGAATCTCTTAAACAAATCATTGAAGCATTACCATCCATTTTCCTCTCCTTTAACCTAGTTCATTTTGCATCAATAATGTATTAGCCATAGGATCAAGCACAATCGCATATACCTTACTCCTTAGTATATAATGGCAGAATTTCTTTACCACTTTGATTAAAGAAAAATATTATTTATTGAGGTTAGAATAATTTAACTCGTCATTTTTCAGAGGAAAACTCATAAAAGCAATGGACCTTTTATCTTCTTAATCCTTCTTTTTTGTAAGAATTCTAGCACATGAATGTTCTGAAGCAAAAGAGTATTTTTTGGAAGGTAGTCCATAATCCATTCTCACTAGTACTGGGGCCATGGAAATGGCCACTTTGATATCCTTAAATTATTTCTTAATCTCCAGAATCCTTTTTTTTTTCTTCCTTTTTGAGTAAATCATTAAGGGGGTGAACTATCTTTGCAAATTTGCTTATTAATTTTGCACAAAATTTATCTTCCCAAAGAAAGACTTAAGTTCTTTTCTACTGTAAGGAAGTGACAACTTCAAAATGGTTTCAATTCTTTCAATATCAATGGATATTTTGACTTTAGAGATGATGTGACCTAGGATCTTTCCTTTAGTAACTCCAAAAAATACTTCTTAGGATTGATTGATATGTGATATTTATGACATCTATTGAATATCTATCTTAAATCACCAACGTGAGTTCTTTGATCCTTTGAAAAGATAGTTAATTCATCCATGTAAATAACTATACACTTATTTATTTTATCCCTTAAAATCTTCATCCATGGCTCATTGAAATATAGCCCCTGCATTAATCAGCCCAAAAGGCATTCTTCTATAAGAAAAAGTTCCCCATTTGGTTGTGAAGGCCATCTTTAGTCTATCCTTTTCACCAACCATTGCCTGTTTATATCCCAAATATCCATCCATGGAAGACATCATCTTGGAACCATTGACAATTTGCAGAATTGCATCTAGTGAGGGAAAAAGGTAGTTATCCTTCTAAGATGCTAGGTTCAAATTACATAAATCTATACAAAGAAAAATCTCTCCAGTCTTTTTTTGCATAGGAACCAAGTTAGCCACCCATGTAGAATGGTGAATGGGAAAGATAATCTTAGCATCGAATAGTTTCTTGACTTCCTTCATTATCAAGGGTCAATAATGGGATTAATAGGTCTTTTCCTTTGACAAAAGGATTTGGCATCTGGTTTCAATGGGATGTCATGCATAATGATTTTAAGATCATATTTTTTGAGCTCTTCATACCTCTAGGCAATGACATCATTGTATTCTATAAGCAATTTGAGCATATCTTTTGTTTATTAAGCATTGCACACCTTTTTGACCCTTACCATTTTAGGATCTTCATCGGTACCCAAATTATATGAATCACATTCCTCAATCCCCTTTTCCTTGACCATTCTCTTATAAAGCATTGATTCACCATGATCAAAAATTCATTCCAAATTAACCATCCCCTTAGCGATAGTATTGGTCTTCAAGTTCAGAATCCCATCTTCATCTTCAAGTTCATCATCCTCAGGTTTGTCATCTGGAGTGTCATCAATCTCTTGCCATTTAAAGTGGCCATTGAACATGATAAATTCAAGTATGTGTTGATCATCCTAAAATAATTGGAAGTTTGTAATATTGTCTAGGGTAGATGGGGCAACCACTAATTCTAGTGAAAATATTTTCAATTTTGTTCTCTCGACTGGCTGTAATGCACTAGCTGAAATGGCGAGGGCATTTGCTACCATGTTTTTCCTCCTTGGAATGGACTTTATGTTCAAAGATTCAAAATCATCCATTAGATCCCATTCTCTTTTTCTATAAGTAAGCAACCTCCTATCATTGTAAGAGTATATCAATTTCACTTGTCTTATCACCAACTGGGAGTCTTCTTCAATTATGAGAGCTATGATACCCTTCTCTAATGTGAAGAGAAGTCCTCAAATCAAAGCTTTATATTTTGCAACATTATTAGTACATCTTAACTATAATCCATATGTTGCATGGGAAGACCTACCTTTTGGGTTGATTAACTCAATACCTATGTTGACTCCCAATTTACATTTGGAACCATCAAAGTGGAGTGTCCAGATCGAATCTTCTTTGGGCTTCCTAACCTTGTGCTTATTCATCTATAGCCTTTCTTTTACTTATACTTTAAAATATTGTCTCTTTGGAACCCATTGTAATCTCTCGCGGGGTAGACTTAATGATTTTCCATTGTTAGTCCTTGATATAGGGGTGTATGTTTTAGGGCCACTTTTGTTGTGCTGTCATTTTTCATGATGCTTAATAGTAGGAAATCCTCTCTTGAAAAGCTAATCTAGGATCAACTCCAAGGTTTTGAGTGATTTTGCGACCTACTGGAATCCACTCAATAGAAGATAAATGTGAGAGTTCATGAGGAAGCCTTCGCTAGTTCTAAATAATTTTAGATAAAATGTAAAAAATTTCTTGTTATCTCAAAAAAGTAACCACACAAAAAGAAATATATTTTTATATTTTTCTATTTATATTAATGAATGCAGTTTTAACTATGCAACTGTATGAACTCCTAAATTAACCAAGTGTTTGTAAAAAAAAATGAAAAAGATAAGGTAACAAGAAGTTTAATAAAATGATTTGAAAAGTAAATCCCTAATGGACATAAGCCACAAAAACAACACATCTGCAAGTTAAGACTTTGAAAAGATTAGTAAGTAATCAATGAAAATAGGAGAAATGCTTCCTTAATTCCACTAATGCAATCATCGATGGGGATTTAGTAACCATAAGATGTTTTACTTTTTATTAGATCACAAGGCCACGAAAAGTGTGCTCATGCGAGAAAAAAAGATATTTTGTAATAATAAGGTGATCTCTTCTCCAACTAAGTTCACCAGTGAAATTTGTAAACATGTAGCAAGGAATAAAATTAAAAGATCACTCAATCAAAATGATACAAAAAAAATATTGGCTCACTCTATGAACATACATTCATAGAATATAACACTCAAGCAAGAATAACTACACTCCAAATGAAAGCATCAATAGCATTTATTATTGCATCAAAAGAACAGCCTAGAATACATATTTAATTCCTTGATTTATAGGAAATATTCTCCCCAATTTGTGTTGAGAGTGAGAGATTATTTCATGCAAATATATGCTTCTAAACTAATAAAACAAATCTATTTATGTACAAACTGACTTTGTAACTGGTGCTAAGTAGGACTCCACCCTTGCTTATATCATTTAATGGGTGCATGAGCATTTACATGTCTTAAAACAAAAAAATCATGAGAAAATAAGAATAAGAAAACCATTAGACAATGTAGGAGTCACTAGAGATGCCAAAAATGCAAGCTCAACCTTCTCTAAATGATCCTAGGAGTTGAACTGCTGTCAAAATGCATTTTTGGTGCATGGAAAGCTCTAAATTTGAAACTGGCAGTTGATTGTCAATGCACCTCTAACTGCTTCAAAAAAAAATTGGCACACCTTTAGAGAAGTGCACCTTGCACACCTTGTGCACCTTGGGAGAAGTGCACCCTGGAAGACAAGTCCAAAAAATGCAAAATTTTACCGTGTCAAAACTGAAATTCTAACTTATGGGTTTTGTTCCCCTTCATACCAAAGCTATGTCTAGGTATTTGTTCTTGAATTTCTCTATAATATCCATCACTTGGGTTACATCCAACAAATCTAAAGCATCATATTTATCCTTTACTTTTTTTTGATAGTTTCCCACCTCTATGCGAGTCTCTACAAAATCTCCCAATTTTACATCCAATTCAAGAAATGCCTCTTCAGTCTTAAATGCCTATCTGATATCCTCAGTAGTGGAAGCTCTTTTAAAATTCTTTCAAAATTTTTCAACAACTACTTGCATAGTCATGAGTTTATCCCTTGAATCATCTTCAAAAATGTCAAGGCAAGCATCATTGTAATGTCTCTCTGCATCCAAAATCTGTTCTTGGGTTTGATCCTTGAGGTTGTGAATATCCATATGTAATGTTTTCATTACTTTAATACCATTGGAAATCTTCTCTATGTGATCATCTATCTTATCTAACTCATCTGCAATATATACATCCATCAACATTCGACACCTCTAACCCTCTATTGATTATAATGCTTGCAGTTCTTTACCCAAGGTATGTACTTTGTCCATTTACCCAAAATCCTAGTTCAATATAGCAACCAACTTATCTACACTATTCTGCATGTGGTGTAGTAGTTTAAGATTTCCTTGTATAATCTGTACACCTTTTTCTTCAAAACTTTCCCACCATTGCTGGAAAACCTTCAAAAATGGATCTAATTGTACAGTCCCCTTATCCCTCTTATCAAGTGGCACACCTAAAGTCTCCTTAGGATTTTTAGGATCCAATGGACCAATTACTTCATTCAAATAACCTCTTAGGATTTCATTTTGCTTCCAAATATTTAACAATTTAGACTCATCCTATTCTAAGTGCCTAAACACTTCTTTGATTCCTATAGTAACCATTAATTTGGTAGTATCCACAGCGAGTTTCCCAAGTAAGACCTCTTTGATTTGATAATATTTTGGGGTCAAATCCTCAATATCTACATGTAGAGGAGGGATAGAAACATGGGTGAACAAGTCTTGATTTTGATCACGCATAATGAAGGCCCATGTTTATACATCACCCACGGGTGGCTCAATTTTCTTGAGAGCTTTGATTAGTTCTCTCATTTCATCTTCCTCAATATAATACAAGTTCCTTTTATGTCTAACCATCACCTCTTTTCTCAACCATCTCAAAGTATCTTCCATTGGAGATTTATCCTTATATGAAGAGGGAGCTTATATCGCTAGACCTTTTCCTTTATCACTCCTCTTTGGACTCTTCTCCTTTCATGAGAGATATATATCAGGCATCTATGTGTCTATTGAGTCCACAATCATCATCTCTATATCTTGGGAAGTCTATTGAGGTTCCTCGGATATTTTCCCCTCTTATAATACTTCATCGGTGGTTATTTATTGTGGCTCTTCTTCTTGTTCAACTTGTACCTATTCTTCATTACCTAGAGGGAGAGGAGTAACTAAACCTTTATCTAAGAAAGGTAAATCTTGACTTGGTGATGGTAGAGCAATTAAAGGTACTTGTGACTGAGGTGACAATTGACTCCAATCCTCTTATGGAGGTTGATCTATCAGTGTATCCCTGATCTGATCTCCTACAAGTTGAGTGCCTACAGGAATGAAATCAAAATCTAACATCTTAAAGACATTAGCCCGTTGGTCCTCTTGCTCATCAATCCATTGTTGTAACTCATCCTCTAAAGTTGTAACATAAATAGTTTGTGTAGGAATGGATGGTAGTGCTTTAGTGGAGCTCCTTCTCTATTATACCTCTATAGCCCTAGCAAGATGAGTCCTTTGACTCAAGTGAAGGTTATCCTCTTTGTCTTTGTCATCATGTTCTTCTTCCTCTAGAATAACTTTTGGGACTGATGGAAAAGGAATAACCTTTTGTATCTCCTTTTGTCTCTTTTTCCTTTTAACTAGAGTTTCCATCTTTCTTTTCTTGGGAGCCGATGGAGAAGCTTTTCCCTCTTGGGAAGGTGGAGACACATCCTATGCTTATACTTCAGCTTCTTGCCCTTGTTCTCATAGTGGTACTAGCATATTATTCTAAATCGAGGTGGCCTCTACATTCTCTACACCTTCTACATTTTCTACCCCTTGGCTTTTAGATGCTTGAGTTGCCTCCTCTTCAGGCTCAGCTTGTTGAGGGGAAGTTCTTTTCCTTTTATTTTTACGCTCCCTGAAGTATCCAACTTCTCTATCAAGATGAACCCCAAGTTGAGTGTGTCCAACCTTGAGAAGCAGTAAATCTACCATCCACATCAAAATTAAACATGTTCCTAGTGGGTAGGGAGTGTGCACAGGGGGAGAAGTAAATCAGTCACTTTGGGGTAAGAGAATCCCAATATGAAATAAAATCTAAGGAAGCCCCAAGCTGAGTGTGTCCAAACTTGAGTAGCAGTAAATCTACCATCCATTATGGAATTATACACCCTATTATATTACTAGCTATAGAAAAAATGTTTAAAATATGCATCTTCAAGAACTTTTGATTTCGAGATAGGGGAAAGGAGCATTACATTCACGATCAAACTGGTAAAGCATTTCATTACATTTTCTTATTTCAATTTGTAAGAAAGATTCTAAAATGTATATTATGTGTCTACATTGTGTCTTCATGAATAATGTGTATGCTTTGTGTCTTCTTCATTTCTTCATGCATTCGTGTGTCTACCTCATGCTTGCATTACGTCTTCATATGTTAATGTGTTTACTTTGTCTCTTCATTCATATGTTCTTGTACATGCTATTATATACTAACATGTTTACTTTGCAAGTGTCTAACACATACATAGGAAAGAGAATGAATCCAGACTATGAATTAATGAGGATCAGATCAATTGCTTGAGGAAAAGCAAATTCAAGAGGGGGGACTGTGATATCCCTAGATTGACATATGATTTTATAATAAACAAGTATTATATATAAAATTTATAATATTAAGGATAAATAATATATATGAAAATAAATTATAATATAATATAAAGATAAAGCTATAAATTATAATATATGATAATAATATAAATATTAGCATATCAATATAGATTTTTATATATTTTATATATATATATATATATATATATATATATATATATATATATATATATATATATATATATATATATATATATATATATATATATATATATATATATATATATATATAATAATACTATAAATAATATAATATTTATATAAGTAATATTATATATAATGCATTATATGTAATAATATTAATATCAATAAGAGAAATATAGTTGATATAGTATTAAAATAAAATATTTTATAGTTTAATATTAATATAATTATATTAATATAATATTATTATCAATATAATATTATTATTTTAATATAAATGAAAAGATGTGACTCTTAGAATTAAAAACTATATATACATAGAGAATTTTAACATTGGAAAAAGGTTGGGAATGATAGGCATGAGGAAGATAAAGGAAAATAGAAGGAATCATGCGACAATCAAAAAAAGAAATAAAGAAATTGATGAAGATCCAACAAGGGACATTGCAATGAAGATAGTTATGATGATGATCTTGAAGTCATTGAAGCATTGCTTGCAAGGAGATTTCCTATAGGTAAAGGAAAGTACAAAGGAAAAATACCTTTGATTTCTTTTTATTGTGAAGAAGTTGATCACATTACTGCAAGATGTCCAAATAGAGAAGGCAAAGGAGAAAAAAAGCATGACAAATAAAAAGGCAAGAAAGATTTCAAAAGATACAAAGACTACAAGAGTAAAGGTAAGAAGTCTTGTTATATGGCTAAAGATTCTAATAGTAGTGATGACTTCAGATGAAATAGTTTACATTGTTGATAAGGATGAATCAGATGATGAGAATGATAAGATGGCCCTTATTTCTCATGTTAGAAAGAATGATACATGGATCATTGATAGTGGTTGTTCTTATCACATGACTAGTGATAAATCTAAATTTGAGTACTTGGAACACTATGATGGTGGGAGTATCCAATTTGGAAATGATGAACCTTGTAATGTGAAAGGAAAAGGTTGTATTGCATTAATTGATGAACTCAAATGTGATAATTCTTTTTGGGTTGAAGGACATGAACATAATCTACTTAGTGTGGCATAATTAAATAGCATTGGATTCAAAGTAGAATTTGTGAATAGGAATGCCAAGCTATTGGATGAAAAAGGGAATCTAGTTAGAATTGGAATCAAACAAGAGGTAATCTATTGTACTTAAATCTAACTAAAAATTCATGTTTTATAGCTCAAGTAGAGAAAAGTTGGCTATGGCATAAAAGGTTATGTCATGTGAATTTTGATAACCTGGTGAACATAAGCAAGAACAAAAGAGTGAGAGGCATTCCAAGCCTAAAGAGACCACATATAGGCATGTGCAAAAAGTGTCAAATTGGAAATATGGTAAAGACAAGTCTCAAAAACAAGAATTATCATTCAAAAAAATTCTTGGATTTGGTTCATATAGATCTTTG
Source organism: Cupressus sempervirens (assembly GCA_028749045.1). Classification (NCBI taxonomy): domain Eukaryota; kingdom Viridiplantae; phylum Streptophyta; class Pinopsida; order Cupressales; family Cupressaceae; genus Cupressus; species Cupressus sempervirens. Next base: position 188,193,220 of record CM053784.1, on the reverse strand, counting down.
TGGACCCATTGGCATAGAAAGCTGTTGTAGAGATAAGTATTTCATTTTGTTTGTTGATGATTATTCTAGGATGACGACTATGTAATGAAATAATTTGCACAATAGAGGAAATAATATGACATATTATATAAATACTTGATAATAACTAAGAGTAATAGGCCACTTCGAGGGGGAAACATCCAAAAATCTCCAATGAGAACACACTTCACATTATGATCTTGAAATAAGATTCACAACCTATTATATATACCTAATTATGCTTAGGTTGAATGGACACAACCCTACATAACACCTAGGCTGACCCTACATGATTTGGTATGGTCCATAATATCTTGGAGACAACTTATTATTATTATTTTTTTGCTTCATTGAGATTTTTTTATAAGGTTGCAATCTCAAGAAGACCCAGTCCCCAACTTCAAAATTTCATTCACTATGATGTTGGTCCACTTGTTTCATTTGATTCTATTTGAGTCTTGAAAGCACATGTTGTTGATGAAACAAGTGGTCCTCTACTATCTAAACTCTTGGTGACACCTTTAATGATGTGATGGAAGGATGATGATATCCATAAAGTGCCAAAATGGAGACATTTTTTATGAGCTATGAAAAGAACCATTGTACCACCATTCTGCAAAAGGTAGTCAATCTACCCATTGAGATTGTTTTTCTAGAGTGAAACAACATAGATATCCTCCCAAAGATTTATTAACAACCTTAGTTTTCCCATTTGATTGAGGATGGTATGAAGAACTATGAGCCAATTGAGTACTCAAACATGAGAATAAATCTTTCCAAAACTGACTAGTAAAGATAGGATCACAATCACTAACAGTAACCTTAGTTGTACCATGTGGCTTTTGAATATTCTCCAAGAAAAATTTTGCCACTATACTTGATGTAAAAGAATGTGATAATGCAATGAAATGTGCATATTTAGTGAGGCGATCAACTACTACCATGATAGCATTATGACCTTTAGATTTGGGAAGCCCTATGATGAAGTCCATGGATACCTCATCCCAACATTAGCTAGGAATAGATGAAGGCTGCAAGAGACCTGGTGTCTTAATTGTTTCCCCCTTATCTCTTTGACAAACCAAACATTTAGCCACAAATTTTTGAACATCACCTTTTAACCCTTCCCAAAAAAAATCTTGCTTGACCCAATGATATGTCTTCAAAAATCCTAAATGTCCCCAAATTGGGGACTCATGTAGTTCTTTGAGAATCTTGTGTTTAAGAATGGAATCCTTGTAGTGATACAAGTGCTCTTTATACCAAAGAATATTCCCATTTAAACAAAACTTATCTAAACTACTAGGGTCACTTTTTATTTTTTGGATGATATTACTTGTTGCAACATCATTTTGCCACTCTTCTCTAGCTTCTACCACCCAATTTTCTTGTAATATAATAAGGCTTTATCTTTTTCATCCTTCCTAGAAAGTGTATCGGCCACAATATTTTCCTTCCCTTTCTAGTATACAATTTCAATGTCATATCCTAACATCTTAGTGACCCATTTTCATTGCTCTTCTAAAGATAGTCTTTGTTCCAAAAAATATTTTAGGCTATCATGATTTGTCTTAACCTTGAAGTGTCGACCCATTAAACAAGGCCTCTATTTTTTAACTGCATGAAGGATTGCTAGCATTTCCTTCTCATAAATAGGTTGATTTGATTTTTACCTTCTAATTAATGACTCTCAAAAGAAATTGGTTGACCTTCTTGCATGAGAACTGCTCCTATCCCATTTCCAGAAGCATCACATTCCATAATGAATTCCTTGGTGAAATTTGGAGTGGCAAGCACTTGAGTTATACACATAGCCTTCTTCAATTACTCAAATACTACATTATCAAATTTATTCCAATGAAAATAATCCTTCTTCGATAGAGTGGTAAGGGGTGCTGCTATATAACCATAATTCTTCACAAATCTTCTATAGTACCCTATTAATCCCAAGAAACCCCTCCACTTCTTAATGGTTTTTAGAATAGGCCATTCCATGATAGCCTTAATTTTGTTAGGGTCCACCTTTACTCCTTTATGTGAAACTATGTGTCCCAAATACTCCACCTCCTTAAGACCAAAAGCACACTTGGATGGCTTAGCATAGAGTTAATGATCTTTGATTAATTGTAATTATAATTGTAATGCCCCACTCAGAGATCCTTGGAACAAGGATGAAATACGAGCCAAGATATTTTTTTTACAAGTATGAGTGCACATGACAACATCATACATAGATCACATAGATCGCAATGGAAGACTTAACTACCATCTCGACAACCAACGAATCTCCAAATGCCACTACCTAAACTGACACACTCACAATAGGAAACAAAAATCCAAAATGAGAATAATAATAAGAAACTAAGACCTGTCAAGGCATGGAAAATTAAGTAAATCCAAAGGGTACTAGAATCGCCAAAAAATGATCCACAAAAACTAGCGGAGATGCCCCCTAGTTTTTGCGCGAGGACCTATAGCAGATAGATTATTGTGCAAAGATGTGTAGCATGTTACATGAGGAAGTACCTTTTGTGCAAGGATGTGTACCAACCGGCATGAGAAGATACTTGGAAAAACAACCAAGACACCCAAAACTGGTGTTGGGTTTTATGCAAGAAAGTGCTAAGGGTTGCATGAAGAAACAAAACACACTACACAAGGACTTGCATTCTTGCATGAGAAGCTACAATTTTGTGTGAGATCCCAAAACAAGAAACTAGAGAATATGACCTAAAAAGATAAGGAATGAATTTCCTCCACACTAGGGAGTAGCGGATCCACAATTCGAGGCGTAAACACTTGAATACACTACTAATAGACAGAAACGACATCTAACCATCTAACAAAAAATGAAGGGAAAGTATAGAGAGAAACATCATAGTGTACTAAAACAACATCACAATAAATAGAAAAAACATCACAATGAATAGAATAATCAAACTAAGTACGTGATTCCTCCTAATCATAATATCATCATAAGACCATTGTGGGTTCTAGCCATCCCCCATGCGTAACATCCCAAGCTACCGATTAGATTGTTGATACTACCATATAAGGATGTCACTACTAAAACGTGCTACAACATAAGCATAAGGAAATCTAACATTCTAGGAGTAAAGCATAAGATAATCCAAAAAATGTAGATAACATCATCTCTCACATGCTAATCATCGTAATAAAGAAATGCATCAATAACTAACATCATCTAAACATGATATACAAGCATCGCAATGAAAGCATAAACCACAAGAAAGCATACTCCAGAACCTGAAGTACTAAGTGAACACATTTAGCAATGGTCACACTAAGATGAAAGACCATCTCTATACACCAGTCCCTAGCAGTGGTATAGGAAGCTATGCCTCCCAACCATGTGGAACCTACAGGCCCGGCACTCCCACCATGCTAATGGAGATAATGATCCAACCACAAACACACACAAAGAAAACATCCATGGCTAACACACATGCCAGACAGTATGATGACTAAAACCAAGAACATAGACAATGGGCTACTAAGTAGGGGATAACATCATGGAGATTTTCTTGGAATTGACAAGCCCAAGCTAGTAATGGCAGCATCAACTTCCCAATGAAAGGTGCACAATCCCACTTTTTAATTATCTTATATTTTATTACCACCTAGTGTTTTATTTAGTTATCACTTATATAAAGCTTCCTCTGACAATTAGGAAATGGTCTCTAGGCTATGAGATAGAAGCCCCTCCATATACTACCCTTCTGTATCCATGCTCATCCAATGATGAGTGCTCGTAGGCATGCATATTCCCAACCCAACCCTAATGATCATAACTTATAGAAGTACTACGGAAAATAGGGACTCAAAAATCACTCAAAAATTGTATGCACATGTACTTTTGTGTCATACACCACCATCACGAAGATCATAACACAATGATTGATGGGAACACAAAGCAGAAAGCCACTCAACTGAAAATAGACTTGGGAGGATAGATGTGACATGCATCCCAATACAACATAAAAGTACAATAAAGGTCCTACTGACATCCAAATGGATAATCCAAGTTCATAATCAAACTCATGCCAAGAAAACCCAAGAAAATAGGGTGGCAAACAAAACAAGGTAGAAACCCCAAAAACTAGAAAATTTTGAAATTAAAACCCATTTGGCTTTTGGGTATAAAAAACCTAAAAATCCAATAATATTTGGGTTCAGACATGATATGCAAAAATGGCTAGCATAATAGTGTGAAACCCCAAACCCCCATCAAAAAAATAGGGAAAATGTTCATACCTGACCAATATGGTAGAACTAGCAAACATAAATGGAGGAGAACACTAGTTCTTAGCCTCCTAACAAATTGCTACTAGAAAAAGAAAAACGAAAAAAAAACTAAAATGAAGTAGAAACAAGAAAATGGAAAGGCCCTACCTAATAGAAAAAGGGGTTGAAACTAAAAATGGCATAGTAAAATAAATCACTGGCTTAAACTACCAAAAATCATGGCAAAGCAAGGTCTACCTACCTGAGCTGGATCCAACGATGGTGATCTCACAAAAATCCCATGCTCATAGCTCTCAAAACAAGCATAAAACCAATCCTTCAAGAAGAGGAATTTAGAAAAGATCTCCAATTTCCAATTTGTAAAATTAAAAAGTGAGAATACAAAACCCTTTTTCAATACTTATTCACTTTTTGAGTGAATAGTCGATTAGGGCAAATAGCCAGTTAGACTAGGTAGACTCTGAATTGACCCAAATGAAAATAGGTTATTCCTCATAATGGGAATTCACCTAAGAAAAAGCTGCCAAAAATTAGATTCAATAAGATTTAAAGCCCAAAAACTCAAAATCACATAAAATCACCTCACAAATTTCACGGCAATGCTAAACTCTAAATGCACATACACACTTATTGGTCTAATCACATAATGTAAATGAGTTCGTATTTAATAATCACTGAAAGATTTAATTTAAAAAATTAAATAAGGATACGTCGACCATGCAAGGATGATATTGGTAAAATATGTATAGCTAAATCACTAACTCCATGTGCCACTACCAGGGATATAATTCCTATACACTAAAATGCATGATCAAGTGCAATTACATATAATATCATAGCCAAAGTGAAATGCATTAAATACCTAATTAATCCATTTACATCACTCATGTTTTCATAAAGCATAAAAAGACAAGAATGAAGTAAATCACCATAGCATAAAATCCATCACATAACATAATTAGGCAATGTGCCCAAATACTAAATAATCAAATATCATCATAGAGCTACTATCATCTCAAAATGACATCAACATGCAAATATGGTAAACTAAACAACATAGCAGTATAACATCTATGGTATTGAATCAAAGTATAACATTCGACCCACAAGTCATCTCAAAGTACATATAATAAGAGTATCAAGTATCTCTCGAAACAAAAATAGACAAGGTACAGACTGCAAACAAGAGAAACACTATAGTAATGCTTAATCTACATATCAAAAATTTTCTTCCCAAGTCTTGCTATAAATTAGTATATCATCAAAAAACACTAACACAAACTTTCTCAAGAACTTCTTAAAAATGGAATTCATCAAACTTTGGAATGTATTTGTTGCATTGGTAAGACCGAATGGCATCACCAAAAATTCATAATGACCCTCATGAGTTTGAAATGTTGTTTTGTAGATATCTTCCTCCTTAATCTAAATTTGGTGATAACCTCATCGAAGATCTAACTTGGTAAAATACATAGCTCCATTTAATTCATCTAGAAGATCATTGATGACTAAAATAGGAAACTTAACTTTAATGGTGTACTTGTTTAGCACTCTGTTATCCAGAAACATGTGCCAAGTTTCATTCTTCTTACACCCCATCACAACAGGTGAGGAGTAAGCACTTTGGCTATGCCTAATAATTCTTGCCTCTAGAATTTTCTCAACAATTTTTATTATCCCACTTTTTTGTATGTATGGGTACCTATAAGGCCTAATGTTTGGTGGCTAGCTTCCTAGAACTAGTTGTATGGTATGGTCATGATCCCTCTTAGGAGGAAATCCTTTAGGCATATCTCCAAGAATCACTGAGTGATGATCAATTATTACTTGTAAATCTAGATGAGTAAGAGCATTATATTGAGATACTTCCAATGAACATAGCTGGACCACAAATCCATCCACTCCTTTCTTAAGAAACTTTTGCATTTGATGAGAGCTTGCCATCTATGGGGATTTTTTCTTCAATCCCCTTAGCTCCACTACCTTTCCTTTTGATTGAAATTGCATGAATAGTTCCTAGAAGTTCATCTCAATTGTTCCCAATGCAATAAGCCATTGTACTCCCAAAATAATATCTGCCACACCCATGGATATCACATACATTAGGGTATCAATTTGATATTCTCCCATAGATAATTTGATGCTATGACACTTTCCTAAATAACTACTAGTAGGATGACCTAACTTAATTGCCTTACAATTAAGTTTGTCAACAGAAATCCCCAAACTCCATTCTTATGAAATATCCCCTCCATACACCTAGAAACCATATTAGAACATTGAATCATTTACTTAACTCCTTGAATAAAAAGCTACAACAGATCTAGCATACAACTCATCCAAGCTGTCTCAAATTTAATGAACCTTATTCAATCAATCTCAAAGTTAATAGCATATGAAGAATTAGGAGACAAAATAAAAGAACATAGATAATTAATTGTAAATCCCCTTTTGTACTTATCCATGGAAAGGCTAAATATATTAAACTGGTAATATTAAATGTAACTCAAGATACTTCACATGATCTAGCATCAATTTCCATTTATCTTAGAGAAACAACACATTAAATGAAATGAAAATCTGCACAAGAGTGGATGTGTGGCCTTCACTACTAAAGCTCTTCTCAATTAGATAGGAAGTAAAACCAACAACAACCTGGTCTCATGGTGGAAACTGGAACCCTGTTGGTATCATAGAGAAAACTGCCAACCCCTACAAAGAATGAAAGAAAGAAAGATAGATATAGAAGAGAATGAATTCCCAAATCTGATCTGAAAACAACATGTGTCCACTTGGAAACCTCCTCAAGAAGTTAAAAGCATCTCTCTAATCTCTCTGTAACTGCATATCAAATCCTCAATCATTTTGCCTCCAAAAAGCATAGAGTTTCTCAAATATTTGATGGAAATCATAATTGATTGCAAAAGACAAAATTTTTGAGAGGTTCCATCAAAATTAAGCAAATTGTGGAATACTAGAGGCAAAACACATCATTATGCATCAAATTTTAAACAAACTAAACCAACCAAAAAAATCAAATGCATCACAACTAAAATCTGCAACTGCACTGATGAAATCGTTGCTTATAATCGAACATCCCACTGAAAACACAAAACCCCCTATAGCACACACTAGTGACCACCTATGTAGAAACCAGCTCCAAAAATGGATAGCTCATCTCTTCCTAGTACCAACAGTATATTGGAGTCAATATTTTGGGCAAAAATTGAGCCTTTGATAACCATTTGAAAATTTAGACTCCAACTTCAATGTTTCACATTAAAATGGAAAATTTTGAAAATTTAAAAAAAAAAAAAAACTATAGAGTTTTACATTTATAACCTTAGTTTTTCAAATGAATGCCATTTTAATGATTTCAATAAAATATTAAAATGAAAATATTTTATTATTTTTTGCCTCTTCCCTAAGTCCACCCGGGTGCCTAACTTGTGCCATGTGGCACCATATTATTGGTCTGACCATCACCACGTATCCATTTCTAATTCGCCTATGATGCCATGTCATTAACTAGTCACTGCCACCTCAGTAGGCTGACAAGACCACCACATTAACTCTGACCCGAGCCCACTGCCAGGTGGTGCCCAAGCACATTACCGCTTTGTTTAACTATCGAGCATCTTCCTAAAGTGATGAAGTGTTGGCTGTCCTACTACGCCACGTGTCATCATCCTGTGTGTCGGTCATGAGCTTGATGTTTTGGCACCACATCATCATGCTTGGCATTTTGTTCAAAATTTACTCTCATCACCTCCAGCTGTCTGGCATGCACAAGTCCCACCACATGAGCCTACGACCTTTCAAAAAGGCCATGTCTTTAAGACATATGACATGTTGTGTGTTGAAGTATTTAAGAATCACAAAAGGTCTTCTCCTGGGCAATGTGGGATTTAAGCATCAATTTTTTTTGCTTCCATTCATGGCATGCTTTATTTTTTCTTTGGCTCACGACTTTGGATGATTGTGCCCCTACACTTTGGGACCATAGTCTTCTTTTTATCAATCAAATCTTCTCAAACGTGGACTAGCCATCACTTTGAAGGCTCTAATGGCTATGGAGTCATTGTAAAATGGTAGTTCCCATCCACCTAATGGACATAGAAATAATGTCTCTTCACTTTCATAGGTTTTGTCTCTTCATCAATGAATATAAATAGATCTGCTAAATTATCAAAGCAATATCTTCTCTAATCTACTAACTTAAAAAATTACTTTTGCACTTGTACCTTATACATTGCAAGAAGAAATTGAACAAGAAAGTGTCTTCTTAGTATGTATGGAGTTCCCAAAGTTATTAGAAATCTTCCCTGTTCTATGATTCCCTCGCCTATCATTAGGAGTAGATGCAAAAGAACAAACCTTTTTGCTCTCTTTTAGGAATTCATATTTCTTTGAAGTTTCCCCCAACTCTCCTCACTGATCCAAAGGTATATTCAAGAGCAACAATAGGTAGGCAATCCTTCTCCAATGTTAGTAAAGAAAGCCATTTAGAATTCAACTCCTAAAATTGAAAGCAATCTCTATCTTCATCTTGATCACCATTTCCCACAATGCCCTATCATTCTATCAAGATTAGTCAGGCCCCAAAATTGGTCCAGCTAAAAAAAAATTCATTTCCAAACAATTAAACTACCAAAGTGGTCCATTGAACCTGTCATATTGTCTACAAACAAATTCAAACACTACTTGATCATTTAAAACTCATTTCACATCTTATCTACAAGCTGTGATTTTCTGCTAACAAGGCCTGAGGCTGGCTTTAAAAATTGATCCAGACATATCACTGGGCTCTAAAATTGAGCACATTGACTCTCTATTATGTATACTTGCACCCTATTGAATCTTGTCTCATGAAAAATTCTTAGTCAAAAGATATTGACACTTGGGAGCATAGAAACTGGGGTATTTGTTTACTATCATGAGGAAAACATAAATCTATGATTAGGGCTCATTACAAATAATGGGATGCATTTGGTGAACGGTCAAAATGGGCTACTCAGAATTTGTAGACTAGAAACAATGACAAAAGCATTTTTCTCAAATGGAATGGACCTAGAAAAATGTACAGATGGACTCATCAAGATTTGCAAACTAGCACACTTAAAGTATTTTTAAATTAGAACACAATAGTACAATCCATTCAATCCCACCTATCATATATTCAAAGATATGACATCACGAATAGAGCTACTGACCAATTTGCATTTGCTGACACTAGTAAAAAGTTACAAATTGCATTTGGAATCACATTTGAAAACTAATCAAACAGATTTGTCATGAGCTCAAAATTGAAATATAGTAAGTCTCTAACCTCTAAAATGAAATGAAATAGGAATTTTCTCATTTTGGTCAACTAGGTCAAAGTTATAATAAGTCAAACAGGGCCTCCCAAAATTCTGAACAATTCACATCAGCATGACAACAATAAATGACCAACTTTGAGGGATTCAAAACCTAGTCAAACAAATTTCAAAATGACTCAAAATCTGAAACATAGGCTCTCTAGTATGGACAATATACACTTTCAAAGTAGTGAGTCATGAAATATTATCGGGTGCAAGATATTCAATTGCAAACACAGCCTCCCATCATTGTTTGACACTTGGGCAAAAATGCAGATTTGGAAATTGCTCAAAATGGGACTTCACGAAATGGCTTAGAATGGCAATTTTTCTGCATGGAACACATGGACACATTGAATGCAAGGTGTTAGAAACATTAAACACCTCTTAGGCCTCACAAGTACAATTGGGTACATATGCATCAAAAAAGCACTTAAGGGCTTAATTTTTTTTAATGGTACTCAAAATCAAGGTTTCAATTTTGAGTCCCAACAGTGGCTCTGTTTGGGGATGCATGTCCTTTGTGGGTATGGCAAGGATTCAAATCTTTAAGAGAATTAGACCACACACTTTCAGCAAAAACTTCTCTCGAACAACTTTATTGAAAGCTAAAACAACTACTCCTACTATGTACAAACAATGGCCCCAGGCCACCAAACTTACTCAAACTTCCTTCCTCTATCAAATACCTAATTCTCATTAACATTTTCTTGAGGTAAACTAAAACTCTTATTCTCCTTTCTTTCACCCAACATATCAACACTTTCAATCACTTCGTTAGGCAAAACAAAACTATTATCATCACTTTCATAGTGTGTATAATAATCAACATTACTTTCTTCATCTTGCTCATTATGAAAATATGAATTAGCATGATCATAACTATTGATATCAAACTGAAAATGATCATCACTAACTAACTCATGGACACCTTCAACCAGAAACAAAAAAGTTTGGTATTCTACTTCATTCAATGAGTTACATGAATCAATTTGTAACTCACCTTATGCATCTGGATATGAAGGGAATGTAAAATCTGATTTCTCCTCATTTGTAATATCAGTACTCCATAAATCAGATTGAACATTCACTACAACCTCTTCACACTCAAACAATTGATTAGATACCAAATCACAAGAATCATCATGAAATTGCATGTTCACAATATGTTGATTTGTATCAATGTTATCTTCAACTAACTCAATAGAATGAACTTCTTCATTACTATTACTTTCCTCATCATATAAGCTATCAAAATTCATCTCAGCCTCATGAAAACAAAATTAAAATGAACCAGCTACAGACCTTATCTCTACATCGTTCTTCTCAACATAGAAGTCATCATGTGTATTGATGTACGAACTACCATCACATACACCTCCAAAATTTGATATAACATATTCTGAAACTATATCTTCTTTAGCATCAACTTTAGGAGAAATGACTTCACCGTATGAAAATGCACAACATGGAAAAGCATAAACATCATCGGATGGATTTGAATACCTTTCAAAATCATGAGCCAACAAATCTAAAATATCATCAACACTTAACAAGACTTCATCACTAGTTCTTCTCCTTGGTTGTGATTATTATCCAAATAGCTTGACACATTTACAATAGTAGACTCATTAGTAATATATTTTGAAAAATCAGAATCCTAATTATCACATACATCTTCTTTTTTAGGCAATACCTCAACAGTTGGTATCTTAACACATTCACATTCATTACTAGAAGAAAGACTCTTATTGTTGTTACTCTTTTCCTCTTCCTTATAGTCATCATCATAACAAGATGAATCCACATTATGTTTTTCATCAAATTGCTGATTATTGTCCTCTAATTCACAAAACTAAGACTCTTCATCTTCAATATCATTTTCAACAGATTCATTGCATTCATTATCATTGAATTCATTAGCATTCAAAGCACTTTCAATCTCCATGATAAAATCTTGGAATTTAAAAATCTTATCTAACCTTAACCTTGACTTGGCTGACCAATCAAATGAATGTGTCATAAAAACTTCTAAGAACACCATTGGTCATGAAGACTCCTCAAGTCTGAAAAAATTTTTAAGGTTCACAACTACTAATTTAAATTTTATGTAAACTTGAAATCCATTAAGACCCTTAATATTACCAATTGTATTTCTTATGCCAATGATGGTAATATTATGAATCTTCCTTTTCAACCTAGCAATATTTGCATGAACACTTTAAGGAGTTAGCACATCACTTTCAGACCTAGACTCTAAATCCATCTTTTAAAATTTTAAACTGCTACCTCTATTTTTTTAGTGCTGAAACACTAGATAGAGGCAACCATTTCTACCATTCAACTTTCATGAAAGGCAAATAGATGAAAATTGAAAATACTTTTATGTGTTGTTGCATAAAACCTTTGATCTACTGATTGGCACTGTGTAAACATGAAAACCTTCATGCTATAGATAAAATCTTTGTAGAGCCACCACCTCCTTGAAAAGGAAAATGAAATCACACTAGTGATTCACCTTTTGAAATCAATTACTTCAGTAGATACAAACAACCACATAAACTATCAATCAAGAAATTTATAATTTCTCTTTCCCAACAAACTAGATTTGCCCACAAATATTGAAAGCCTATGATATTAAAATAAAACATGCATTGGCATAGAGATTTAGACTAGAGTCGCCACTCACACTTAGTCAGAAAAGATTTGAAACAATTTACCACTTGTACATTTTGAACCAAACTTTCAATATGAAAAACTTGCAAATCATTAACACCTTGAAAAGAGAATATACTTCCAAAATTAATTCTTGACTCTAAAACTTTCTCAATAGCACTTGCAAAAACTGAACTGATTGAAGATAGACTTATAATAGTCATAGAACACAATTTACATCCAATCTTAAAACATACAGCTGTCAATGAATAAAGCTTAACTGGGGAACACAAAACTTCAGCAAAGAAATGGAAAACACCTCACAACCCGGCTGCTCTAGCAAATCCTTCCTATTGTATTGAATCTTCTTCAAATTCTCAAGGTTTGTCTATGATCTAGATTCAATATAACTCTCCAGTAGAGTTGCCATTTTGTTGGCTACTCAGATGGGCAAACCATACTAAAAAAAATAGGACTAAAATATTCAATCAACACCAGAGATTCTTGTCCTTTTAAAAAAATGTATTATCATCTTATCCCCCTAGTAGAGTTGCCATTTTGTTGGCTCCTAATTTAACAATTTTAAGATTAACCAAGAAACTAGACGAATACATCTAAGGCTAGCAAATTCCTATGATGGATGCTCTCAACTGCAATCTTGGGCCAATTATAAGGCATAACTCCTTCACTCCAGGCTCTACAAAACCTAGGTGGGTTAACCTTGAGGTTCTAATAAATGATACCAGTGAAATTGAACATATAATCTAAACCTATTAATAGTAGATGAACCCTTTTATCTTCCGATACTTATGCAATAACATAGGAATGAGATAGCTACAAATCATCACCTATGAACCCATAAGCTAAGTGAGGGTTAATTCCTTTTAGCCACTAAAAAACATGAAGAATGAAATTGATTTTGATTAAAAAAAATTGTGCAAATGACCTTCATATCAGCTTGCATCTAATTTAGTGATTAGTGCCTTATCCATTGCAACATAGAGTCACTACCAGCAAGATGACCTACCTTGATTGCCTTAGAATTAAGTTTTTCAACTAAAATCCCCAAGCTCCATTCTTATGAAATATCCCCTCCATTCACCCAGAAACCCTATTAGAACATTGAAGCATTTACTTAACTCCTTGACTCAAAAGAAACAGAAAATCTAACATACAACTCATCAACTTGTCTTAAATTGAATGAACCTTATTGATTCAATCTTAAAGTTAATAGCATATGAATAATTAGGAGACAGAATAAAAGAAAAAAAAAAATTAATTGTAAATCCCCTTTTGTACTTATCCATGGAAAGACTAAATACATTAAACAGGTAATACTAAATGTAACTCAAGATACTTCACATGATCTAGCATCAATTTCTATTTATCTCAAAGAAGCAACACATGAAATGAAATGAAAATCTACACAAGAGTGGATCTGTGGCCTTCACTGCTAGAGCTCAACTCAATTAGACAGGAAGTAAAACCAACAACAACCTAGTCTCACGGTGAAAACTGGAACCCTACTAGTATCACAAAGAAAACTGCCCACCCCTACAAAGAATGAAAAAAAGAAAGATATAGAAGAGGATGAATTCCTAGATCTGATCTGAAGATGACATGTGTCCACTTGGAAAACCTCCTCCAGAAGTTAAAAGCATCTCTCTAATCTCTTTGTGTAACTTCATATCAAATCCTCAATCATTTTGCCTCAAAAAAGCATAAAGATTCTCAAATATTTGATTGAAATCATAATTGATTGCAAAATACAAAAAATTATAAGAAGTTCCATCAAAATTGTGTAAATTGTGGAATACTAGAGGCAAAACACATCATTATGCATCAAATTTCAAACAAATTGAGCCAACCAAGCAAATCAAATGCATCACAACTAAAATCTACAACTACACTAATAAAATCATTGCCTATAATTGAATATCCCACTAAAAACACAAATCCCCCTATAGTACGTACCAATGACCACCTATGTAAAAAAATAGCTCCAAAATTGTATAGTTCGTCTCTTCTTGGTTTTAACAGTATATTGGAGTCAACATTTTGGGTAAAAATCGGGCCTCTAGTAGCCATTTGAAAATTCAAACTCCAACTCTAGTGTCTCACATTAAAATGGAAAAATTTGACAATTTTCAAAAAACTATATAGTATAAACTATAGAGTTTTAAATTTATAACCTTAACTTTTTAAATGAATGCCATTTTAATGATTTCAATAAAATATTTTTAAAAAATTATTATTATTTTTTTACTATTCTCTAAGTCCACTCGGGTGCCTAAAGTGTGCCACATGGCACCATATTATTAGTCTGACCATCACCATGTGTCCATTTCTAATTTGCCTATGCTACCATGTCATCAACCAGTCACTGCTACCTCAGCAGGTTGATAGGACTACCACAGCAACTCTAGCCCAAGCCCACTACCATGTGGCACTCAAGCACATTACCACTTTGTTTAACTAGTGAGCATCTTCCCAAAGCAAGGAAGCATCCACTAGTACATCTGAGACCATTTTTTGACCATTATTGGTCAAAATTTTGACCCCCTTTTCAACCAAAATTTGACCAAAGTCGACCAACCCATTGGTCAAAAAAATTTCAGTCAAAATTTTGACCAACCTTCTGGTTGGTCAAAATTTTGACCAATACTTTGGTTGAAAAACGTCCATAGCCATTGTGCAAGTTTTGTTAGGAATTGGTCGAAATTTCGACCAAACAAGGTAGAAATTTTGACCAAAGAAGGTAGAAAATCTTAACCAAAAAAAGTAGAAATTTTGACCAATGAAGGTCACAAATTTTGACCATTGAAGGTGGAAATTTCGACCAATGAAGGTTAAAAAATTTTACCATTGAAGGTAGAAATTTCGACCAATGAAAGTCAAAAATTTTGACCATTGAAGGTAGAAATTTCAACCAATGAAGGTCAAAATTTTTGACCATTGAAGGTAGAAATTTTGACCAATGAAGGTAGAAATTTCTACCAACGCATGTGTGTAAATTTTTTTTAGGCATTCTATAAAATAGTTCACATGCCTTGCGTATGATATGAGATTTTGCATGCATCCTGCACTCTCTCATCTGGCTGATGATGGATTACGGAGAGTGATCTGAAACGATGACGCTAAAACACACACAATCAAATCCAAAATGAACTTGCATTGCAAATGGATTGTGGAAATCTGATATTGTTGATTTTGCATGCATGTCTACCAGGACAATCACAACTTAAAAATATATATGTTTAAGTTGTGATTGTCCTGGTAGACATGTATGCAAAATCAACAATATCAGATTTCCACAATCCATTTGCAATGCAAGTTCATTTTGGATTTGATTGTGTGTGTTTTAGCATCATCATTTCAGATCACTCTCCATAATCCATCATCAGTTGGATGAGAGAGTGTAGGATGCATGCAAAATCTCATATCATACGCAAGGCATGTGAACTATTTTATAGAATGCCTAAAAAAATATCGACAATAACTAATATGCTTCTTCATTAATATGCCCGATACAATAAGAAAACTTGGCAACTATGCACAGCAAATTATACGCAAAAAGGAAATCATTTAGGAGATACAGAATTTGAACAACCATATGTTAAGATTCTACAATTTGTATCACTTGCCTGAGTTTGATAGTTGAGAATAAGTTCATCATCCTCCCTACAGTATGTTCCAATGGCTTGCACATCCACAAAAGTTCCAGCATCTCAAATTTGTAGAATATGAATTGTCACTCTCCAGGTCATCTCGCCAAGTCACTCCCACCCAGTCACCTCAGTGAGTTGACTCTTTCAGTCAGCTCACCAAGTCTACTGTTCAAGTACGCATGCCAAGTCGGCTCGCCAAGCCAGCCCACCAAGTCATGTCGCCAAGTTGACTGTTCGAGTACGCTCACAAAGTTGACTCTTTAAGTTCGCTCATCAAATCACCCCACCAAAGTGCCTCATCAAGGTTAGTATTTAAGTCCACTCACCAAGTCAGCTTGCCAAGTTGACTCACCATCTTGCCTCACCAAGTGGACTTGCTAAGTCAGCTCGCCAACTTGCCCCACCAAGTCAACTATTCAAGTATACTGATCCGGGGGATACTTTCGTCAAAATTTAAGTATCTCCAAAACTCCAACAATCAGCATCAGATTAAACTCCTTGAAATTTTGGACCCAACGCAATTTGAACGGGTGAGAAAGGAGTCCGTACACAAAAGTTACGATCAGTCAAAGGTTGGTCAAATTTAGGTACAAAGGCTATTAAAAAGGCAAAAAAAAAACCAAACTCTCCAAATTTGGTCAAATTCGGCATCAAATCAAAGGTCTCGTCAAGAGCTCTCCAACGATGTTCGTTTTGTCAAAAACAGAGATCGTATGTGAAAATGGCGCTCGATTGAAGTCCAAGGTGGTGTGGCATTAAATATATATATATTTAAAAAAAAATTTTAAAATGCCATTCAAAAATATAGGTGATGGTCGAGGGGGTCAAACCCATGACCTCCTAGTCCTAAGACTCTGCCAATGACCGTTGGAGCATTCATTGATTTTGAAATATATAAAGCACAATTTGTATATAACCCCTTCCCGCCAGAAATTGGAGAGAAAGGAAGCCGTCGGCGGGGTTGGAACCCCCGACCAGCGCCTTTTTTAAAATATTCAACTGCCAATGTGCTATTTTGGCGCTTTAAGATATATTTAGCGCAGTTTTATTTTATCCTTTAAACCGACGGCCTAACCTTAGTAAAATAAGGTTATTATCTATTTTGACCCCAAAATTAATCTAAGCCAAATCTTTCAAAAATGGCTAAAGGTTAATTCGAAGGGAGGAATTAATTGAAGGGTCTAATATTACATCATTTTGTTATAGCCTTATTTTGGCTAATTTCATGTATAAAAAGGGGGTTTAGGAGACTCTTGGGGCATTCAGAAAAAGGAGAGAACGTCGAAGTGCTGAGAGTAAGGGAGATTTGTTTAAGCGTTTATTCTTGTACTTTGAAACAGTGTGATGTTGTTGTACTTCAAAGGAATGACTTTGTAAACATTTGTACATGATTTTTGGAGATAATTGGATCGGTCCCCCTATTGGAGCTAGACCCGGAGATGTAGTCCATACGGATGAACTCCGAGATCAAATTGTTTGCGTCTTCTTTCTCTCATTGTCTCTTTTATCAGCTTAATCTTGTTGTTCTCTTATTTCATTTATGTTAATTTGATTCGTTAAAAGTTTTAAATTAATTCTATGTGATAAATTAGCATTCCTCTGTAATAGTCCTAGATCCTAATCAGATCATATACTCACCAAGTTGACTCTTTGAGTTCGATCATCAAGTCACCCCACCAAAGTGCCTCATCAAGGTCAATCTTTAGGTCCACTCATCGAGCTTTCTCACCAAGTTAGCTCACCATGTTGCATCTCTAAGTGGCCTCGCTAAGTCGGCTTGCCAACTTGCCCCACCAAGTTGCCACTTTAAGCCCACTCACCATGTTAGATCGTTAGGCCGGCTCCCCAAGTTAGCTCACCAAGCTGACAATTGAAGTACGCTTACCAAGTCGACTCTCTAAGTTCACTCACCAAGTCCACCCCCTAGGCCAACTCTCCAAGTCAGCTCACCAAGTCACCCCCACTTGCCCCACCAACTCGCCACTTTAAGTCGACTCACCATTTTAGCTCGCCAGACTGACTCCCCTAGTCAGCTCGCCAAGCTGACAATTCAAGTATGCTCACCAAGTCGACTCTTTATGTTCGTTCACCAAGTCTGCCCCCTAGGTCAACTCACCAAGTCACAAACTTATCTTATCTTGTGTAAACATGGTTGTTAAGTTTTATTTTGCCAAGTCTTGTACTTGTGCTTATCTAGCATTGTAGGAGATGTTCATACTCTTGACTAACTTATTTGGGCCTAGAATGACCAAAAAAAAACAATTCCAAACTCCTTTTTCCAATCGCTTTCCAAACTAGTTGTATATTTCTTTGCAGCCCTTTTTGTAATTAGCCCTCCTATGTAGGTTTTTGATCATTATCTTGCAAACTTTCTTAACAACCTACAAGACAAACAACAATTTAGGATACCCATTTGGACTATGTAAAGGGTTTTGCTGGTTTAGACCTTTGATACTGCCTGTACAACACATTTCCCAAAAATAAGGGTTTTGTAGCTTTAAAAGATCTTTGTTGTATCCTGCAATGCTTTTGACCACTAATGTCAATAATTCATAATATTAGTAACAATTATGAAGCTATCTGTTACTGATACTAACTCAAATAAAAACCAATGCACCAGAGAAGACCTATGAAGTATACTTAAGAGTGCCCTCAGCTATTTTTAATACATTTGAGGACACAAAGGAATAGAAAAGAAGCATAAAATAGATATCTTCACTGCTACTCATAATAAACAGAAGACATACTCAGCCATGGTTGCATGATATAATCACAATGTTACACCCATTAATAAATAGTATGAAATGCTTGCTATAACAATAATCAATATAGTCTTAATCAAAAACAATAATTAATGTTGCCTCAAAATAACCAATATTTAAGAGAATTATATGAGAGCTTCTAAAAGAAGAATGATTTTTCACCACCCAAACCACCCAATTAGCAAAAGGAAATTCAATGTAATAATGTGATCAAATGTATATAGAATGGAAATCTCTATAGACTAAAGGCAGGCTTACGAGTTACAACAAAAAGAACCTAATGCCCACACTTATTCTCAATATGGTAGAATGAGTTGCAATCAACTCTATCGCTCTGATAATAAAACTTCTTGGAACAAACTAAATTACTCAAAAGTTTCACAGACATCAGATTCGGTAGCTGTATAACTATTATTTAAAAGGAAAAGCTTATAATGCTCCAACAACAAAATTTACAATATCTTTGTATTGATTGGTATCCATGT
Source organism: Cupressus sempervirens (assembly GCA_028749045.1). Lineage (NCBI taxonomy): Eukaryota > Viridiplantae > Streptophyta > Pinopsida > Cupressales > Cupressaceae > Cupressus > Cupressus sempervirens. The sequence continues at coordinate 188,174,006 of CM053784.1, read as the reverse complement.
ACATTTAAATGAAGCACAGAAAATGAAATTGGTACATATAAGAACTTCTAAAGCTGAAATGTATACATAGTTTTAGTAGTTTACAATGCACTGCCAACATTAGCAACTCCATAGGACTAAATTACACCATGCTTGTTGCAGAGAAGATAAATCAGCATTCAAATCACAATGGAAATATTCATACCTTTAGCGACTTAAAAAAGTGAATACAGCAATTCCAGACCTATGCTCTTGTCAATTAAATCATAGTTTGCAAAGCTATATATATATATATATATATATATATATATGTATATATATATATACATATATATATATATATATATACATATATACATATATACATATATATATATATATATATATATATGTATATATACATATATATATATATATATATATGTATATATATGTATATATATGTATATACGTATATATGTATATATGTATATATATGTATATATATGTATATATGTATATACGTATATATGTATATATATATATGTATATATATGTATATATATGTATATATGTATATATATGTATATATATGTATATATATGTATATATGTATATATGTATATATGTATATATATGTATATGTATACATATACATATACATATGTATATTTATACATATACATATACATATGTATATGTACATATGTATATGTATACATATACATATACATATACATATGTATACATATACATATACATATACATATGTATATGTATACATATACATATGTATACATATACATATACATATACATATGTATACATATACATATACATATACATATGTATATGTATACATATACATATGTACATATACATATACATATGTATATGTACATATGTATATGTATACATATACATATGTATATGTATATGTATATGTATATGTACATATGTATATGTACATATACATATACATATACATATGTATATGTATACATATACATATACATATACATATACATATGTATATGTACATATGTATATGTATACATATACATATGTACATATACATATACATATATGTATACATATACATATACATATGTATATGTATATGTATATGTATATGTATATGTATACGTATACATATATGTATATGTATATGTACATATGTATATGTATACATATACATATACATATGTATATGTATACATTTACATATGTATATTTATACATATACATATACATATATGTATACATATACATATGTATATGTATATATATATATATATATACATACATATATATATATACATACATATATATATATATATATACATACATATATATATATATATATACATATATATATATATATGTATGTATATATATATATATATATATATATATATGTATATATATATATACATATATATGTATGTATATATATATATATACATATATATATATATATATATATGTATATATATATATATGAAAATTTAATATATATATATATATACATATATATATATATATATACATATATATATATATATATATATATATATATATATATATATATATGTATATATATATATATATGAAAATTTGGTATAGTCGCAGATGCATGTACTGAACAAACTTTTAAAACATGGCAAACTGAACATAATTAAAAATGAGAAAGCTGGCAAATGCCTCCAAAGCAATAAAAAATGATATGTCCAAAATCGATAGAATTCAGAAATTGTCAACTGCAATGCTCATATTTAACCAAATCTAGGACCTAAAGCTAGTGGATATCATAATGCATGAGTGTCCAACAACATAGTTCACAGCTCATCACTGAACAGATACTAAACATAATCCTAAGTAAAACTCACCAGTGAGCTAGAAGATGGGGGTGTCATAGATGTTGTAGGAGGCCTTTGTGCAGGAAGAGGCATCCTCATATTGTTCATCTGTTATAAGAAAATGACCTAGCAGTGAGGAATGAAATAGGAAAAATAGTCACATGGATAACAAACATGTACAAACAGCAAAAACAATAGATCGACATGCAATAATCAATGAGTCTCAAACATAACAGGGTCTTGAGAAATGTGATTGCTACAACAAAACACCCAGCATCTCAACGAAACTTGTTTCAAAGTGAAAAAATTGCTCAAATAAAAATTACATAATTAAAATTTCAAAATTAACTTACTCCAACTGCTGTCACAAAATGACAGAGTGCACATTTTACAGAAGGTGCTCCAAATGGATACATAAGTGTTGTGCAACAATTCCCGCAGTTCACATGTGCAACCTGATTTGTTGTTTCAAATGCACATTGTCCACTGCCAAATTATTATAAAAATCAATAGGACATTTCAAAATAACATAGTGAATTACTTCTACTAGCTGGAAATATTCTGGCAAAATTACTGAATTTTTTAAGTGACTAATACAAGGGGTAAACATAGAGATATAAGATGTGAAAGCTGCAACATACCAACCTGCACCTACTTATTTATCATTCAGTGAAAACAAAAAGAACCAATCACCCTTCCCATCATTAACACCCAACACATTGTTGCTGCTCCTCAACCCTAATGCTTGTTAGAACTTTACCTGCTAGCCCAACAATCTCATCCTCGTAGCCTAACAATCGTATGAGAAATCCCCCTTTAAGCGCCTTGATATCATGTTCACATTCATCATCAAGAGGGAGAGATCCTATGGATGACCCTCTTGACCCTCGGGCCTTACTGTCATCGAATCAATTCAATGCTTTCCTCATAGATGAGGAGATTCTTGACTCTTAATGATCTATCGTATACAGTGATGGAATGTGAGGGGATTAACAATCTCATCTCGCAAGTATTAGTTCAAACAGTTCATCTTGAATATCCAAAAAAATGTCTTAATGCTTCAAGAAGTGAAAAAGTCAATCTCATCTTGATGCCTTGCTTGCTATAATTTGGAAAGAGGCCCATTTTTTCCATACTAACCACTCGGAAGGTAGTGGAGGGGTTGTGTTGTGTCTTGCTCCTTAGTTAGCCAAATCAACTGTGGCCTTGGATTAGACCCTAATAAATTGTTGTGTGTGTGCAACCATGTTCGTTGAAGGTACTATTTTGGGCTTTTGTTCCATTTATGCTCCCAACTCCTCATCCAAAAGAGCTACATTGTGGGATTGGTTACATACCCATTTACCTACAATTGAGTGGGTTATTGGGGGTGACTTTAACATGGTGGAGCATCTCGCTAATCGTAGTTGGCATAGCCATCCCAAATTGCTTCCACTTGAGTTTGAAGCTTGGACACTTTCTCAAAATTCTTTGGGCATGCTTGATTCCATCTCAGGCAAAATGTATTCTCATAGACCCCATTGGTTCACATGGAACAACTTTCGTAAAGGGTCTTTTCGTAAAATGTGTCACTTGGATAGATTTTATATTTCACCCAATTTTGTTGTTCTTCATTCTCTTTTAGGGCACCTCATTCAACTAGACTTATATGCTACTCTTTCAGATCACCTCCTATATTCACCACCATTTCTCTTAATGGTGCTAATGCTCTATCCCATGACCTCCCATGCAAATTGAACACATCTCATTTTCAAAACCAAGACTGTATTGATGGATTGCTTGTTGGTTGGAGAGTTGAGCCTAAACCCCAACATGATAGATGGATCTATTGGTGGGAAAGAAGTCTTGCTTGTTGTACCATTTTCCTTCGAGACTATGGTAGAAGAGCTTTTGTGAAGCATCATAGACTTGAAAAATCTCTTAAAAGCAAGCTTGTTCAAGGTAGAAAATGTTTGGACAACAATCCCTACAGTATACCCTTACAACAATCAATTGCTCACACTAAAAATTGTCTACACAAATTGAATGCCTATAAAGGGAAAGGTGCACAATTGTGATCTCAACTTCAATAGTTGAAGGATGGTGATAAGACCACAAAGTTACTGTTTCAATTTTTGCAGTAGAAACATAAAAAGCAACACATCTCTATGGTTAAATCTATTAGTGGCAAGGTCAAGACCAGCTAAAAAGGAATCATGGAAACCTTTTTTAATCATTATAAACAATTATTCATGGATGATTTGAGCATTGATCCTCTAATTATCATATTAGAAGATAGTCTAACTCCTTGTATTCAAAATCTCGTAGGGCTATAAGAAGTACCTTGACCAGTATTTGTCCTTGGAAGAAATTGATGAAGCTATGTATAATTTGGCACTAGAGAAAAGCCTCGGCATGGACATACTCCCTATTGAATTCTATTGTGCACTTTGGCCACATATTAGGGAGGATTTCTATACTGTCTACTTGGAAGGCATTGAAAATGTGACTCTTGGTCCTTTCATTAAGCAATAACTTATTTAACTTGTCTTGAAAAGAAAACACCAAGATTTAGTAAATGTTTGGCACCCATCACTTTTCTCAACACCTCATATAAGATCATAGCTAAAGCTTTGGCAAAAAGAATTAAACCCATTACTCAAGAGATTTTTTAGGCTAGAGAATATTGGCTCCATGGGGGGAATTTTATTTTAGACAACCTAATTCTTGCTTGGGAAACTGCTGAATGAGCTCAAGTACCATCTCAAGATGCTTTGATAAGGCCATTGATAATATCAGGAGGACATTCAAGATGCTTTAATGGCTAGGATTTGGGCACAATTTTTATGCTCATGTTCAAATGTTGTTCATGGATGTGAATGCAAGACTAGTTATCAATGGAGCCCTTTCCCCACAATTATCTCTCCAAAAGTCTATTCGTCAAGGCTTCCCTCTTGCTCCTTTCGTCCATGTTCTCACAACCAATGCTCTTAGCTATCTTCTTTAGCATGCTCAATCTAACTCCCCCATTCATGGCATCTCTCTCCCCAATAATATTGTGGTGCTTAACTCCCATTTTGGTGATGATAGTATGATATTTTTTCATAATTATGTTGAAGACATTAGTAACCTACTAGATATTCTTGAATTTTATTGTACTGTATTAGGTTCCAAATTCACCATGTGTAAAACTAAGTTTTGGATGACAAATCCTTGTCCTCCTCAGCCATGGATTCCAAAAGAATGGAAAGAGATCAAACATGACACCATTTGTAAGTATCTCAATATACAATGAAATAAACTATGAAACTTCTGCAATGGAGTCATTGTGCTAATCAATCCATCCAAAATAGACCCTAATCATCTAATCAACTTTGTAGACTCATGTCCAAGGCTTTTCCACTGTCATTGCAAATATTTACTAAAAAACTACAAAATTACATCATTATATTAAGAACCCAATGAAGTGTGTTCATTGGATCCTTAACACTTAAAAACACCAACAAGAGTAAACACACAAATTCTTACCAATCACACTTTTGTCAAATAAACTCAAAACCGTCAAGCTTCTCTACAACCTTGTCAAAATTGGTGAAATTGGAACATGTGCATCAATAACATTCTAAAAAGCCAACATCCCTGAGTTAAGGAATCCAAGAAGCTTGCAATATAAACATTGACAACCAACCTACGTCTCTAAGAATTCACAAAATTTTACCTTTTAGACTAAGGGCCTAAGAGTAAAGGATTGAAAAGTACCCATTCTGCCAAAGTTGCCTAGGGGATGATCCCAGCCTCATCGCTTATTGCATTGAGGGCCTCATATGTGATATTTGACCTCTACTGAGCCCATTCCCAACCATTCGACTACAGGGTGGACTAGAATATTTATAATCATTTAGCAATATCAGCTTAGGCACATAGAAGTTAAAATCCATGGCATTAAAACAAAAAGTAGAAGTATCCTTAAATGGCAGATTAGAGTTGTAAAGGTGCCTTTTACTGTCTTAGCCTTTTGGCTTTAGTTTTTTAATTTTTTTCTTGTCTCCTGCTCATTTTTCCTATTTGAATCTTACTATCAAGACTCAGAAAGTCTGCTAATAACCCAAACTCCAATATAATTGCATCAGAGTTATGATTACCATAGTACCTGCTTGGTGTGCCACCAGCAATATTTACTCTTCCCTTCAACATGGAAACCTGGATATATTTTAGAAGATTGATGTCAATTGATAACTAAAAGCAATAATATAAGACATTTAGGAAAATTGACAATCAATTGCAACATCTTGTAAAAGTTCAACCCACAGATAAAACTAAGTAGATCAGATATTTGGATCTGATCCAAAACATAATTTGCAAAAGGAAATGTTATCACCAATAAAAGGAAACACACGTGCATATGCATGTTCTTGAAATTTGTATATACACTCAAAGACTTAGGTCTACATTTAAACAAGAAATTCAAAAGCCTTTTGAACAAATCAATCTTATCTCAATTTAGATTATGAAAATGAAAGCACAACTTTTACTTCTTTACAATGACTGATACATATCAGATCTATCCATTCAGAATGGAAGGCAAAAAAGCCTTTTCAACGAGCTAATATCAAATAATTTCTAAGTATTCAAACAAGAAAACGAACTACCTTACTCTATGATTTGAAACAATGAATATCAAATGAGCCATATAGAACAATCAATGAAAATGTTCTAAGTGGTCAAGCAAACTATCAAAACTGAATAAAGATCAATGGTATGTAATAACCCCAACTGGGTATGGCTTCAATAAGCACCAATTTCCTTTCCAATTCAGTTGTTTGACATTTCATCAAACACTTTGACAATGACTAACCCTCACTGTTGTGTAGTTTCTTGTGGGATTTTTAAGTGATTCTTCTAGTTTGAATTTTAGATAATATGTTGGAAAGAAATGATAGTACTAAAACTTCATCAAACTAAGCCAATTCTAAATATGAGAATCAAATTTGTAATGCTGAATGTACCAATGAAACTCATAAAATTGAAATGCGAATAACTGATATCAGGAACAGTGTAATAATCCCTGCTTGCTCTGATCAAGGAGATCAAGTTTGGGCTAGAAGTATTTTGTCAAATAGTTAGCATGTAACCCAGGTCTTAAGCTTGGATACTACTGTAAGAAATCACTCATGGGAGCATAGTAACAAGACCAAAGGAATGTGCAAACAATATGAAAACTCAAGAGATAACAGTTCTAAATTTTTATTATTCTCCACTACAGCAGAGCTTGTACAACATTTAATCTATCTGAAATCATGAAGGAGCAATCACTGATTGTATCCCAAGAAACTAATCTATGTTTACATTACTAACACAAGTTACCAACACAAACAAATGATAAAGAGAACCTAGTATAAATCGCAGATAACAGAGGAACTATGCTATTGTTTACGGCATGTCTTTAATGATCTCGATTCAGGGCTCCTAACTCCCAGTTACTCCAACGTGCACTAGCTACTGTTAATCTATCACAGTGTGGTGCCTTTGACCTGTGAACTCTTTGCAACTGAAGCTATCTGTGCAGTGTGTCTCTTGGAGAAGCTTGGAGTGTCGGCCAACTAGTACTCTCTCTTTCTCCTTCACACACCACCCTTTTAATGCTACAAGGTCCTGATGCTACACATGACTAATGAAAAGTTTCTTTGTGGAAAATTCTTCTTGTCCTTGGAATGATTTGGAAGAAAGTTTCTTTACTGCCACTGTAGTTCCATCATGAAGTACCCCCTACATTGAGCAAATACATGAAGAAAATAATTAAAACATCAAACAATACTAACAATAGAAGCTACAAAATTAAAACATCAAACAATACTAACATAAGGCAGGGATAAAAGATAGTGGAACCACATTGAGGTTGAGGATTGGGGAGAAGGATTCAAGATACAAATAAACAATAGAGAACATAACTTGTAGTGAGTCACCATAAGCATGGCAGTGAAATTAGACAAATGTTCTCTCGGCTTGGTAACAATCAAAGACTACTGACAAAGAGGCAACTAAATTGGTCCAAGCACTAGAAAAACATAAGGAGTTGTCTCCAACCAAATTTGCAGACAATTAACCAATGATTTTCAGTCAATAAGGATTAACTCCTTAAGTCCTCTCACCAAGTTAGCTCTCCAGGTCATCTCACCAAGTCAACTCACCATCTCGTCTCACCAAGTTGGCCTCTCTATGTAGGCTCACCAATCTACCCCACCAAGTTGCCTCTTTAAGGCCGCTGACAATGTCCCAAAGTAATGGTCTATTCCCAAAGTATTGGTCTATTCCTTCTAATAAAATCAACTTTGCCACTTGGTAGTAGGAGATGATTTCATAAAATTTATCTATGAACCAAAACTGTGATAACATGACAAAATAATTAGCTCCTCCGACTGGTTTGGAAAATTTAATTTAAACTCCTTATACAAAAATAAATTTTATAATCAAAATCTACAAATCACGTGTATTTGTTCATTGAGATTTTCCAATTAGAATATGCTCAAGAATGAGCATTTACAACTATTAAAAATATCACTAGCCCATGTTAAGCATAATGATCACAGTATTCAAAAAATTGTCAAAGGTGGGGCTGTGTAATAGACTACTTGGGTTGGGAATTCATTAAAGATGATAAATTTGCAATAATGCATTAAACATTGAAACCTTTGATTATTTTCTTCTTTGGAAGGTGAAAAGATCTAGCAAGTGACCTTAACATAAACCTGCAACAAGATTATCCATCAGCACATTTTATCAACATTGGTTAGGATGAAACATAAAATAGGGTTTGAGTTACTTTATTGGGTTTTTCTATGACTTACATGAAAGTGCGTCTATTTGAAATCTCATCTTCATCTGCAAGCTTGAAATACCCAAAACTCCCAATGTATCCGTGCTTTCTATAATTATTATAAACTTTGGTATATATAGAAGTGGTGATGTGACCAGGCTGATAAGGATTCAATGGCCATAACTCTACTCTTCTTCCTATTTTTCTCACAGTCTTGAGCACCATCTTCTGATCCACAGACCCAACAACTATTATCTTGTGCATGCTCATCTCTATGTCCACAGTTTGCACACCTGCAGAGTTTTATGATAGAATTATCAGCTAAAGTTTGAATGATTTAACATATCTTATTTAATACCCTCCTTCCTTAGTTTCTCCATATTGATATTTTCTTTGGCAACAGTTCAAACAACAATAATTTTCATTCCACACATTGTAGCACTTGCAAGATTCATTCCATGAGCTGAGACAGTAATGATAGAAGTTTTGATGCCCATCTCCCCTTGCTTAACGATAAGCATATAACCTTTACAATATAAAGGAATGGAGCATCCTCAACATTAACAGTGCCCAATTTCTTTAATCCACTAATAAATGCTCCCGCCAAACCATGTACACATTCTACATTTTTTTTCAATCCTTCCAGACCATGATAGATTGCATACATAGAAGATATATTGTAATTAATGCCTATATCATGTAGATATTTCTAGTGGCATTATCTTGCATGATGTGTTGCTCCCTTGTCTACATTTCCATCCTTAGCACAGGATTCCTATGGGAATCCACATTAACTCCAATAATCCTCCCAGACATCATTCATTTTTACTCTTAAGATGTAACCAAGCAATATAAATGAGGGGCCCCCATAGTCCAGGGGGACACCAAATCTTTGAGAAGACCCAAAGATGATATCCACCCCAAATTGTTTTGTGCTGGTCTCATTTTTAGCTTGTCACATGTTTCCCCAGTAAGACTCTGTGTTGCCTCCCATTATGACTCTAGTGCCCATCGGATAATGCATTGGTTTCTAGGAGATCCTGGGTTCATTCTTTACTTCCTTTGCAGTCCTTGACCCCAATTAGAATTAGTTGTTGCCTTATTTTTTGAAGACACCAAAAATTAAAAAATTTCAAGTCATTTTCCCTCTGGATGGGGAAGTTTATAAAAAATCTTAACTTTCACACTTATCCAACCTCAAACCTTAACTTTCACATGTTTGGAGTATTGATCAAATTGGTACACTTGAGATCGTTGCTTGGCAATCCTTGGCAAAGGAAGGCTCATTCCTTTAATTGTGAACTTATTGGTTGGTTGTAGACCAGCCACACCACTCTGTAGTTTTCCATAATAGTAGAGATTTGGCAAGTTCTTCTTGGCCAAGGCAGGGAGAGTTCATAGTCTCAGACTCGTGCAGGCTTCTTCCAGCCACTTTTGAGGCAATCTAGACTGAGGCATTACTCAAAATTCATGCTAAGACTATAGACCACTCCTATGCTTTGAATAGAGTGTTGAAATTGGTGATATCAAAATGTATTTCACAAATTCATGTTATGGGCAACAGTAGTCGTGGATCATTTTAGACCTACCACATGCGAAGTGTCCATTTTATGTTAGTTTGAGCTTCACTTGGTTTCAAGAATACTATAATATTCTCTACTTAACAAGGCCAACAACATGAAGGTGGAAGCTCATCTGGCCTCACCCCCCTCCCCCTAACATCAATCTAAAGTACCCATTATCATCTAATTACATACTTCATTTATTCATTCATCCATTTATGAACTATAACATTCAATCAATACAATCACATAACATTCATTAATATGATATAAAATTCATTAATACACAATATTAATCAAGACTTCATTAAGACATAACAATATTCACTAACATAAAATAAAAATCAGTATTAATATGCATCATTCATACATAATTACTTAAAACAAAGTTCTTTCATTATCCAACAAGGTTTATCAAACAAGATTTTTAAAACATCATTTCTTCTTTTTGTTTTTCTAAGCTCTCTTAAGAAAAGAGCTCATAGGAGCATCCATATCTGCATCATTCTTCTCCTCTTCTGGCACATGTAATGTCAAATTACGATAGCTCCTTCTCTTTGCAGGAGCAGGAGGTTGTTGCACTAAAGGGGGCTCTGTTGCAAGAACAAGTGAATGGGATAAATTGGCATACTCTTTTTCTTTTTTTAACTGTTACTAGTCTATAATTAAGTGCTAGTACAACATAACATGCATTTTTCTTACCTGACAATGCCACATCATGTACATTAACATTTTGATCCGCTGCCACATCAACATGTTGAACACTTGGAACATATTTCGCTCCTTCGGCATGATGTTGAACATGCTCTAAAATATTCAAAAAAAGGATACACGTCAAATTGCAATTGAAGATGTTAAATTGTATTCATAATTGCATAGTTAATTTCCAATAGCAAATTAATACCTCCACCACTATAATGCACATTATGGCCTTCGTCACGAGCAGGTTCTATGGTAGGATGTGAAGGCTGCAATAAAATGTTATGCACATTGTTATGCAGTCAATTTACGTTCAAAACTAATACCAAAAAAGAAGAGGATCAACTATTCAATTTCATTTACTTTTCATCTAACCAATTTACCTTTGAGATATCATTTGGTGAACTGGATTCTTGGGAAAATCTTACAGATTCTTTGCGTAGGCGTGCAGCCACGACTTTATAGCCTTCCTTCAAGGCAAGTTTTCTATCTTCATCTATGACCTCCACATTGAATTTTGTGCCCTATATTTTTTGCTTAATATCATCAGTTTTGTATGTATAGTTTCACTAGACAAAATTGTTTGCAAAATTATATTTTAAAAAATTATTTCATATCATTGCTCCTACTTACAACTCGAGACTAGAGATTCATATAGCCACCAGAGCCAAGTTTCTGTTGGCCAAACTTTTCTAGTCTCGCTTTTGTAGCCATAGATGTGTCTTGTAATCTATGAACAATTTCAAACATCTTAGATTATATATTTACAAATATGAATAATTAGTGCATGATTACAATGTACTTAATACTATCATGACATACCTCTTTTTGCCCTGTGTTGCTTCATTATCTCTATCTTCACATAGCCTTTTCTCCTTTGCATCTTCTACTATTTCATTCCACTCCATTGGTGGAATCATAGCAGGATGATCATACTTTGGGTTATCCTTAAGAGCCCTTCTATATTGATCCCTCGCAGTCTTTATATGCTTTGCTGCTCTTTTCAGAAGTAGGCCATTGTCAAAAATGTTTTTTCCAAATTTCTCGTCAAAAGATGCAATGAGCTGATTTTTTAATTCCACGGCTTGTAAATTCCACCTTTTTAAAAACAAATAGATTGTTAGATCAATAGCTTTAATATATTACAATAAATGGAAGGAAAGAAAAATTATGTAGCAATGATATGAAACTACATACCTTTTACGTATGGTAGGTCTGAATAGTCTCAATGTCATATGAAAAACATGGTCAAAGAAAACATTATTACCTACAAAAACATAAAGGATTTATCAGTCCAAAACGAGTAATATAAAAATAAATTAAATTTACACTTTAAATAAAAACAATTTTAAAGCTCTTGGAAGCTTTCGTTCTTTTAACGGAAACATAGTTTTCTTATTCAGCAATAATGTCCCTTCATATGAACCAATACTAATCACACGAACTGCTCCAGAAAATGGATCAGCTTCAGGAGTACTGCTCTCTGCTGATCTATCAACTAAAACATTGTGACAATTAAAGCAGACACCAAATGAATTAAAGCACACTTATGGATATAATCAAATTGAAGAAATTGACTAGCAAAAATGTTTTTTCCTCGCATTCCATTAAGGATTGCATGTCCTAGACTGCATGTCCTATTTTTAACAATCAGATTTTGCAATAGTTTATAAGGATTTTATGAGTAGTTAGTTCAGAAGAATTCATCCCTCATGAATGGAACATATAGCAATCATTGCATCTAAGCAGGGTCTTCACATGAATGCAAAATATGTATGTGTGTATCTATGCATGGTGTGTGTATGCATGTGTTTGTGTGTATGCAGGCTTCTATAGACATCATTTAAGCACTGATATGCTACTTCATTGTTCATCAACTTGTACAAATACATTACAAAATATAGCAAAACAAGGTTTTACCAATTCTAGTGGGCATAGATGAGGATGTCTGCATGCCCCTTGTTGCTGACGATGCACTAGGCAATAGTGCATCGGCAACTGAAGGAGGAGTCCGCACTTCATCATGAGCTGAAGAATACAATATTGTTAGCAAAGACATTTGCAATGGATAAAGATCAAATGGAATACTAGCTACAAATGTCCACAAATAAAAAGTAAGTGTTATAACGTTGATGAAAACAAAAAAGTGCTAGTTACATGAAGGTTGTGCGCAACGACCATCACCATGTTCACCATGTGATGTCACAAATGGCACAAATGTCTATACAAGTACACATAAAATTAGAGATCATGATCCATAAGATAGTATGAAATATTCATATCTATTGAACTTCTATTATTGCTTTAGTTGAATTATTGCTTACCTGCAAAGATTGGATTCTACAGCCCAATTCTGTTCTCAGTGCCTCTTTCTCCTCACTTCTGTCAGCCTTGATGATAATGTTGACAAGTTCATCAGTGTATCTTTGCTTGATTTGCTAGGTGATGAACACAGGGTCAGTACTAAGGGCGATGTTATGTAGATATGAAGCCCGTATTTCAGATCGCATTTGATCAGCGGTCATTCTAGCTTTTTCCTATCATTTGTGACATCAAATATCAGTAAAATTTCATCAAAACAACTCCAAAACCATAAAGAAAAGAACATAATAATATGACATTTGTTTCCATATTAACATTAAAATTTACAATATTTAATGTTTACCTGTACTGAAGGTGTCTAAGATGGTGCATCCATATCGCCCTATGAAAAAAATTAGTAAGTCTTAGAAATCAGTAGCGAAATTAAAGTAATAGACTTACCAAAAAAAATATTAATAATAAAGTAGATTGTATATGTAAATCATTTGTCTTAAGTTAAAAATTTAGTGTAACTAATGTGTATATTTAAAAAAATATTTGACATGTTCTACTTAATGTTTATATGTGCACATATGGTTTAGAAAAAAAAAGTTTGGTCATACAAGACCCCATCATAGTTGACATTGATCCTAGCTGGACATTTCATTGATCATCACGATCTTCATCCATGTCATCATCATCATCATCATCACCATCATCGTACTTGTCACTTTGATCATCGTCGTCACCACCACCATCTTCATCACCATCATCATCATCTTTATCACCATCATCATCATGACCATCATCGCCATGATCATCACCATGATCATGATCGTCATCAACATCATCATCATCATTATCACCATTATCATCAGCATGACCAAAATCATCACCATCTTCTTCATCTTCATCACTGGGTAATTGTTGTTCCTGATAATCATTTACTTCATCTTCTACTTCTTCAATTTCTTCTTCTTCGATCACATTATACTTTACCGGCCTTCCTCTTGGGTCATGTCTAACAACAAATGACCAACCTGGTTTGTGTGGAACACCAAAATAAAACACTTGCTCACATTGGCTTGGAAGAACATAGGGCTCATCTCCGACTGGCTCAAATGACCTTGTATTAATCATAGTAAATCCACTATCATGTTCAATAACAGTCCTATCAGGATCATTTCGATTCAGTCGTAACTTGAACCATTTGACGACAAATAGAACTATTTTGAATGAATTAAAGTCGCACTCAAGTATATCATCCAAAATGCCATAGTATCGATTTTCAGATTGTTGAGGATGTATGTCAATTCTAGATGAAATATTGGTGACCACAAAGACAGCACTTATCCCGAAATCACACGTTTTCTTCGTTTCATCTAACTTTTTTGTGTAAAATTTATAGCCATGGTAGTACATAGCTTTGTGGTTTTTGACTTACAATTATTCAAACATGTCAAGATTATTTGCATCGATCTGTGAGTTGATATTAAACTTATGTGTGATGATTAATAATCTTATGCGTACCTTTGTATCTCTTAAGCCATATATTAGATCAAGTACCATTTGTGTAACATTGGGATCTCCATTACAATGAGCTTCTTTAACCAATGATACAACACCATCCCATGTTAATGAGCGACCATTTTCTTGAGACTGTTCAATCCATACTGTCATCCAATCAAGATTGTTTGCAATATACAAGTGTAGCGCATCCCACTCATGACCAACTATAAAGAAAACAAACTAGTTACAAACAAGTTATATATATTGATGATGAATAATAATTATTAAACTTTAAAAAAAAAACTTATAATTACCTCTCAACCTCCTCATTCTACCTTTCCCTGTCAGGTACTCCCCTTCGAATTTTTCATTAGAGTTGGGATCCCAAATGTGATCTACATAGATATCTGTTGCAAACTTTGGAAGATATTCAGTAATGTACACCATGGTCTGGTATATCATATATCCCTCTATCATAGAACCCTTAGGACATGCTCTTTGTCGAACCAAGCCCTTCATAAATTTTAAGTGCCTCTCAACCATCCACATTGATCTAGCTTGTACAGGTCCACACAATTCAATCTCCTCAACTTGATGTATGAGGTAGTGTTCTTGAGCATTGGAAAAGGTTGGAGGTAAACACTTTTGCATTTCACACATAAGCAGTGAAATTTTTCTCTTCCACTATTTTATATCTTTTTTGTCAATTTCTTTAGATGATAACCACCTAAAAGAGATTCAACATGCAAAATAAGATAAACGAGATTTCAAATAAAATTTTACAATAGATTTAAGAGAAAAAGCTACAAATCTAAGAAAAAACACTTCTAACCTCATGTATTTTCCAAGATCATATATAATTTGTTTAATACTGCTGTCAAACTGTTGTGGAAGGGATAGAGGTAGGACGAACTACAATCATTAAAAATGATCATTTCAATATATTATTAAATAATGCAATAGGTAGTACATTCAATCTTACAAATATACTATAAATAGAGAACATGACTTACCTTGACGAAGGTATGCCAATCATGTGTTTTCAACCCTGGCCCAAAATCACCTTTCTTTGATAGAAGAGTGCTTATATTTGTGGCAAATCCTGTTGGAAATTTTGTTTTTTTTATCACTCCTTTTAATGCATCACTTTGTTGCTCCGTTAATAACCAAGGAAGGACACTTGTATTTATGCAGTCTCCATTGCTATTTGATTTAATGGAAGCTTTTAGTGCATGATTAGATTCATAAATGTCAGTACAGATTTTGGCAATTTGTTCTCTATCACACCTTCCATCCAACATTTTCCATAGTGTCTCTGTTACATTCTTTCCAATATGCATAGCATCAAACAAATGCACAATTGGGAGATCCTTGTAGTATGGTAACCTACTAAATTGAGTAGGATAACTTTTCATTCCTCTAGGAAGTTGGTCATTGATGCCTTGATGACCTTCACAAGCATCAATTACAACATTAGTAAATATAAGACAATATCAAAATACAAATTTTAAACTTCGGACGACAAATTGGATATTATCTCGACAATTTAGTCGATCATATTCCAACTTCCATAAATGAGGTGTCATTCTTCGTGGCCTTGATGATGTCTCTTCTTTTCCATTGAAAAGATGTTTTTCAGCAATTCGATACTTATGATTATTATGGAGAAAGTGTCTAAACTCATCAAGCACCTGCTTTCTTAAAGTTTTCGAATGACGAGATTTCATCTTCGGACCACAAACTGGACATGCAAATTTTCCCTTTGTCTAAAGACCTAAAAGATCATGTAGAAGTGGATCATGTACAATTATCATGCGCAACTTAAATATTTGATAGTAATGTGTAAGCAATATAACAGACCAAAAATATGTGATATTAACAATATAACATACCACAAAAATGAGTTAGCCTAGGGGCATCATGTATTGTCCATACAAGCATTGCATGGAATTGAAATTGTCGATGTCCTATCGGTCTAGAGATGTCATACATAGTGATGTCATTCTATAACTTCAACAACTCATCAATTAGGGGCTCAATATACACGTTCATATCTTTAACTTGGTATTTACCTAGCAATTGAATGAACATAAACATTACATTATTATTATGACCATTTTCATACACTGTTTATAAATTAATTTAGATAACTATAAAATGAAAAAAATACTTGGCACAACCATTGACAACATTATGTGCTCCCTCTTTATGGACATCCAAGGAGGAATATTATTGTTAATAACAAAAATAGGCCACACTGAGTAAACAGATCTCGTATCTCCATATGGATTGACACCATCCACTGCCAATGAAAGCTTTAGATTACGAGGTTCTTCTTTAAAATGTGACCATGTTTCTTCTATCTCTTTAAATGCAGAACCATCGGCAAGCATTCACATAATATCATCTTGACTTCTATTGCATGCATGGTAATCCATAAATTGTGCCAAGCTAGCACACCTGAATAACTGTTGAAGACGTGGAATAATGGGAATGTACCGAAGAACCTTGTGAGGCACTTTTTTTGTTATTTGATCTTATCGATATCTACTACTATGACAATTAGGGCATTCTGTTGCAAATTCATGTTGTTTATGATATAGAATATGATCATTGGGACATGCATGTATTGTTTGATACTTCATTCCAATCTGATCCATAATGTTAGATAATTCTCGGTACGAACGTGGGAAAATGTTTGATGGTGGTAACAAAAACTCACTAGTCAACCTACAACAACAAATATGCATTGTTAATATAATGAATAGTAATTGTATGCTAACATTGAAGATGAAAAAAATGACATACCTCAGCATACGTGACATTGCTACATTGGATATACCATTCATAACCTTTAAGTTCACCAACAACACTATAGCCGAGAGTAGAGTTGTTTGGGAGCCTTCATATAAGGACTCGTCTGCCTTCTCAAGTAAAGGTATATCAAGACCATCTTCATCATCATTATCAGATTCGCTAGTACCATCATTGTGAGCCTCTTCATCACCTACCCCAATACCATCTTCTTCAATCATGTCCTCTGGCACATTATCATCTTCTTCCATGAGAGTGTTATCCTTAGCTTGGATATTCACACCTCCATGTTCCTCCGATACGAAATCCACATTCAGCAATGGACGAAAATCATGGCCCCCTTCAACATGACCATGTTTCCTACAATGACTCTGGGCTGTTGTGATTAGAATTCTTTGATTCTTTAACCCTTTACACTTTTTGCAAGGACAATAACATTTATTAGGTTTTCTTTGGAACTGAGCCCACAATGCAGCCATTGTCTCATTTTGTTCAGTGTTCATATTGTCAAGCGTGGTCTTTCTTCACAGGAAAATATATCTGCAAATAAATTGGAAATTTTGTGATTAATGTTTATATCTGCACATATGGTTTTTCTTGATTATTGTTTTCAAATGTAACTAAAATGATCCTATAATTTCTAGAAGGCATAGATGTTTGCAAAATGTGGATTTATAGACAATGTATGTTAATTATTTCCATCTGAAAGAGTGTGTTAATTATGTCATTAACTTGTGTAGTAGGTTAAAATATATGAATAGGGGCATGTGTAGTAGGTTAAAATATGGGCAACCTTAACTTGTAGGTTGATGTATGGTAGTAGTTTCAATATTGTTCCAGCAATAGATGTTAATCTTGCAGAATAAATACTGGATCAGATTTGAGTTGCACTTTGGATTTCAGGCATATTGCATGTATTATGATCATCTTAATCATATAACATATATAACTTATTATGTGTTTAACCACAATGAGGCTTGGATACAGAGACATGATAGGGTGCTTGAAATGTTCATCTACCCTAGACCCAAGAGTAGATATACTATCCCTCTTGAACCTCAAGAGACCTTCTATCCATCTTTCATGAGATGGGGTAGCTACTGAACCCTGTGTTAGTTTACCCCCTTGTATTTCCTCCCACCTTGCTATGACTGATTGTTACCATTTAGTGAATAAGCTAGAAATTCAACATCTTTGCTTATATCTAACTATATATGATGTTATTCATCAAATATATATCTTTTGTACACATATTATTGCTTATATTAATAGCTGAGGAATTGTGCAATTGTTTCACCATACTAAGTATTGGTTCTATCTTATATCTCCTCTTAAACTATTGTAAAAGACTTAGCGGAACAGTAGTTGAAGTCATCATATAGTGATCCATTATGTACAATGTGAGTCATATGGGTACAAAGTGGAGAGTGTCACCACTCTGTACATTTTTTGGGTGTCTCATACACTATGAAGTGGCAAGTACGTGCAAGTTGAGGTGAGTCCTACGAGGCATTGTTGTATACTATGAAGTAGTCATACAAGAAATATCACCCACCAGTACATCACATATTGCATTGGACTACCAGGTTCAATTATTCTTATGTGCACAATACATCAAGAAAATTTAAAAAGAAAAAGACCCTTCACCCTTTTTTCTAGTAAAAAACTGGCATAATTGTTCATGATTTTCTTGATATTGGATTTGTCTAAAAATGAAAAATACTTCTTGGGCTTTGAGGTCAGGCTAAAGTTTTATGTAGTTTCAAACAAACAAAAGTCTCTCAAAAGAAGAAATCCCAGTTCGTGGCCAAGGAAGAAATTAGAGGATGGAACCTGGTTTCATGCACATGGATTTTATTCGTAGCCATGGACTCGCAGATCTACAATAGAGTAAGTTCTCCCTAACTGTGCTTTCTTAATCATCATTGAGATTTTGAGTAGAAGATTTTGACAAGGAAAAAGTGGATCCAAGGTACAGAACTATATATTCATTATGTATTAAGCAACTTCAGACAATGAGTAACCTTCAGTTCCTTAGCTGTGGGAGAATGCATGCAAAATGGGGAGCCCGATTGCTTCAAATTGATATGATATGCTTCAAAAAAACTTTGAAAAATATAATGTTACATTCTTCCTTACTAAAATCTAAAGGCATCTATCGGTTCATTGGAAGAAACAGAAGTTTCACGCTTAAAAAATGGCAAACTAGGGCACGCCCATGGCTTCCACTGTTACAACAAGTCATTCTTCCTAAATACTCCACCAATCGATCTCAGCTCAAAAAAAAAATGGATGAATCAAGACAAGAGAAACTTACAAAGAGCATCTACTAGTGTTTCACAGTGAGGACAGATCTTTGGCGTTCAAAGGGCGAAAACCATTTTTGCATGCAGCTCCTGCACGCGGGCAATTTCATGACAATGAAATGCGAAAGCCCTTTTTGAGTTTTGCATTATGAGTCCGTGTTGGTCGAAATTTCGACCAACACAGGAATGGATTTTTTTAAAAAAAGATTTTTTCCTTTTATATTTTGACTAATCTAAAACATTTTAATGGATGGTCGAAATTCTTGGTCGAAAAATAGGGTCAAATGTACTAGTGATCGGTTGTCTAATTAGGCCCTGTGTCATTATCCTGTGCATCAATCTTGAGCTTGTTGTTCTAGCGCCACATCGTCATGCTTGGCATTTTGTTCAAAATTTACTCTCATCACCTCCAATTTTCTAGTGTGCACAGGTCCCACCACATGACCTTGCAGCCTTTCAAAAAGGCCATGTCTTGAAGACATATGACATGTTATGTGTTAGAGTATTTAAGAATCACAAAAGGTCTTCTCTTGGGCAATGTGGGATTTAAGCATCAAATTATTTTTGCTCCTCTTCATGGCATGCTTTGTTTTTTCTTTGGCTCATAGCTTTGGATGATTGTGCCCCTGCACCTTGCAACCATAATCTACTTTTTATCAATTAAATCTTCTCAAATGTGGATTGGCCATCACTTTGAAGGTTCCAATGGCTATGGAGTCATTGTAAAATGGTAGTTCCCATCCACCTAATGGACATAGAAATAATGTCTACACTGTCTGCAATAGCCACTTCTATAGCAGCAAGAATGTCAGAGTCATTAGTTTTTAGCAATTTGCACCCCAATTAATTTTTTGGCAAAGGGAATAAGGCTTTCTTTCTCTCTACTAGCTCTCATACCTTGTTTGTGTGCATTGAAATGGCATCAAAATAACCCATCTATCCATATTTCCCCCTGCAGCATCTTAATCCTCCTTGTCTTCAACATTTACAAGCATTCAAAGTCAAAGATTATATCACCAAAGAAAGAAACATTTGAATAATACAAGGAAGTTGACAATTTACATGTCTTCCAACAGACTAAATGCATTTGGAACAGAGACTTGTACTAATCAGTCTTAGTGCCTTTAATGTCTCCTCCAGCATTCCACGCTCTCCTCTAACTCACATGTTCCTCTTCTTCAATATAGCATGTGTCTCCATTGCTATGGCTTCAAGTAAATGGCTACTCCTTTCAAAAGGTAGCTCCTTTTGTATTGCCTAGTTTATGTGGCTTCTTAATCCTCTATACTCTATTTTTTCTACAAGAAGGCAGTGACTTCCTTCATCTGCTTGACATGGGGGCTTCTTTTTATTTGTTGTAGCTCCCTTTATGCGTGAGTAAAGGTATGGACTGCCCCCTTATAATCCATGACTGGCTTCTCTATTTGAGTAAAACTTTATTTTGGTATATGAACTTCGAAGCCCCTTTAATTCTCACTTTCATAGGTTTTGTCTCTTCATCAATGAACATAAATGGATCTAATAAATTATCAAAGCAATCTCATCTTTGATCTACTGACTTAATAAATTACTTGTGCACTTGTACCTTGTACATTGCAAGAAGAAACTGAAGTAGAAAGTGTCTTCTTAGTATGTATGGAGTTCCTAATGTTATTAGAAATCTTCCCTATTCTACAATTCCCTTGCCTGTCATTAGGAGCAGATGCAAAAGAACAAACCTTTTTGCTCTCTTTCAGGTATTCATATTTCTTTAAAGTTTCCCCCAACTCTCCTCACTAAGCCAAAGGTATCTTCAAGAGCAATAATAGGTAGGCAGGCCTTCTCCAATGTTAATAAAGCAAGCCACTTAGAATTCAACTCCTGAAATTGAAAGCAATCTCTATCTTCATCTTGATCATTGTTACCATTTTTTGCCTCCTGCCAAAATTTGAACTTTGAATGCTCGCCCCACCCAATGCTCACCTTCCATTTTTTATATTATTTTTATGCCCCAAAAATATGAAAATTAAAAAGCATTCAAAATTTATGGTATTTCCTATTTTGTTTTCATCAGCCTGCAACTTTCTGCACCATCAGATCTTGCCTAGATCTATGGTGGGCACTTCCCCACATTTTGAAAATGCACGATCCTTACGTGTTCTTTTGTGGACCATAGAGCGAGGTGGTTGGTTGAGCTAGCAATTCTACTGGTGCTTGCTTCCCCACATTATGAGCTTCGTCAGACTTTATGACAATGCAGGCAAGTGCCCTAGTGACGTGTGTCTAGATGACATCACGGTGGGGATTCACAGAGGTTCAGAAGCACGTGTTATGAGCACTGTCATATCTTCAAGGATTAATGATTGGTGCATGCCCGCAAGATGAAGTTGCAAGGAAGTTAAATAGTGTGAGCATGCTCCTTTGTGACATGTGGTTAGTGTGGTGTCATGGGCCCACCCTTCTCAAGGGGGCAATAGTAGCTCGTCCTCTATGGTAGTTTTCAGATGAGTTGGAGTACAAGAAGGGCATTTCATTGGCTCATCCAATTGACCAGGTATGTCATTCTACAGAGCTTTGATCATCGTAGATTCAAAAGGAATCAAGGGTTGGGGCATGCCCGCAATAAGGAGATGCGAGGAAGTTAAATATTGTGGGGAAGCGCCTTATTGCCGCGTGTCCTCATGGGGCTAGGCTAGTTTCACATGTTGCAAAGCAATGCCAAGGTGGTGCTAGTTGGATGCCAAGTGGATGTCGAAGTACTTCATGGGCCCAAGTTTTCATGGACAAGCACAGTGAATTGAGAGTCTTTCCCGATCGTTGATCTTGTGCAAATCGACGATCAGCGCTTGCTCGCAATATGGAAGTGCGAGGAAGTTAAACATTGCAGGAAAGTGCTTGAAGGACATGTGTCCTTGTGGGCCCAAGGAGATATGTTTCAGCTAGGCAATGATAGTTAGAGGCTAGCAGTTGGTGGTTGCATCGCGGTTAGGATTTGAGGAAGTGGCACAATTAGTAAAGAAGGTGTTGGTCAACCGCGTAGAGACTTGTAGAGTGGCAAAATAAAATGAAGTTATTGGCCCACGTGGCTTAACTTGGGTGCAATATTCGGTTGACCTGCTGATAATGCTGATTCACAAGCTAGAAACAGGGGAATATGAGTTTTGTTGCGCAATCTAATCCCTGTGATGAATTCAAACCACCCTCAAATGAATGCTAATCCTGGGACAACACTTCAGCTTCCTAGTTTATCTATCTACTCTGGTCAGAATTATTTAATGGCATCATTTCTATCTTCTCAGGGCCCTATTCCAACAAAGATCAGATATCATTGCATCTAGATTTGTGCTTAGATCAAATTTGCCTCAAATCTCCATGATTATTCTCTGAAGGGCTTAATGGCAGTGGTGGTGGAGTAATTTTAGTTGGGAAATATCTCAATTATGCCTAAACTATAAAGGCAAATTTTGTCGATTTTGTAAAGGTCGACCCTTCTCTGACTTCCCTGTTATTGCTCTACAATTTCATGTGTAAATTCCCTTTGCCTCTAAACTGTATGGCATTCTGCCTTATCTCCTTCAACCATTAACGTGAAAGTGCAAGAACTATTTGCCTCTCATTGGTGTTTTGTAGAGATCTACAATCTGCATGATTGTATCTCTTTTAGCTTGTGAATGTTATATAAGTGAATATTTTCTTTCCTTGTGTCATTCATTTTGGTCTTCTAATATGCATGTGATTGTTAGATTAAAACAAGTTTGAATGTGTATATCTTTTGGTGTCATGATGGTTTAATAGTGCATGTATAGGTAGAGATTGGTGCAAACACTCTATTTTGGTGTATCACCCCCTTAGGTTAGAATAGGTATATTTTCTTTCATGCATTCCTTCTCTCTTTTCCTCTCCAAGAGTAGTTAGGTGCACCTTGATTGGTAAAGGAAGTCGACCTCCTCTAGAGACTCAACCTCATAGTTCAAGTCCCACAGCTTGGAGGTTGTTTCCATGTTTCACAAGGTTGTCCTTAGGTAAAAACTTTGGGCAAGGGTGCAAACCTTTGTGACAATAGTTTTTGGCACGCCTGGTGGGACTCTATTTAGAAAATTTCAAGCCTACTAGTGTCAAATGAAGATTTCAAGATTAATGTCAAGGAGATAGTACTGGCTTCAGTGTTCAAGCCTTTAGAGGCTCATTCTTCAAGTACTTGGTGACTCTAAGCTTCAAATACATCTGGTTCCAAACCAAAGTTATAATAATTCATGCCCAAAGCTGAAACAACAACATCTTCTAGAGGTAAATTTCAATACCAAGAGCTTTCATTTTCAAATTCTAGAAGAAGGAGGGCTAGAGTATCTTTATCACCAGTTAGGAGTGTAGTAGCAACAAATACACTTGCAAGATCTATTTCTACCCCTCCTACTATTAGATCTTAGCCTTGATTGCCATCAGCACATATCAATAGACCATTTGTCTATATGGCACAGCCTAGAGCTCATGTGTTTTCCACCTTTAACGATGGAAGTCCTCTTTTATTGGCCCAAAGACATGACATACCAATAGTTGCACTCAATAGTATACTAGAGTTTACTAGTGAAACTTCTATCTCTCCCTCAAAACACATTCAAGAAGTTGCAAATGTCTACAATATCCATGGTATTACAGAAGATGATGTTGTAGTTAGGCTTCTAGCCTCATCTTTGAAAGGAAAAGCACTATAGTGGTATAAAGGTTTGGCTCATGGTTCTATAACTAATTGGGATGGATTAGGAGTAGGACTATGCAAACACTTTGAGGAAAAAAGTGACCATTTGTCACTTTTAGAGCAATTGAATACTATAAAAAGAGCCCCCCATGAATGTATGACTGATTTCAACTATAGATTTCAAAAGACATGGGATAGAATACTTGCTTCAGTAAAACCTACCCCTGGTAATGCCTTCTTGCATTACCTCAGAGCTTTTAATAGTGACATTGCCACTACAATCCAAACTATGGGAGGAGATACCTTGCCTAATGCTTATGACATAGCAATAAAGTCAGAAAACATCCTAATACAAGGAGGTAAGCTAGCTCCAAGGCCTCTTATGCCTTTCTTTCCTAATGTTCCAAATCACCAACCAGCAATGGCTCCTCTTCCCACAACTTCCGCATCACAATCCCTTGCTCTAGTCCCTTAAGCTTCCACATCTTCAAATGGAATAGATGAAATCAAGGAGATGATGTAATCTATGATGCTGAACATAGATAAGAGATTGCAGGGCCAAGAGAAGAAGCTGAAGGATAGTTTCTCTGTGATGCAGAAAATGAGCAATAAGGTGGTGACTTTAGAAAGACAACAAGATCAAGGTAGTAAGGCTCATCCATTATAGAATCAAACTATGAACAGTGGCATGCCTCCAAATCATAATTATGGGAACAATTCTTTCGATCAGAATAGGTAGAGAGTCATGCTTCAACCTCAAATGTAAACCAAAGTAGGGCCATAGTTCCTCAAAACAGCATGGCCCAAGATCAGGATTTTTGTCCCTCCTATAACTACTCCTATGCTCATTGCATGTGTCAGAAGGTTGAATCTTACTTGTCTTTGACCATCCAAGAGCCTACAGTAGGATAGCCACCAAAGGAGGACCAATTCAAAGAGGCCTCATCTATGCAAGGACAGGGTGATTGTTCCTTTATGAATCATCAAATGGGGGAACATTGTAATGTAAACCAGGATTCTATTGCTCACAAGACTATGAACAAAAGAAGAGCTATTGAAGATGCTACCCCTCCTCTTCCTAATCAAGCCTCGACTTCAAATGCAATACCTCATGAGCAAGCAGTAAATGATCAATCAAATACCTTTTAGCAGCAAAGGCAAAATAATGGCAGAAGGAATGTAAATGATCCTTGGGTTGTTCCATCTCAACCTCCTACAGATACAGCTCCCAAGGCTTCTACCAAAGCACCTACTATGCCATTTAGTGTGGTAGAACAAATGAAGAAAAAAAATGTGAATATTTCCATGTGGGATGTTGTTGCTACTATACCCATGCAAAAGAGGTTGTTGCAGTAAGAATTGGAAAGTATTGAACCAAAGGATCAGCCACCCATTATGGAAAGTGCCACAAGCCTAGTATAGCTATCAAGGGAGGATGAAACAAGTAAAAAGGCTAGACCCCCTCCATTTTATGTTTCTTTAATTATAGGAGATAAATTAGTCCACAATTGCATGATTGATTCAGGGGCTAGTAGTTCAATGATGCCTAGGTGTGTTGCTGATGCTTTAGGAATAAAATATGAGCCCATTGTTAGGGATGTGTTACAGTTGGATGGTAGTACTGTCAAGACTATAGGGATCCTTAGGAATGTAGAAACGTCCCTACATGCATGCCCTGGTTGTACTATAACTCAAGATATATCTGTCACTTACGTCATGCCACATTTTGCCATCTATCTGTCAAGAGATTTCACTACCCAAATAGGTGGTTACATATCTTCTGATTGGTCATATATGTTTTTTAGGACAAGATATGGGGCCAAAGCTTCAATCAGAGTAGAGCCTCTAGCCCTCCATCATACTAAACCCTATACCCCTAATCTCATCAACATGAATTGCACTATCTTAGAAGTGGATGAGAATGACAAAATGAATGAGCTTACTACTTCCCTAGCAGAGATACCTAATTTTCTCTTAGATTAATGGGCTAATGCATATCAATTTGATCCTATGTTAGAAACCCTTGAGACAGGCCTTAGTACATATTGTATATTAGAGAAAGATGCTCTAGTTCCCAATCTTTTGGAGACTAAAGGAGATATGAGTGGGATATGGAGTATTTACTTTGATGGATCAAGGAATAAGAATGGATCAGGGGCTGGTGTGATGTTGGTTTCTCCTGCGCAAGTAAGGTACTACTTCTCTTTTAGGCTCCAATTTAGTTGCACTAATAATGTGGTCAAGTATGAATCTTTGATTCAGGGTCTCCTACTTGCTCAAAAAGAGGAATTCAAGCCTTAAGCGTATATGGAGATAGTGAGTTGGTGGTTAATCAAGTGAGAAATCAAAATATCACCAAGAATGGTTTGCTCAAGTCTTATAAACATAGGGTATGGGATTTTTTTGAAGGTTTCAATGCATTTAATATTCAAAGCATCCCTAAAAAAGAAAATAGACATACTGATAGACTTGCAGCAATAGGTGCATCTCACGATGTGCCAAGGAATTTTGGGGAGGAGAAGAAGCAACAAATCAAAATGGTAGTAAGGTCTGCCATCCCTGACAACAACATCCATTGGCAAGTGTTTGAATCTGATCAACAAATTGTAAGCTTCTTGCAGAATGAAGCAGAATTTTCAGATAGAAACCAGTCAAGATTGCAGGATCAGTATGGTGATCAAATCATTAACCTAAGTTCCAACAAGTTTCCTAAGGGTCTCATTACCTTAGAGAGTGCTTTCAATCCTAATGACCAAGCAAGAGGAAGAGTCATGAACCTAGCTGCTGACGGAGATGATCACACCCTGATCATGGTTGTTGATGGAAAATCTTTAAACATGGGGAAGGTATGTTCTGAGATTGAGCAAGTTTTATTCATCTATGTCAAGAATTTAATGATATATTTTCTTGGATGTATGATGATTTAAAGGGTTTTGACCCAAGGTTGTTTCAGCATACCATAGATTTAATTGATAATGTCAAACCAATAAGAAACAAATAGAGGCCAGTGAATCCCAAGATTGAACCCTTAATAAGAGAAGAGCTATCCAAATCGATTGAGGCCAATATAATTTTCCCCATTAAGCACTCATCATGGGTAGCAAACCTTATCCCTGTTAGGAAGAAGAATGGAGAAATTAGATTGTGTGTGGACTTTAGGGACCTTAACCAAGCTTCCCTTAAAGATCACCATCCTCTCCCTTCCATGGAGCAGATTTTGTCCAAAGTCAGTGGTTCAAAGAGGTTTTCATTTCTTGATGGATTTTCTGGCTACAATCAAGTACTGGTCAAAGAGTCTGATAGGTACAAGACTACATTCACCACCAAATGGGCAACCTATTCTTATTATAAGATGCCATTTGGACTAACTAATGTAGGTGCTACATTTTAGAAGGCAATGGAGATGGCCTTCAAAAACATGATTGAAAGGTTTGTATTGTTTACCTTGATGATATCATAGTGTATTCAAAGAATGTAGATCATTTTGATCATTTAAGACAAGTGTTCTAGAGGTGTAGAGAGTTTGGGGTATCCCTTAACCCAAGAAAATGTATCTTTGCTACCAATCAAGGAAAATTATTAGGACACATTGTATTTGGGGATGGTTTAACCATTGACCCAGAAAGAACAAAAGCAATACTTGCTCTCCCTCTTCCTAAACATAAGGGTTGCAAAGTTTCCTTGTTAGGATAAATTTTGTGAGAAGATTTATCCCTAATCTTGCTACCATGGTAAAATCCCTTACAGCTATGCTCAAGAAAAGTATGGTTTTTCATGGACCAAGGAAGGGAAGAAAATCTTTGAAGAGATCAAGGTAGCCATAGCCTCAGCCCCTACTCTCATTAATCCAAACCTTGAAAAGGATTTCACCCTTTATACCCTAGGTGGTGAGTCAAGCATTTCTACGGTCTTGACTCAAACAAATGATAGAGATGAAGAGTAGCCCGTAGCCTTTTTTAGTGAAGGGCTTAAAGAGTATGAAGATAAATACAGCTATGTAGAGAAGCAAACCCTTGTAGTCGTCAGAGCTTTAAAGAAATTTAGACATCTCTTGTCTCATAATAAGATCCATTTGTTAGTACCCCATGCCAGTGTGAAAGATTTCCTTTTGAACAAAGATATTAATGAGAAGAGAGCTGGCTGGGTTACTAAAGTAATGGAGTATGATGTTGACATCTAGATCACCAAGCTAGTAAGAGGGAAAGGGTTATGTAAGAAAATGATATCACCTCAGGAATCAGATGAGGAAGTTGTTATGATACTAGTAGAGCAACAAGAAGCAAGAAATGATGACCCAAGGAACTGGATGGATGATGTGAAGAATTTCTTATTAGGCAATGGATACCCTCAAGGATTAGATAGAACTAAAAGGAGACAATATAGATTATAGTCAATTCCTTATGTTATAGTTGATGGTATCCTTTTTAGGAAAGATTTTAATGGAGCCCTATTAAGATGCATTGACATAGACCAAGCTGAAAGAATGATCATTGAACTTCATGATGGTCCTGATGGTGGTCACTTCTTAGCAAGAACAACTGCAATGAAGGTCATGAGGGTTGGTTACTACTGGTCGTCCCTATTCCATGATTGTCATAAGTATGTGAGGAAATGTGAGAAATGTGTTTTCTTTTCTAGTAAGCAAAATTTTGTAGCTCTTCCTCTTCATCCCATTCAGGTGGACTAGCCTTTTGCTCAATGGGGATTATATTTCATAGGCCCTATCAATCCTCCTTCTAGTCCTGGTCACAAATGGATTTTAGCTACTACAGATTACTTCACTAGATGCACAGAGGTAGTTGCATTGAAGGATGCCATAGAATCTTTAGTTATTGAATTCCTTGATGGAATTGTAACTAGGTTTGGTGCCCCTTCAACCATCATTTCAGATAATGCAAAATCTTTTATGGGAGCCCAAATTTTTCCATGGACAGTTGACCATAATGTCTACTTGAGCACATCCTCAAACTACTATCCTCAAGGCAATGGTTTGGCTAAGTCCTCCAACAAAAACCTAATCAGGATTATGAAAAGAACTATAGAGGATAACCAAAGGTATTGGCATCAAAAGTTAAGGACTGCATTGTGGGCTGATAGAATAATACCTACGAGGTCAATAGGGAATTCACCATTCATGTTGGTATATGGCAGAGAAGCAAGGCTTCCAATTTCTTTAGAATTCTCATCCCTAGAGCTAGCTCATCAACTAGAGCTAATCGAAGATGATGCCATGATAGTAAGAATGGCAGAACTGATGGAGTTAGAAGAGAAGAGAGGTCAGGCCATGCAGACCCTAGAAACACATCAGCAGCAGGTGAAAAGGAACTTTGACAAGAAGGCTAGGGTTAGAACTTTCAAGAGGGTGATTTAGTTTTGAAATGGGATGCAAACAAGGCAAAACCAGGGAGACATTCAAAATTTGATGCATTGTGGAGTGGTCCCTATTTGATTGTCAGTTGCAAGCAGGCCAATGCTTTTCAATTAAGCAGGCCTGGTGGTGAAATCTTGCCTATCCCAACCAATGGGATCTATCTCAAACCATGTTTTTGAAAAGGCTTGAATTTTCCTGTATATATTAGAGTAGTTTCCTTTCTATTGTTTTCCAATTTTCCAAGAAGTGCATGAGCACATGTGTTTTTTTGAGTTTACAGAGTTACAAAGATAGAGATTTTCCAAATGTTTTGTTGCCGCAGAGATAGGGCTAGGGTTTTGTAGTACACTAATCCATGTTGTTTCAACTCTATAGCCCAATGGATGCATAAGGTCACTGGTCATATGCATAGCTGGCTTGTGTCCCCTCTAAGTCACCAGAAATGTTACCATTTTTTGTCTCCTGCCAAAATTTGAACTTTAAATGCTCGCCCCACCCAATGCTCACCTTCCATTTTTTATATTATTTTTATGCCCCAAAAATATGAAAATTAAAAAGCATTTAAAATTTATGGTATTTCCTATTTTGTTTCCGCCAGCCTGCAACTTTCTGCGCCATCAGATCTTGCCTAGATCTACGGTGGGCGCTTCCCTGCATTTTGAAAATGCATGATCCTTACGTATTGCGAGGAAGTCCCTTGGTGACACGTGGATCGGTGGGTTCATGTTCTTTTGTGGGCTGCAAAGTGAGGTGGCTGGCTGAGCTGGCAATTCTACTGGTGCCCACTTCCCTGCATTTTGAGCTTCGTCAGACTTTCTGATAGTGCGGGCAAGCACCCTGGTGATGCATGTCTAGATGACACCACGATGGAGATTCGCAAAGGTTTAGAAGCGCATGTTATGAGCACCGTCAGATCTTCAAGGATCAATTACTAGCGCATGCCTGCAAGATGAAGTTGCAAGGAAGTTAAACAATGTCGGCATGCCCCTTTGTGACACGTGGTTAGTGTGGTGTCATGGACCCACCCTTCTTAAGGGGGCAACAGCAGCTCGTCCTCCATGGCAGTTGCCAGATGAGTTGGAGTACGAGGAGGGCATTTCATTGGCTCATCCAATTGACCAGGTATGCCATTCTACAGAGCTTTGATCATCGTAGATTCAAAAGGAATCAAGGGCTAGTGCATGCCCACAATAAGGAGATGCAAGGAAGTTAAATATTGTGGGGAAGCGCCTTGTCGCTGTGTGTCCTCGTGGGGCCAAGATGGTTTCACATGTTGCAGAGCAATGCCAGGGTGGTGCCAGTTGGATGCCAGGTGGATGTCGAAGTACCTCGTGGGCCCACGTTTTCATGGATAGGCGCAGTGAATGGAGAGTCCTTCCTGATCGTTGATCTTGTGCAGATCGTCAATCAGCGCTTGCCCGCAATATGGAAGTGCGAGGAAGTTAAACATTGCAAAAAAGTACCTAAAGGACACGTGTCCTTACGAGCCCAGGGAGATACATTGCGGCTAGGCAATGATAGTTAAAGGCTGGTAGTTGGTGGTTGCATCGTGGTTAGGATTTGAGGAGGTGGCATAGTTAGTAAAGAAGGTGTTGGTCAACCATGTGGAGACTTGTAGAGTGGAAAAATAAAATGAAGTTATTGGCCCACATGGCCTAACTTGGGTGTAATATTCGGTTGACCTGTTGATCATGCTGATTCATGAGCTAAAAACAGGGGAATCTAAGTTTTGTTGTGCAATCTGATCCCTGTGATGAATTCCAACCACCCTCAGATGAATTCTAATCCCATCAGAACACTCCAGCTTCCCAGTTTATCCATCTACTATGGTTAGAATTATTTAATGGCGTCATTTCTATCTTCTCAGGGCCCTATTGCAACAAAGATCAGATATCATTGCATCTAGATCTATGCTCATATCAAATTTTCCTCAGATCTCCATGATTATTCTCTGAAGGGCTTAATGGCAGTGGTGGTGGAGTAATTTCAGTTGGAAAATATCTTAGTTATGCCTAAACTATAAAGGCAAATTTTGTAGATTTTGTAAAGGTCGACCCTTCTCTGACTTCCCTGTTATTGCTCTGTAATTTTATGTGTAAATTTCCTTTGCATCTGAACTATATGGCATTCTTCCTTATCTCCTTCAACCATTAACGTGAAAGTGCAAGAACTATTTGCCTCTCATTGGTGTTTTGTAGAGATTTGCAATCTGCATGACTGTATCTCTTTTAACTTGTGAATGATATATAAGTGAATCTTCTCTTTCCTTGTGTCATTCATTTTGGTCTCCTGATCTGCATGTGATTGTTAGATTAAAACAAGTTTGAATGTGTATATCTTTTGGTGTCATGATGGTTCAATAGTGTATGTATGGGCAGAGATTGGTGCGAACACTCTATTTTGGTGCATCACCCCCTTAGGTTAGAATAGGTAGATTTTCTTTCATGCATTCCTTCTCTCTTTTCCTCTCCAAGAGTAGTTAGGTGCACCCTGATAATAAAGGAAGCCGGCCTTCTCTAGAGACTCAACCTCATAGTTCAAGTCCCATAGCTTGGAGGTTGTTTCCATGTTTCACAAGGTTGTCCTTAGGTAAAAATTTTGGGCAAGGGTGCAAACTTTTGTGACAACAATCACCATTTCCCATAATGCCCTATCATTCTAACAAGATTAGTTGGGCCTCGAAGTGGGTTCAGTTTAAAAAAAAAATTATTTCCAAACAAGTGAACTACTGAAATGATCCTTTCAACCTGTTGTACTATCTGGAAATAAATTCAAACACTACTTGATCATTTAAAACTCATTTCACATCTTATCTGCAAGCTATGATTTTCTGCTAACAGGGCCTATCAGCTAGCTTTAAAAACTAATCCAAAAAAATCACAGGTCTCTAAAATTGAACACACTAACTCTCTATTATGTATACTTACACCCTATCAAATCTCATCTCATGATGAATTCTCAGTCAAAAGATATTGACTTTTGAAGTTGCCCTCTCAAAACTGCCTGCAAGAAAACATGTTAGAAAACTATAAAATGTGTTTGGATTTGGCTCTGGAAATAGGGAAAACTAACACTTGGGAGCATAGAAATTGGGGTATTTGTTTATTGTCATGAGGACAACATAAATGTGTGATTAAGGCTCATGACAAATAACAGGGCACATTTGGCGAACGGTCAAAGTGGGCTACTCAGAATTTGCATACTGGAAACAATGGCAGAAAAGCATTTTTTCTCAAATGGAATGAACCTAGAAAAATGTGTAGGTGGATTCATCAAAATTTTCAAACTAGCGCACTTAAAGTATTTTTAGAGTAGAATGCAACAGTGCAATCCATTCGATCCACCTATCATGGATTCAAAGATATGACATCACAAACAAGGCTACTAACCAATCTGCATTTGCTAACCCTAGTAAAAAGTTACAAATTGCATTTGAAATCACATTTGAAAACTGATCAAACAAATTTGTCATGAGCTCAAAATTGAAACATAGTAAGTCTCTAGCCTCTAGAATGCAATACAATAGGAATTTTCTCATTTTGGTCAATTGGGTCAAAGTTATAATAAGTCAAACAAGGCCTCCCAAAATTTTGAACAATTCACATCAGCATGACAACAATAAATGACCAACTTTGAGGGATTCAAAACCTAGACAAAAAAAATTGAAATGACTCGAAATCTAAAACATAGTCTCTCTGGTATGGACACTAGACACTCCCAAAGTAGTGTGTCATGAAACATTACTAGGTGTGAGATATTCAATTGCAAACACAGCCTCCCATTATTGTTTAACACGGGCAAAAATGCAGATTTGGAAATTGCTCAAAATGGGACTTCACGAAATGGCTAGGAATGATAATTTGTCTTCATAGAACACATAGGCACACTGAATGCAAGGTATTAGAAACATTAAACACTTCTTATGTGTCACAAGTACAGTCAGGTACATATGCATCAAAAAAGCACTTAAGGGCTTAATTTTTTCAATGGTACTCAAAATCAAGGTTTCAATTTTGAGTCCCAACATGATCCCTAAGATGACCCAAGAATAAATCATTCAAGTTCTCTTTTGTAATTGTATCTTCTATTAACAATAGATTTTGGAATTTTATAATATAATCATTAACTAATACTGTTTGTTGAAGCTTAGCAAGTTGGCTAAACAAGTTTTCTGTCACATTATTGCTATATTGTGCTTGGAGTTCTTCTGTAAAAGTTAACCATGATACGGTGAGACCCTTTTTCCTCTTATGAGTACAAAGCCAATGATACCAAATGAATTGATCTAGTTCTAGATATAAGGAAGCCATCATGACCTTTTATATATATGGGGTGTGATGTACCTCAAAAATATTCTCCATTTGATTTATCAATGTTAGAGGATCCTTGCCATCGAATTTGCGCATATCCACCTTTGGAGAAAAAAAAATTCCTAGATCCCATAGGAGTATTAAATTTTGTGTCATTATTAGTCAACTTGAAGGTTTCACCTTGAGTGCTTGACAACTCCTTCCTTGTTTCATTCATGTAGGTGCTTAACATGTTTTGTATATTTGATATATCTCCTCATAGGTCACACATATCCCTCTTAACCTCTTCCTTGAACTTACTTATTTCCTCATTGGGATTACTATCCTCTATTATTTCCTGATCTTAATCAAAAGATTTCCCTTATGTGGTAGCATTCTCTTTGCCTCTTGTTGGAGGCCCTGTCATGATGGAAACTAATATTTTTCAATAAAATCACACAAATGAAATATAATTTCTCTGATTTATTTATTTATTTTTTACTATAACTTACTAGGGCCAAGATACCCTTACTCTAAAAAATCCAAAAAATGGAAAATTCGCTTCCTTGAAAGAAAATTTTCCTAATTTTGTAACAACTTACTTATTTTTGCTTCAATTTCTCCAAGCTTTGAAATGTAGGCTCCTTTGCTATGTATTCAAAAATCCAATACAAGTTATACTCCAATTTGGCAAGATGTGAGAGATATGTAGATCTTAATTAATCGTGTAAAAATAGTAATTTTGCAATAATTTGCTCAAATTTTCTCCAATTCCTCTAAATTTTGGACTATAGATTCTTTAATATAGTCTTCAAAAACCATTTAAAATTCTTTAAAAAAATCACTAAAGTCTGAAAGTTATGCTCTTCCCAAAATTGCCCCAGTGTTGAGAAAAAATCTTGCCTCTATGGTGCCAAGATCATGTTCTAATACTGCTTGTAATGAAATGACTTGCACAATAGAAGAAATATTATATAAATACTTGATAATAACTGAGAGTAATAGGCCACTTCAAGGGGGCAACCTCCAAATATCTCCAATGAAAACACACTTCACAATATGATCTTGAAATAAGACTCACAACCTCCTATATACCTAGTTATGCTTAGGTTGAATAGAGACAACCCTACATAACACCTAGGTCGACCTACCTACCTAAATAATAATATAATAATGATAACATGACTTAAATAATGATTAAGATAGCCACAAGTTGACTATTCATAACCCTATATACACCAATATTAAGGGCATAGTAGACTGTTATGTACTTAAAAGATAAATATGAAGCTTTTTAAATATTCCAATGGTATTTGGATAGAGTTGAGAAAGAAATAGGAAAGAAACTCAAATGTTTAAGATCGGATAGAGGAGGTGAGTTCATATCAAATGAATTCAATTAATTCTACAATGAAAGAGGAATCAAAAGACAAGTATCTACACCTGGTACACCTCAGAAGAATGACATAGCAAAAAGAAGAAACATATCAATCATGGATTGTGCAAGAACCTTAATGATAGAGAAAGATGTTGCAATCAAATACTAGAAGAAAGCAATCAGTACTACAGTTCATACATTGAACAGAGTTCAGTTGAAGGACACAAATAAAATACCTTATGAACTATGGTATGTCTATGAATCTAATGTTTGTTATTTCAAAGTATTTAGAAGCAAGTGTTATATTTTGAAGGAGTCAAGGAAAGGAAATTTTGATGTGAAAAGTGACAAAGGCATATTCCTAGGATATTCCAATAAAAGAAAAGCATTCAAATGTTTGAATCTATCTACTCACAAAGTTGTGGAAAGTGCACATGTAAAGATTGATGATTTTAGAAAAGAGTGAAAAGCAAAGCTAAAAAGAACCTGAAAATTACAGAAATTGTGTCTATTGTGAACTTAATACTTTACCAGATGTTCAAGCAATCATAATTGGAAATCAACACTCTTCACCACCTGAGTCATACAAATCTCCAATTCAACTTGAGTTGTAGCTAGTGCAACCTGAGTCGCAATCTAAAGGACCCAAGTCATAGTCAGAAGGACCCGAGTTGCAACCAATGCAAACTAATTCTGTTACATCCCAATTTTTGACCTAATTTGAAATATAGCCGTTGAGGTTCACATAAAGTCAGTTGGAAATTTAATTTGTCATAATTTGGTGAAATGGTAAGATAGTTAGTTGTTATGATTTCAAGTGAAGACAACATGCTAGTTGATTGTTAATCACAAATTCATGGGATTGAGATGAAGGTTAACCATTATGATTAAATAATTTATTATGATAATATAAATTAATTGCAAGGAATTTTCTTACAGGAAATATGTCAAAGGGGTGGAAGCATTGTCAAAAAAGAATTAGGTAGGAGCATCACCATCACTAAGCAAATGGGTTAAGGACCTGGCAATTTGAAATAGGATACATCTATGGAACTGCATGAGTTATTTAAATAATTAATTTAATTAAAATAATTGAGTTAAAATATAAAACATATCTCAAAGGATTTTAATTTATCTTTCATTATAAACGTGCATATAATATAAAAATAATTTGGCACCATTATAATTTAATAATTAATAAAGTGATGTTACATGTAATGTACATATAAGATTATAACAATGGTCGAATTGTAATAATTGAATTATTATAATTTTTGAATTTTAATCTTCCAATTTTATTCTGTTCTTTTTATTTATTTATTTATTTATTTTCTTGTCTTTAACTAATTAATATTTGGCATGTTTAATCAAATTTATGTTTTTGAATTCGTATAGTCATCTTGAGAATTCCAATGGATTTCTTTTTAAACTAATGGGAGCTAGAAAGTCATGGTTCATCTCTTATATGGAAGCCATGGGAGGAGTCGGGGGGTATATTTTCGTTCACCCAATTATTATTTTCTTTGCTACATTTTTTCCACATCATTTGACCATCTTTTAATTATCTTGTGAGTCGGTTAGGCAAGGAAGACAAGAATTCTCATATACAATTTCTTCAAACCTTTCCTTGTTATTTGCAGATTCATTCCTAATCAATACTTTGTTATTAATCTGTCATACATGGTCAATCTAGCTGAAGTCGTGAGTGAGAGGGAGGTTGGTTGCAGAAAATATGAGAGAGAAATCAACAGCATCTGAAACAATTATTTTTTGGGGAAACGTAAGCCAAGCTCAGTTCAATTACAAGAATATGCAGAGTATGGCCTCTCATCACATGTATTCATGTAGTGCCTACAAGCACAACTCTAGCTCAGCAACTGCCTTGTTACTACCTTTAACTTTGAAATTAGCCAAGGAACACAGGTTCATTGTGCCACATCCCACCGCCCTTTGCAAGTTAGAGATTGGGGCTTATTATCATCTGAAGGCACTCTAGGAGGCAATGCAGGAGACCATTTAGTTTTAGAATTCATGCATCATGTAATCTTCACCCGTCAATCATGGCCTCTAGAAGGTCGCACTCCAACACCACTAATGCCACCACACACCATTGTTAAGGTTCAAGAAGTATTGATTACATGGCAATATTGAAAAGTACCTAAGTGAAATCTAGTCATATGATAGTCATAGATTTCAACAGTCTAAACTGACTTCATTATCTGGGATTGCTAAATCTAATCCAATCTTGGTAGCATGCTCACTCTGATGAAATCACAGACTTCAACAAAAGAAATTCAAGCCAAAGTTACATTGGGGGTAATATTTGAACATTAATGAGCTCTTTACATAACAAGGTATATATTGACCCAGTCATTACAAATATAATCATAATATGTATGTATATTTATCACTTATGTTGATGTATTGTTGATACTATAGATTTGTTTCTTCTTCTAATTTTGCCTTGATCATGGCAAGTAAAGGCCAAGAAAAACTTAGTATGGATCCATAATCATTATGTCAATGGATATTAGATTTATACAACAAATTTTGAAATTTTTTAAGACCATAGTTAAGTAATCACATATTGTGAAATGCTAGATGCATGTAAAATTGGCAGAACTGATTGTTCTGAGAATTCCTAACACCTAGGACTCACCCAGCTGTGTAGCCAAGAAAATGGGTGATGAGGTGAGAGAAAGGAAATTTGCAACAACATGAAATAGTAATAATTTATGACATGTCAATGTTTATCATTTTAATATGAATTATTTAATATCTCATGCAAGATTTCATTTAATGTAATCTCCTGCTGCCAAGTCATATGGTGTGTTAGTTACCAGGATGCCCAATGTATTGTAAGATGACCCTTGTCTATTATGGGTAGGGAGGGCCTTTCTCATTAGAGATTGTGTGGGGATAAGATTTGGTCTGAGGTTGGGTGGTTAAACCCCTAACAATGTTTCACCTCTCCATAAGTTACCGGATGTGCATTGGACAAAGATAAGTCATACATTCAATTGGTTGTCAAAAACAAGTATTATCACTTTTATGATTAATATGCAAGAAGATAAGATTAATTGAGTTATCTCATTGTTATACCTAGATGCAAGAGATAGATTTATGGATTGTTTTTCATTTATATGAATATCAAATATAAGTATATTTGCTAATCTTGAGTTACTGTCACAGTTAAGTAATCGAAAGGAAAGGAATCTGAAATTGATTGAGTGATGACTAGAACCCTACATGATACAGTGGTATCAGGAGCCCTAATTGAATCTATGGTATCAGAAGCCCTATTTGAATCTGTGGTATCATAAGCCCTATTTGAATCCGTCATATCAGAAGCCCTATTAAATCAGTAGTATCGAAAGCCCTAAGTAATATCGTGGTATTAGAAGCCCTAAATGAACTGATGGTAAATGATGCCCTAATTGATACAGTGGTAAGTGATGCCCTAATTTTATATAGTGGTGTTTAATGATAATCATCATTTGATTTTCATTTAACAATATTGGATAGGAGTCATTTTGTGATATTGTTATAGAGATATTTGTGGACTAACCCGGGTGGTTACAGAAGCATCCCTAGTTTTAATTTTGATCTCAATTTACAAGGTGTGAGGATTTCAATTTCTGAAGTAATTTCATTTAATGGTGTTTCAAGTTCTTAGTTGAGAAATTTTGTCTAATTGATTTTACCACTAAATCTTATTCACATGAACATGAATGATAAAACTATCTTCCTATGAAATGAAGTGATAACTAATTTTCTATGAATGTGTTAGTTGTTAATTAAGGCCTAGAAAAATGAGAT
Organism: Cupressus sempervirens; assembly: GCA_028749045.1. Taxonomy (NCBI): domain Eukaryota; kingdom Viridiplantae; phylum Streptophyta; class Pinopsida; order Cupressales; family Cupressaceae; genus Cupressus; species Cupressus sempervirens. The sequence continues at coordinate 188,134,673 of CM053784.1, read as the reverse complement.
GTTACAGATTCATCTGAAGGACTCAAGTTACATGTAGTTGAACCCGAGCATGAAGATCATTTTGAGCATGGTGAAACAAGTGAAACAAGTCCTAAATCTAGAATGAAGGAGCCTAGAATTGTTAGATATGTCAAAAAGCATCATGCATCTGAACAAATCATTGGAGATCAGTTAGAAGGTACAATAATTGTAAGTGTTTTCCTTAAGGCAAAATAAAGGCAAGATCAAGAAGCACAAGACAAAGCACAATATGGACCAAATGATGTATGATCATAATATCAATATGAAAATGAATAATGTACATATACACTAGAGGTGCATGTATATATAGGCCTCTAAGATGCATCTAGAATTTCTAGGAATGAACAAGGAGATAAGCATGACAACTAAGCACACATCCACCAAAAGTGGATTATCCTCTATTGTGCATGAATGTACGTGCATCAATGATAGGATAAGCATGACAAGGTATATCTCATATAGATATGTTGTAGATACCATGTGTTTAAATTAGATGCTAACTCCTATGTTGTAGACACCATGTGCATAAAAGAGTTGCTAACTCCTATGTTGGCAACAAGCAAACTCATATGAGTACACATACTCCTAGGTGTCTAACTAATAAATAATAAAATAATGCATTAACCTAATTAAACTTAAGTCAAGTGTAAAGAGTAATTAATTAGTTACACTAACACCACCCCCCCCCCCTAAGCGCAACTTAGGAGAATGCACATAAGCTTACGAAAGCTATGATAGGTCCTAGTAACTAGGCCATGTTACGTACCCATGTACAAATGCAATGCAAGGAAATGCAAGAAATCTCTTTGAAAATGGAGAAAGAAGGAAAACCACGTGGGAAAAACCATCCTCCAAAAAGAGAGATATGTACAATAAAGAAGAGAAGGATCATGTGACCCCCCTAGTGAAAAATCCCTCACCCCTAAGAGATCTCACAAATGAAGATACTTGACCTCAACGAAGGGCTTGGTGAAGATGTTGGCTATATGTTGCTCTATAGGACAATACTACAATGCAATGACCTACTCATGAATCATCTCTCTAATGTAGTGCATATGAACCTCAATGTGTTTTGTTCATTGATGTTGAACTAGATGTTTTGAGATCTCAATGGCACTTTGATTATCACAATGCATAATTGTGGGTCTAGTAATGTCAAAACCAAACTCCTTCAAGATCCATTGCAACCAAATAGCTTATTTCATGGCATTCATAGCTCCTTGATATTCAACCTCATTCAATGAAATAGCAATAGTATTTTTCTTTTTACTCTGCCAACAAATGGGACCGAAACCAAGATGAAACATATGTCCTAAAGTGCACTTGTGAGAATCAATATCCCCTACATAGTCTAAGTCTATATAACCCACTAACTAAAGTCTTATACTAGTTACATAGTGTATCCCATGTGTACATGCCCTGGATGTAATGTAGGATGTGTTTGGCTACCTTCCAATGAAGTTCATGTGGCTCTTGCATGAAGCAAGAAACCATGGCATCTGTGAATGAGATGTAAGGGCATGTATGTGTCGAGTAGATGATTCTTCCAACTAATTGTCTATACAAAGTCACATCAACAAGTGGAGTGGAACACTTTGCTTCTAACTTAACACCCGAAAGGAATGGAGTAGATGCAACCTTGCAGTCACTCATGTGAAATTGAGCTAGTAGATCAAGAGCATACTTGGGTTGTCATAGTGTGATCCCTGATGAAGACTGGTGTATCTCTATAACAAGGAAATAGTGAAGTAGACCCAAGTCCTACAAAGTAGCCTTGACACAATACTTCTTGTAATGATCAAGTCATCAACATAAAGCACAAGGAGAAAATGAGAATCATCCCTCTAAAGAATGTAGACATTTAGATGAGAATGACATCTGGTGAACCCTTTGGAGAGAAGGAAAGAATCCATCTTGGCATACTAAGCTCTTGGAGCTTGTTTAAGTCCATAGATAGACTTATTCAATTTGCAAACCAAGGTAGCATCCTGTATGAACCCATGTGGCTGCTCCATATAGATCTCCTCATAAAGATCACCATTGAAGAATGCACTCTTCACATCCATTTGATGAACAACCCATTTTTGAGCTACTACTATAGCAAGTGTCAAGTGAATGGAGTTCATTTTTGCCACTGGTGCAAAGGTCTCATTATAGTCAATGTTAGGTACTTGAGAGAAACCTTTTGCAACAAGTCTAGCCTTATGTTTATCCATATTTCCATTTGTTACAAACTTGGTCCAATAGATCCACTTGCATCCAACCAATTTTCTTCCCTAAAGAAGAGAGACTAATTCTCATGTATCATTTCTCATAAGAGAATTATATTCTTCCTTAATTTCTCTATCCCATTCTGGAATACCTGATGCTTCTTTGAACGCTTGTGGATCTGAAGCAACTGCAATATAAGCATGTGGGAGTGAGTTATGTTGTGATCTTGTCCTCTTGATATCTGAAGGATTCCCTGCCAATGGTCCTGCTGCATCCAATTTCTGCTTAGCCCATCTAGGTCTAGTGGAAGAAGATGTAGTTGGGATATCCTCAAATTCAACTTGTTGATACCTTTATTTAGGTCATAGATGCACATCTTCCAAGTCACTATCATCACTATCACTCTTACCACTAAGGGAGGAAGAAGGAAAAGTTGAAGAAAAAAAGCTTGGCCAACTTTCTTCAAAGTGAAAACTCCTCTCATAGAATATGTCATGCGTCTCTGGATCCATTAACTTATAGGCTTTATGTCAGTTTGCATATCCAACAAAGATGCAAGGTTTGCTTTGAGCTTCTAATGCCTTGCATTTCTGTGGAGGTATTTGTGCCCATTTTGGACAACCAAAGACTTTGAAGTGCTTAACTGTAGGTTTCCTATGAGTCCAAGCTTCAAAAGGAGTTACACCATCCAAAGCTTTATGAGGACTCATGTTTTGGATGTAGTTAGCACAATTCATTACTTCAGCCCAAAAGACTTGATCAAGGGACTTTTTTTGTAGCATGCAAGTGGTCATCTCTTTGAGGGTTCAATTTTTCCTTTTAGCAACAACATTTTTTTGTGGCGTGTATGGTACTAAATGCTGAAGGTCAATGCCCTCTTGAGTGCAAAAGTCTATTAGTCTTGAGTTCACATACTCCTCTGCATTATCTGTTCGAAGAACTTTGATGGCTTTTCTTGACTACTTTTCTACTTGAGCCTTAAAGTTGAGAAATCTTTCAAAAACTTCACTCTTATGAGCCATGAAGAAAACCCAAGTAAAGCAAGAGTAGTCATCTATGAAGGTAAGCACATAGAGAGACTTGCCAAATGATGGCACTGGAAATGGGCCCATCACATCACTATGAACTACTGCAAGAACACATTGTGCTCTCCAAGGTGTCCCCTTGTCGTACATTTGTTTTGGATGTTTCCCAAGTAAGCAACCTAAACAAACGCCTTCTAAAAATTGGACTTGAGGTAGACCATGAAGCATTTTCTTGATGCTAAGTTGATGAAGATATCTGTAGTTGAAATGTCCAAATCTCTCATGCCACAGTTTGCTTTCTGAATTTGAATGCATTAACAAGGCTTGTGCATTAGATTTCGGCACAAAGGAAGAGAATGTCTAAAGCCTTGAGTCATGATTGGCTTCCCCTATTGCAACCATTGAGTCATCCTTGATGCTTTTCTCTGTCACTAAATCTGGAAGAAATTCAACTTTGTTTCCACCTCCATAGTGAGTGATTTGGTAGACTGAAAGAAGGTTGGAGGTAAGATTAGGAACATAGAGTACATCCTTGAACACTCCATTTTCCTTCTCAACTTCACCTTTTCGTTCAAATTCCACTTTTATATCATCCCCTACAAAGATGTGTGGTACCTCAAAAGGTGTCATGGATAAAAAATCTCAGTTTGAAGCACCCATATGATGTGTGGCACCTGATTCAATAATCCATTCTCCCTGACTAACAGTGTTTGTGAGTAAAGCTTGCCCTTTGCCCCTAGAATTAGAAGATGAAGACCCCTTGTCCTTATAAGCATTAGGCACTGGAACATTGTGTTTCTTCATGATGTTCTTCAATTCATCAATTTGTTTATGATAACACTAATGTTCATCATGACCCATCTTTTCACAATAGGCACACTTTTTCTTTTCATAATTAGTGTCCCCCTTTTTGTTGGTATTAGGAGAAGACTTGCCTTGTGGTTGATTGGATGTCTTTTCTGTGTCCCCTTGTTTGTTATCTTTCCACTTTTTCTTTTTTCCCTTTCCTTTGTTTGAATTGTCATCAGTTGAATTTTGGAGCTGTCATTATTAGCCACCAATGCCTTAGACTTTGAAGACTTGAGAATCCCCATTATTTTCAACTTAGTTTGTTCATCCTCTAATAGCTAAGCATAATCATCAAAAATGATTTTCTTATAGGAAGTGCCTAAAGTAGTCTTTGTGGTGTTGAAAGAAGAGACAAATGTGGGAGTATTCTGATGGCAACTTATTGTGAATAAGATAAATCAACCTGTCATCTTTAATGGGACTACCACAATCATCAAGTTTTGTTCTTAACTCATTCACCTTAATGATAAACCCCTAAATTGAATCAAAATTATTAGGATCTAGGGAGATAAGTTCATCTTCAATTTTGTAGACATTCGCCTCAGCCACTTTCCCACATAGGTTTTTAAGGGCATCCCAAGTTTCCTTGGATGTATCATACTTCATGATCTAATAGAGGATCTTGTCTTCAACCCATAACCTAAGACCACTTAGGGCTTTCCTATCTACCTTTTTCCAATCTTTGATATCACTTTGAGATACTTGATCACCTGTTGGTTTAGGAAGAGAACCATCTACATATTGAGAAACTTGTTCATGCATCAATTCACACCATTTTTTAATAGACCATGTAGCATAGTTATGTGGTGTTAATTTTGGAATCTTAAAATTTCCCATGATGTAAGAAAAGAAAGATAACAACTATAAAAGAGGAACACAACACCAAGAGACACCCCCCCCCCCCCCCCCCCCCTTTCACTCAATCAAGAAACCCCCCAAAAATGAAAGATTTTGTCACTTTATACTTAGTGTGTTTACAATAGCCACTTTCTAATTTAGGCCTTACTAGACTTTTGATTTTGTTGTTTACAACCTCCTCTTGGAGTTCAAATTTGGAACTTTATAATGTAGTTCAAATGTACAACAATTTTGAAACAATACAATGCAAATAAAGGACCTATTTCTGAAAGTGGTATTTTTATCCACACAAGACTATAATCTAATTGTAGATCTAGAAAGTAGACAAAAAATTATGCACTTTCAAACAAGATGGAACCTAAAAATGTGTTCAGATGAGCCTGTACGGAGCATTTGAAGTTGCAAAATGTAGGATTAGACAAATATAGTCACCAAAATCTAAAATTTCTAACAAATCCATGCACCAAAACTAGAAAATAATAGCACCACTAAAAATTTTAGGAAATTCTAGCCAAAATCAAAAAAAATTGCACCTAATTTGGAGTCTGGATGACTGAGATATGGCCTCCTGAAGTCAAGCTATCAAATCAAAACTACATATGGAGAGGGGTCTACTTAGAAAAATGCTATGTTAAATTTGACGTCCAAATAGTTGTCATGGTGGTGCAATCTACCTTCTGATGACAGTTAAATGATTATCAAATTTAATGTCATGATTGGATGAAGTCAGCAAAAAATGCCCTCATCGAATGACGTAGCAAGTACAAATACTGACATCAAGAAATGACATTAGCAATGTGGATAGGCCATGTGGCCTAATGACTGGGTGTATGGCAGTAATTATGTGGCAGTGTGACATGGTGGGTTGAATCAGCTTGATGACGTGGCCAGGGCTGTTGAGTCACTGCATACATGGCGACAAACTGACACTTCTAGTTCACATGGAGGGTCGGTAGAGGTTGTCAGAGTGAGAAACAACATTGTCAGAGGTTCTATTCGGTGGCAAGCCAAAAGGCTAGAAAGTTACATGGCATTGGTGATGTGAACGTCACCAATACCAAAGGTTTAATGTCATCAATGGAGGGAGTTTAAACGGCTGGCGAAGGGAATCTCTGGTGGGTTTTTAGTCCCACATGCCTAGTGCGTGTGGTGGATTTTGTGTTTAAAAACACAAAGCCACCAGGTTCGAAATAAAATAAAGCCACCATGGGTTTGAAAATGAATATCGGAATGATGAGTTATGGTCAGCTATCGATTAATAATGCTAGAATTTGAATGGAATATTCCACCTATGGGGGTCGAGATTTGACCACTGGTTCCTGCAAAAAAAAATACTCTATAGGCCCAAATTTTTTTGAAAAAATAATTCAAAAAATACAATAATTAGAGAGAAAATAAATACAAGTCTAAAAAAATTAAATTCGCAAATCAAATAGATCATACCAAATTTTGCAAATCGGGCCTTCAGGTGTCAATTTGCAAAAGAAATTTTACCTCAAATTTGACTATGGCCTAGGGTAGGCAAATTTATAGTCAAATTTCACTGAATCAAAGTTTCAGACACAATGGTGAGGTCCTCTTTGGCTCTAGATGCTCCTAATAGCTGCGGATACTCCATGTTTGAATCGAAGTCCTCTAAGAGGTGAAGCAGAATGGTCTCCAATGGCTATGAAATGATATCGCCTCAGCTCTAATACCATGTAAGAATTTGTCTTAAGGAAAAATAAAACCAAGATAAAGAAGCACAAGACAAAGCACAATATGGACCAAATGATGTATGATCATAATATCAATATAAAAATGAATAATGTACATATACATTAGAGGTGTCTATATATAAAGGCCTTTAAGATGCATCTAGAATGTCTAGGAATGAACAAGGAGATAAGCACAACAGCTAAGTACATGTTCACCAAAAGTGGATTATCCTCCATTGTGCATGAATGTATGTGCATCAATGAGAGGATAAGCATGACAAGGTGTATCTCGTATAGAGATGTTGTAGACACCATGTGCTTAAATTAGATGCTAACTCTTGTCTTGTAGACACCATGTGCATAAAAGAGTTGCTAACTCCTGTGTTGTCAACAAGACAACTCATATGAGTATGCATACTCCTAGGTGTCTAACTAATAAATAATAAAATAATGCATTAACCTAAGTAAACTTAAGTAAAGTGTAAATAGTAATTAACAGAGCATTTTGAAGATTAGTCAAGCTGATGCGGTATATTCAAAGCAGATTGTATATGAATCTGTACATCAGGTACATGGAAACTACATTGCTTGTTGTCTTTGGCATACACTATCAAAGAGGGAGAATTTGTCATTTATCATATTAGAAATTTTGAGAGAGATGTCAAAAAGGGAGATAGCTTGCTTTCATATATCACATAAATTATTGTGAATGGTTGAGATATCAAAGAAGGAGAGTTTATACTAAAAAAATTTGGAGAGTTTATCGTCAGAAGGAGATATTGCAGTCAAGAGAAACCAGAAATTGATGTCAGAGGGAGTTCACACTGATAGAGGGAGTTCTCTTGGATGAGAATCATAATGAAACTAAGGATATTATCCTTACTTCTATTATTGCTCCAAAATTTCTATGTATCATGACATGTGTTTCCATCAATACCAAAGAGGGAGATTGTTGGATACAATCATTCAATTGTATGTTGTCTTCAATTATGCCAAGAGGCATATACAATGGGAGCAAGAGGAGCCAGCATGAGAATATGCCAATGAATATTCCCGTGTAAGGAAAAAAGATTGCATGAGTGTTACAAACAAATTGAATGGATTGGAAATAGAAATTAAAATTAAAATTCATCACCACCTACCACATAGAGTTTAATTTGCAATTGATGCGGCATTAGAATCGTTTCATATTTGCATTACATGTCAGCACCTGGCCATGCAAAAAATATCATGGCACAAGCTATATGTAACATATGGCATGCAAAAATTAAAGGCCAGTCCATCATGCATTTCAATTTTATGAAGTGGAACCATCGCAAAATCTTTTATTTATAAGTGCGGAGAGCTCCTTTCCACTGAACAACTGATCGAACAATATCTTCCACTGTGATAAAGTAATTTTGTTTATGTATTTTCATTTTGATGTTGTTTTCATTTTGTGGAACTATCTATCATATTGAAATCCCATTTGCTCTTGTTTTTTGTTTTGGCTAAATTAGGTGAAGAAAGAAGGAAATAGTTATCATTTGAAGAATAGGCAAGGCAAACATCTTGGTCATCAATCTACATAACCAAAACTAGGCTAGGTCATTTTTGGAAGCCTCAAGCAACTGTTTCTCTAATCTTGAAATCGGATATGAAGAGTTATTTCTTATTTTTCTTTCTAGAGTTAATCGATTGTCATAGCTTCAATCTTCCCATGCCTGTATGCAGCTATCCCTTTTAATTTTGCTTTTAATTTTTCTAGTGTTTTAAAACTTCTGCCAATGCAATATTTAATAATTTAAGATAAGATCTAATATTTAAGGAATGATTTTTTTAGTTTAAAATTTATGTTCAAAGGTTTATGTAAGTAGTCGTACATACCTGTCGAGCTCTCTAGAAAGATTACATGTAACTATCCCTTTCTATCCTATTAGTTTCTTAGTTTTATGCTCTAAGAACTAAAATTTAATTTCATCTTATAAGAAAAAAAAATCCTCAATTTTTTAAAAACATATGGGACATTGTATCAATTTTTGGTATTAGAAAAATAGATATGTCGTCTACTGGAAAAATGTGGAACATGACTGCCTGATATATAAATTAATACAAAGCAAAGCCATAGATACGAAATATACCTAAAACTATAAAATAGACATTACAAAATACTAGATAAAGAATATTTGTTTTAATTCATAGAAATATCGGTATAGAATATTTATTTTAAATAGCTAGATATTCAAATTGATGAAAGCTGAAATGATCTCATTAATCACGTTTTATAATTCAGTTTCTTTTTTTCTTTTTTTAATGAATTAACATTGATTTTTCTTCACATTTTGTTCAACCCGTTTTTAATATAGTTGTGCAATTTTTTAGCTTCCAAACTTCCTCAAAACAATTTTAAAAGCACCAAAATTGCTCCCAAGGCATTATATATGGTTTGGGAAAGTTTTATTAAATAAAGCTTGTCATTCAAAGATGATATTGAAACCCAAATATTTGCTAACAAATTTTAGACGTGAGTAATAATTTGTTGTTATGACACTTTATCTTTTTCAGCAAATGTATCTTTCAATCATGTTTTCAAGACTCATTGCCAAACATGTCAATGCTTTTTTATTAGGAAAGTATAAAATCATAGCAGTAGTGACATCTACACGTAAATCAAAACTTTCCTTATGGGGCCATCATTATTGTTAATGTTCAACGAGTAGCATAGCTTCATTTCTTTGTTTTGCTTTTTCAATGCGTAGCATAGCTTCACTTTATGTTTGTTTGTTTTTTTCATTTTGTCTTTAAAATAATTCTATATGTCTCATTCACCATTATAATCTTTCTAAAATATATTAATTTTCTTACAAAATAAATTAAAATTTTATATTTCTTTCATTATTCAAGGTGACTTAAAATTTAGGCTCCACAATATCATGATACTTTGGTGAGGAAGTTTTAATAGTTCACAACTTTTCAACTTGCTTAGAATATAATGTGTATATATTAAAGTTAGTTTAAGTTTTTTTAATTTTATATATGGAAGGCAATGCCGCCATATCAAATATAATATATTAATGTTAATATATTGTTTTTAAATTGAAATGTTAGCTATTGTCTTATTTTTACTTTAGGTTTCTGTTATGCTAACTTATTTTATTTTTACTTTAGGTTTATGTTAGTTTTTATTTTAATATAACTTTAGGTTTATGTTAGATTAAACATTAGATTTTTTATATCATTATACAAGTTATTTTACAAGAAGTTGTTTTAGAACTATTTACAATAATTAATTAAAATTTCAATTTTATTATAATCATGTTTAAGGAAGATAAAATGGATAATCTAATTGGCATGAAGGTTGAAATGTGCTCCTTTGAAGAGGGCTATTAGGGTGCTTGGTTTGAGGGAAAAATAATAGGAATTGTTCCAACTAGAGATGATCCAATGTTTTATTTCTAGCACAATCATTTTGTTATAGATGAGTGGACTAAAGAACCACTTGTGGAGCATGTTGATATACACTATACTAGACCACTGCCACTGTCATTCCATTACCAAGCTATACAAATGTGGGGACTCCATTAAAGTGAGAGAAAATAATTGTTGGTGGCGAGGGATTATCCAAGCTACATTTTGAACCCCACTTAGCTGTGAAAATTAATGTGAAGTGTATTTTCCTGACACTATAACTTTGAAACCATATTCACGTTCAAACTTGCGTCCAAGGTTGGACTGGGTAGAAGGCGAATGAAGGCCTCGACAATGGAATTGATTTTTCGTTTGAGCTTTCTATTTTCTATTGTATGTCCTTATTGAGGATGATATCATTCTGAGGGTATCATTATTTTTGTATTGTAAATAAGAGAAGGATTTTTTGATCTTACCAATATGTAAATGTTCTCTACAAATAAAAGGTCTCTTTAATGTTGATATAAATTTGTACCACTATTTTTTTTGTGCATAATGAGTTTGTTTGTAAATTTTCTTTATCTCATTGTTATTATTATTTTTCCATAAATTTGTGTTATTGTCAACAAATAAATACAAATAGAATAATCATATTTAACTACATATTACATTTTTAGTATTTTTTTTAATTATGTGTTTAATATCAATGCACCACATGCATACACACATTTATTTAATAAAAATGTTTACTTTAAATAATATAATGCAGTAGTTCACAAAAAACTATATTCTTCATTTATTTTTCTAACTTCACTCTATTTTCATATAATTAGCTATGGTGAGACTGAGGTTGAACTTTCAATCAGAGGAAGAGAGAATATAATACCAACGAGAATGTAATAGACGATACTAGAGAGACTATCATAGGTGTCAAAGAGAACAAATGACAAAAAATCAAAGAGAGGAACAAAAGACAATAGACGACCAAGTTGATAGAGAGAAATGTGTTAGAAGAAGGCCTCAAGAAATAGTGGAAGAATTGGAAATTCAACATAGAGATGGAAGAAATAGACGAGGTCAAAATAGTCCAGAAATCCTTCATCAAAATGAAGTAAGACATGAGCATTAGGTAAATGATCCCAACCAATGGAAAGGTACAACCAACAACCTAGTGCAAATATTCAGTTGGATGCTCAACATGAAAATTCTAGCTCAGTACAACGAGTTTTTGTAACCCGACAACATGAAAATGTTTTGAGAATGAATGATGATGTTGAAGAAACTATGAAAATATTGCAAACCCAAATTGTCCTCTTGATTATCACTTTAGAATATTTTACATGCAATTTAGACATCAAATAGATAGTTTGAAGACTCCAAATATGTGCCATGTTTGTCAGGAATCCTATCTTTTTATGAAAGTTAACCATACTTCTAAAGGTCCTATATGTAATAGGTGTCGACAAGAAAGAGTTATTCATAGATTTTCTTCTCTAAACCATATGGATCCTAGGTCTCAACCACAAGTGCTTGCACATTTGACCCAAGTTGAAGAGATGTTGATTGCGCATGTTAGTCCTATACTTCAAGTTACACATGCAACTGGTGGCCAATATAAGTACAAGGGACACATTATATATTTTCCCCCATGTAGAAGAAGTATTCAAAGTTTTGCCACATATCATTGACAAGTTTCCCATAATTATAGTCCGTAGACAGGATCAACATGGCACTAGTTATAACTTTACAATAAATAGGGAGTGTGCATACAGAGCATTGAGGTACAAAGTAAAAAATGACCCCTTTTACATAGATGTTAGAATTGATGAAGGTGGTCTCAATGACTTGACCCAAAATTCTGATGAGAATATTTTTAATAGGTTGAAGACAATGCAGATGGAGTTTGATTCTAATGCAAATGAGGTCATTTTCATCGGTCCACTCATGGAGGTGAATGAAAGTAATATACTTGATCATACTACATCTATGGCCTCTAGACCACCCAATTCTCAAAGAGAAATGGAATTGATTCATGCATGGGTTAACAATCCCGATTCAGTTTCATCTGAGTTAATTGAATGGCCAGCTATAGGTGCATCTCCTATCAATGAATATGTTATGTCAGGATTGTTGGATATGGCTTTTCCAACATTGTTTCCTGATGCAACATGTGACTGGTTAGAACCAAGAATGAAGCAAGTTTATCTTCATGAATTTGCTAAGCATCTGGTTCTATATAGGGATCATCATTTTGGTAAACATCCAAGGTTCGAGTATTTTATGACAAACATAATAATGCGACATTGTACACAAAGTTCATCAGCTATATTTGTAAAAAGGGATTTACAAGATTTTCTAATTATAATCAATGAGTTACGTGAACATATGGAAAGTATGCCATGTAGTAATTTGGTTGATAGGTTGATGAGGTTTGGAACAAACTTAAGAGGCACAAGGTCATATTGGGCTAAATGTAAAGGTGAATTGATAGACTTGCTTAACCAACTAGGAACTCCTACAAAAAATTTCACATTAAGTGCAACAGACATGCAATGGCCTAATTTACATGCATTAATGCCTGGGACACCACCAAGTGATCCATGAGAAGCTCAAAAATGGAGAAGACAAAATATCATTGACTATCCTCACATTGCATGCATCTTAGACATACAATATTTAGAAAAGAAATACTTCAAAAGGGTATGACAGTCAAAGACTTTTGGTGTAGATATGAGTGGCAACGCTAGGGTTCACCTCATGTGCATGGATTCCTATGGTTGGAAGGAGCACCAAACATGGACACTATTGATTGGTTGAATAGGCAAGAGAGGAAAAGCACTGAAAAATATTTTCATTCCATTATTCATGCATGGATCCTAGACATGATGCACACCAAAGAAATATACAAGTATGTTTTGAATGATATGATCCCACATGTCACTATGATATAATTCTTAAAGATTTATTTAAGTACAAATTTCATTAATAAATAACTATAATCTCTACAACTATTTTTTAGGCTTTTCAACATTTTGGTTAACATCCATGTCTCAAAAATACTACACAACTAGCACAAATGGAAATTGATCAAGACTATGAAGAGATATTGAATTGTGTTGAAAGATACACTATCTATAAGGAGGGTGCATGCTTACATAAAAAGAGGGGGAAAATGGTTTGTAGGTTATTTTTGTAGTAATTTAGAGATTTATGTCCATCTAATACATCAACTATTTAGGTACATCAATAGAAACTTATAATTTTATTCCTTTTAGGTATAATGCTCCTTGGCCAGTGAATTTGGGTGGGTCTAGATTATATGAGGATGTAGAAATGGGTGATAAAAAAATTGAGCCAGCAAGAAATAATGATAGAGTTAACACACATAATCAGTACATCTTGCAACTTTGGAGGGCAAATGTATATTGGCAACCCATACTTTCTAGACATGCAATTATTAAATATATTGCAAAGTATGCTTCCAAAGCTGAAAGAAGTTATGAAACATATCAACAAATGTTGATGCATTTATCAAACTTGGAAAATCCTAATGATCTTGCAACAAGGGCATACAAAAAGCTACTCACAAAAACAAATATAGAAAGAGACATTAGAGCTCAGAAAACATGCCATATGTTGTTAGAGCTTTCATTGATGGAGAGTAGCAGAAAGTTTGTTAATCTCAATGTTTCACGCAAAGTTTTCAAACTAGTAACAATTTTTTATACTGGGTTATAAAACAAGACCCCTTTGTATGGAAGGTATAACATTAATTGATGCAACAAGATCTTGGATATACAATCCTAAAAAATGAGGAGATAACAAATGGGGGCCAAGAGAAAAAGAAGCTATAGTTTGAGTTTTCTTGAGGTTTATATTGATTCCTCCATAGGACTCCAACAAATGGGTTGAATTTTGTTCATTTGATTTGTTGCTCTACAAACCTTTTTGTGACATTGAGAGGAACATTGGTAATAGTAATAATACTATAGTGGCCAATTGGGAGTCACTCCATTATACTCCTTGGCATGTTCAATGAGCCAATCTAACATAACATGATCAAGCTACAAGTGACTCAGATGTAGAAGATATTATGTGTTCTCAAGAACATATTATAGAGCATGAATGGGAAATCATATCCAGATTGCATCATGGTCAACACATGCAAATTTCTGAAATGGACATGTTGGGAAGAAGAGTTATTGATAGGAATAAAAACTCGACTGCTGAATATCAATGTGAAGATAATGTTGTTGCAGCTATAAACTTCATTGTTGAAATGAAGAAACATGAATGTCTCATGTATGATGACATTCCAAAATGCATCAACTTTTCAACTCTTAGTGAAAAGCAGCAAAATGTCATTGACATTATTACAACACATTACCATAGCAATTAGGTGGGGAACCCTCAATGTATGATAATTCAAGGAACTGCAAAAACATGAAAGTCTTATCTAATTGGTGTCATTCGTCAATCTCTTCATATGGATGCAATGCCAAATCCTTCTCCACTTCTATTACTCACACTGATTGGAGTAGCAGCTTTCAATATAGGAGCTTCAACGATTCATTCAAAGCTACGAATACTAATAAAATATTTTACTCAACTGGAGGGGACATGACTTACAAATTTTCAAGAAGAAATGGCTCACATAAAATATATTTTGATTGATGAAATGAGTTTCATTGATCAAAACTTGCTAGAAAATATAGATTCCCGTCTCAAACAAGCATTCCCACAAAATGTTGACAGAAGGTTTGCAGGTAAACTGTTGTTGTTCTTAAGTGTATTGTTTGTGTCAACTAATATTTAATATTACAATACATATGTAGTATTCCTAATATATTTTTTCAACCTCTTTTTTTTCTTTTTCTTTCGGGTCTATCTATTATTTTGGTTAGTGATCTTGGTCAATTACCTCTAGTCAATGATAAACCAGCATATGCTAGCCAAAGGCAAGCTAAATTGTTATGGTGAGAATTCAAAACAATGGTTACATTAGATAAAATATTTAGGCAAGATGGTCAAGACAATAATCAACAAAGATTCCATGAGCTTCTAACAAATTTGAGAGATGCAAATCCTAAGATAGATAATTGGAATTTTCTTATGATGAGGATCCCTATACAGCTCGATGCTCCAACCAATGATGACTTTGACAAAGAAGTAAATTTTTTCTCAACCAATGATAATGTCCACAATCATAACAAAAGAATGTTGTACTCTTTAAGCTATTTTGTTGCATGTATTCTTGCAAGTAAGACAAGGAAGAGTAACATAGTTGAAGACGGTTCAAGTGATGAACTTAAACTAGAGTTATTAGTTAGTAAAGATTCCAAGGTTATGTTGAATACAAATCTTTGGATAGAAGTTGGCCTTGTCAATGGAGCTTTGGGATATATATGAAGTATTGTGTACAAACCAGGAACCAATCCTCCTGAACCACCAACCTATGTCACTGTTGAATTTGATAATTATTTTGGATTACCATTTGATGACCACCATCCAAAAGTAGTTCCTATAGCCCCATTACAAAGGGGAAGAACCTTCCAACTACCATTAAGATTGGCATGGGCATTGACAATTCACAAATCACAGGGACTAACTCTTCCAAAAGCAACAATTAATATAGGTCCAAAGGAAAGAGTTGGATTAACATTTGTGGCTATTTCTCGAGTAAAGTCAATAGAAGGATTGAGAATAATGCCACCATTTACATATGACCACTATGAAAAAATGAAAATTGGGAAGCAACTTTCAAATAGAAAGGTAGAGGAATGAGATTGAGAAGCCTTGAACATCAATGATGTAATTATGATTAGCTTTTACAAATTTACATAATTAATTATTCTTCTATTTTATGTCAAATTTGTGCTTTATTACTTTCAAACAATGCACTACTACTAGATGTTTGAAAATTATGTTTACTTACTCTTTAATTTCTATGAATGGTCATTATAATACCATGTTTCCATACACAAAATTTTATTGCAATTTTCAATGCACTATAATTTTTACATTGATATACTCTACACTTCATTATGTTACTTCACGTATTATTTTTTGTAACACATTATTGATTTTAAATTTATATGTCCAATTAAGTATACTTTTGTTCTTATAAACTATTTCTTTATGGAACTTTTAAAAATTTAATTATTTTTTATATTTTGTTTTAGCTATGGCAGCTTCTTATAGAGATTCAAGGATCATTGACATGAGCCCAACAACTTCCATGAGCTCAAATCATTTTTATGAGACAAAGTTTGACAAGTGCAAACAAGTAATTAAAGAGTCGTGTATAACAATTCTCATAGCTCTTGAAAATGCAATTTTGGCAATTGATGATGTACAAGAAGTAGAGATAATAGAGATGGAAGATGTTGCGAGATTTGTGTGTAATGCATCTACAGAAGTAGACACATTTCCATCCATGATGAAAGAAATCTACAATGATCATTTAAAAAACAAAGGTCATAATACAATTTTGATCTCTAGGGAATATATGATGTACTTACATCATTATGGAGAAATGTTCTCCATGTAGTGAATTGATATCTTCCAATTTTCACCTATCTTTATTTGAACCTCTGAGATATACTTCTCCTTTGATATACGTATAAGAATAATAACATCCATTTTGAGAACAAAGTTCATGTTTATTTCAACTGTACTTTAAAATATTGTCAATATGTAACCTTGTACTCGATGGTTCTAATTTTAAGCCATTGATATAAACTTTTAAATAGGAAGAAAGACCAAATGAGATTGAGAAGCCTTGAACATCAATGTTGTACTCAAATAATGTAATTATGACTAACTTTACAAAATGCATCATTAATTATGCTTCTATTTTATGTCAAATTTGTGCTTTATTACTTTGAAACAATGTGCTTGTACTAGATGTTTCAAAATTATGTTTACTTATTATTTAATGTCTATGAATGATCATTATAATGCCATTTTTCCATAGACAATATTTCATTACAAATTTTAATGCAAATCATAACACTAAACCTATATTCATCTTATAATTATTTTATGTGTAACCATTATGTCAAAAACATTAACTAACTATACATGCTATAGGAATGCATGCTAAGACTAATTCTCACTAACCAATGCTCTAATTATAAATATAATTACAAGATAAAAATACAACTTAAGGAACATCACAATACTTAATTTCCATAGTATTATGCTAAGAGGCATGTGCTAGGTAAACACAATATCATCATAAATGTACCTACAACTCTAATCCTAAGTCTACATCAAACTCCAAGCCTAAACCTAAGTGTAAACCTAATCCTAACTCAAACTCTTACCCTAAGTCTAACATATAGTTTTTCGATAAAATTAAGTCTATCTATACCCCTAACCATATTCATAAGATAAGTCTAACTGTAATTGCAATTCTAAGTCAAATTTTACTTCTCACCATATGTCTAAACCTAAGCCTAAGTCAAACATTAACCCTAATTCTAACCATACAGTATTTCCATAAACTTAAGTCTAACTATACCGATAACCATATTCCTAATGATAACTCTATCTCTAGACAAAGTGGGAAGGTATGAGATAAGGAATGAGTACATTTTTAAAAATATACGAATATGTGTCATAATAGAAATAATCATGAGTATTTTCATAGGGCTATCCCACACTAGAAAAAATTAACCTAACAATTAACCAAAAATAACCTTAACCACAATAATAACAAAAACCCTAACTCTAACTCTAATCCTAACCTTAACTCTATCTCTAATTGTAACCCTAACCTTTATGCTAATCCTGACCCTAACTCTAACTCTAACCCTAACCCTATACATAACCCTAACTCTAATCCTAATTATAACCCTAACCCTAAGTCTAACGCTAACCCTAACTCTAACTCTAACTCAAATTCTAACTCTAATTCTTACCCCAATTCTAACCTTATCTCACCCTGACCCTAACCCTAATCCTAACCCTAACCCTAGCCCTAACCTTGACCTTCACTCTAAGTCTAACCCTAATCCTATGCCTAACCCTAACTATAATTATAACACTAAATCTAATCCTAACCCTGACCCTAATTCTAACCCTAACTCTAACCCTAACCTTAACTCTCACCCTAACTCTAACTCTAACCCTACCTCTAATTCTAACCTTAACCCTAGCTTTAATTCTAATCGTAACCCTAACTCTAATTCTAATTCTAACCATATAGTCTTTCCATAAACTTAAGTCTAACTATACTTGCAAACCATATTCCTAATGATAACTCTATCTCTAGACAAAGTGGGAAGGGATGGGATAAGGAGTGAGTACATTTTTAAAAATATACAAATATGTGTCATAATAGCACTAATCATGAGCATTTTAATAGGACTATCCCACGTAAAAAAATTAACCTAATAGTTATCCAAAAATAACCTTAACCACAATAATAACAAAAACCCTAACTCTAACTCTAATCCTAACCTTAACTCTATCTCTAATTGTAACCCTAACCCTTATGCTAAGCTTGAACCTAACTCTAACTCTAACTCTAACTCTAACCCTAACCCTAACCCTATACATAACCCTAACTCTAATCCTAATTCTAACCCTAACCCTAACTCTAACACTAACCCTAACTCTAACTCAAATTCCAACTCTAATTCTTACCCCAATTCTAACCCTAACTCACCTTAACCCTAACCCTAACCCTAGCCCTAAACCTGACCTTCACTCTAAGTCTAAACCTAATCCTATGCCTAACCCTAAATCTAACTCTAACACTAAATCTAATCCTAACCCTAACCCTAATTCTAACCCTAACTCTAACCCTAACCCTAATTCTAACCTTAACTCTCACCCTAACTCTAACTCTAACCCTACCTCTAATTCTAACCTTAACCCTAGCTTTAATTCTAACTGTAACCCTAACTCTAATTCTAACTCTAACTCTAACTCTAATTATAACCCTAACCCTAACTCTAACTCTAACTCTAACCCTAACCCTAATTATAACCCTAACCCTAACTCTAACTCTAACTCTAACCCTAATCCTTATCCTAACCCTAACTCTATCTCTTCTTCTAACCCTAGCCCTAACTCTGACTCTATCTCCAACTCTAACCATAACTGTAACCCTAACTCTAACTCTAACTCTAACTCTAACCCTAACCTAACTGTAACTCTAACCCTAACCCTATCCCTATCCCTAACCCTAATTTTAATCATAATGTAACCCTATCTCTAACTGTAACTGTAACCCTAACTATAATTGTACTCATTAGTATAACATTTTATGTAACAATATCCTTAAAATAAAAAAACAAATTAAAGTTATGCAAAAAACCACCATACATAGAATTAAAATATAAAATGTTGAAGAATAATGTTATAGTAACTTTATAAAACTATAAATAAAACAAAATTAATTTTTAATAATTTAATGCAACTTTATAAAACTACAATTTTATAGTAACTTTATACAACTATATTAAAAAATTAAGAAATAAAGAAATAATTCAATACCAACTTTATGAAAATAGTTATATATTATCATCCAAATTTCTTCAAAGTGAAAATGATTTAAAATTAAAACACTATATTGCTTGCTCCTAACATAACCATCCAAATTTCTTAAAAAATGTCTTCCATGTTGCGCAAGAATTGCTACTAGCTTATATATATATATATATAATATGCTAAGAGTCATCCTTCTTGAGGCATCTATTTTATTTAAATCATAACCTATGAAAAAAAGTCATAGGATTGGAATTAAGATAAGTGCCTCGAGAAGGATGACTCTCCACACACACACACACACACACACACACACACACACACACACACACACACACACACACATATGGTGCAGAGGCACCTAAATTTCAGGAAGACAAAGATATAAAAGCTAGAGAAGCCATTTGTAATAAGTTGTCAAAGGAGGTCTTAATATGATAAATAATGTAAAAATGTTTATTTAATTGGTGAATGGATCTATTGACATCCATCTAAATTCATTTGAGTCATTTGTATTGTATTTGGGTCAAGTTGTAAAGGCTATGAAGCCATTTTTTTGTCAAAAATGTAAAAGTTGCGTAAAAAGTTGTAAAATGCAACTTTGAGAAAGTTGTTAATAATAGAAAAATGATGTAAAGAGGTATATGGTTGGTCTTGGGGGTAGTTAGGAAGGTTTATAACTGTCAAATGGATATAAAAACCATTGTATGGTTGAACCAAATCAATTTTGGAGGAGAGGAAATACTTTGATACATTTTTGGTGCATTTTATTGTTATGGTTTTGATTGGTTTTTTATAGTTTTAGAGTAGTTTCCAGGCCTTGTATGGAAATGTACAGCCTGGAAACCATATAATATAGTAATGGATATATAGTACGATGAATCCTTCTTCTCATGCTTTTGGTTTGGTTCAATTTTATGAAGAAATGAATAAGTTATGGGTATTTTGGTGAAAGTGGATGTTTGCAGATTTGAGATTCGCTGAATATAGTCATGTTACAGCGTGTGATGCGGACATATTTTGGAGACTCGGGACCTCTAATAATATTCATTGGAAAGATATGTGAACTAACTTTCATTTCCAACTGGTTTGGATCATTTTAATTTTAATTTGTGAAAGTTATGAGCATTTTAGTGGAAGCTGGTTTTTAAAGATATCCATTCAAGATGAAGGCAGGGATTTGTGATTGAAAAATTATATATGAATGGGAAAAATAAATGGCTTACAGATTTGGAAACTAGAATCATAGATGGATAATGTGTAATTGGCTTGAGATTATTTTTAAAAAAAATTGTGAAATATATTTGATGTCCTAGGCAGGGTTACCAGTTTTGTCTCTGGTTTATGACAAAAAATATGGGTCTTGGTTCAGAGTACATAATTCATAATCTGCTTATTGGATTGGTCTCAAATTTGGATATGTTTTAGAATTACTAATTTGGAACAATTCCTCCAAATATTTTTTCAAGAAGATATTTAGAATTGAAGTTATGAACAATGCAATCAGACATCCCAATCTGATTGTGTGAGTGAAGATGTTGTCTTTATCGGTGTATAATGTCAGGGTTCTTTGTTGTAATCTTTGAGATGTTCTTGGTTCCTTGAGGGTATACCAGAATATTGTGAATCCCTTGAGTTGAACTAATATTCCTTGAAGATAAATACAGAGGGCTCTGCATCAATATATATATATATATATATATATATATATATATATATATATATATATATATATATATATATATATATATATATATATATATATATATATATATATATATATATATATATATATATATATATATATATATAAGCTAGTGTTACACAAATGTCAAGTATATGCCAAGCAAATTAGAGTATGTGGAGCTCACTCAAGAGTCAAAGGAAGTTCGAGTGTTAATCAAGCTCACTCGGTTACCAAAAGGAGTTGGTAGGAAGACAATGTCCACTGAGCTCACTCGGTTACCAAAGGAAGTCTGCAGAAAAAAGTCTTTTTTGTGTTAGTGTTGACTGAGTTGGGTTGGCTAACAAAGGGTTTTTTGAGATAGCATATTTAATTTGATGAATTTATTTGTTAAGTCTAGTTGACTTAAGGGATGAATATTGATTATTTGTAAGTGTATTCAAGCCAACTTGACAAGGTAAACGATATAAGTATAAGGTCAAGCTATGGGATTGAGTGTATGAAGTAAGGAAGAGAAGACAATTAAGAAAGAAAGTGAACTTGAAGGATAACAAAATATCTTGAGTTGACCGAGCTACAAAGATTAATTTGATCAAGAAGGATCAAGTATTCGAGCCATAACTGAGATCTAAAATCAACAAAGATAGTTTGCATCAACAATTAGGTCATATTACTTTTACTTGTTAACAATTGTAGCAATGAATAAAATCTCTTAACAGAGTTAGCCTAACAATTATTTTGTAAATCCTCTAACAAGGTGGCATTTCTAGATTGAAGTTTCACCTCTAACAAGGCCACTCCTAACAAGGTGATCTAAATCCTTTAACAGGGTCACACATAACAATGTGTTTTGTAACCTTTAACAAGGTT
The DNA here is from genome assembly GCA_028749045.1 of Cupressus sempervirens. NCBI lineage: Eukaryota > Viridiplantae > Streptophyta > Pinopsida > Cupressales > Cupressaceae > Cupressus > Cupressus sempervirens. The sequence goes on along the minus strand of CM053784.1, from coordinate 188,112,573 downwards.
GGCTCCTAACAGGGCTCACTTCAAAAGAGTGAAAAATAATAACTAGTTGCAATTGGTGGTTTTCCCAAATTGGGTTTCCACGTTAAGTCTTAGTGTCTCTTGTGTTCATGTTATTTGCTTTATATTTCTACAACTAAGTTAATCATGGTTAATCACACTAAACATATAAATAAGTAAATATTCTAGTGCTTGTCAAGTGACAGTAATTCTTAGTGTTAACCGAGTGATTCCTATACTAATCGAGTTACAACATTATTTCAATTTTAATAGAGTTTGGTTTTGATTTGTATTGACATCTAAGGGATCTAGGATTTTTTTTTTGTAGTAACTGATTCACCCCTCCCATCTCAGTTACTCCTCTCATATTTCCAACAAAAAGATATATTCCTTCTTAAAGATATCCTTCTATTTTTATGTAGAAATTCTTCATTTTGCATAATTCCTGGGAACCTTCTCCATTTTTCATTATTTCTTGTATGGTCTTCAAGCTCATGTAAATATTCTTCTTTTGGGTGAAGATGTTCCCAAAGGCCCATTTTTTTCCACCCCTTCACATTCATCCTTATAAAATTTAGTTTTCTTCTCTACCACTCTTTAATGTATTTAGCAAAGTTAGCACGTAGAGACCACATTATTTCATGCCTCAAAGGGACTAGTCCTTAGAAAAGTTTCTTGTTCCAATAGAAGTGAATTGCACTATGATCTAAAGAAGTTCTTGGGAGGGATGCTAGAATAGCACTAAATCCCATTTCCTAGTTTGTCTACACTAGAAACCTATATGACCTTACCTAAATAAGGCTACTTTCTTTCCTATTGTCCAACTAGGTATGCTTATGTCGATATAAATTTATATCGAGCTAGCTTTTGTTGGTGATGGAATCTTGGCCATACTTTCTAAATGGTCCATCACACCTCCATATTTTTCTAAGAGATATAATGGTGTGTTGAAGTCACTAGGCACTATCTAATGATCAAGAAATTTTTTTGTGATCATCTCTAAAATTTCTCCCAAACAACTTGTCTACCCAAATGAGTCTTTGGTGCTTTTATATTAAGCAAGATCCACACAACATCACTAATTGTCATGGTAACTGCTAGGAAGTTAGATGTGAAGCTTATTAGTTTTCCGTTGATCTCCCTAGAATCCCACATAACAAGAAGTCAAGAAGTTGGATGTGAAGCATATTAGTTTGCTAGTGTCTTCCTGGGATCCCACATAATAACAAGTCCACTAAAGGCCCCATGAGCATTACTAATGAGATAGGGGAGCCTAACCAAAAGTAGTATGCAACATCGTTGAAATGTTATTGGGTCATTTGCGCCTCTTGTAGGAGGAGCATGCCAACCTTTTTCTCTAGTATGCAACATCTCAAGTCATATTGTTATAGAGGGCTACTTAACCCTATCATGTTCCAAAAGAATATTCCCATTTCTTACTTATGTAGTTACCTTCAAGGATAAGTGTCCTCATATAACAATTTCCTTATGTTTAGACAATCTCGCTAAAAACCCTCTTATCTCTATCGCTTGTCCCTCCAAACTCTAGATTCATATTCATTGACCTTTTTTGATCAATCTTTTTCTCTTCCACCAAACAAAGTAGGTTAATATTTTTGGGATGAAGAAGGGCGGATTAACTTTATGTTGTGCTTAAAGTCCCTCAAATGATTTTCAATGATTCAATAGGCAAATTCCTAAAAAGAGGGCCCTCTACCTCCATGGTTGAGCTCATTGCACAATTAACACCTTCCCCTTTTTCTTTGTAGGTATCCTCAACCACCTAAAGGGGTAACCCAATACAACGGTGACACCATTAATATTTTTTCCAATTATGATTTTCAATCCCTTCTCTCCACCTCTGCATGCCATCATTTGAGGGATAATATTATACTCTTCCCACCTCACCTCAAGTAGTAGTCATCATCAACTCCCATACCCCTTGTTGAATGAGATATGCCCAAGAAATATCTTGAGCAAATGGCCTTTACAAGGGTACCTCCCTAAAGGGTATCAAGTTATCGTTCACATTTACAGGGTCATGTAGAGCTTTATCAGCCCATCAACCCTAGTAAGAGGTTTTCGCAAAGGAACCTTACAATCATAGCTTATAAGACTAGGTTTGACATAGCTTTGATAATAGATGGCAGCATTGTCATAAAAGAGTAGTTGATTTCTACTCTCTACTTTAGATTGTAGGACAATAAAATTTAGAGGAGTTTTAAAAGAAATTGACCCAAAGATGTGGAAAAAAAACTTGGATTTGGACTTTGTTATCCCATCAATACACAAGTATTCTCTCAAAGAGTTCTCGACCCAACGAATGTCCTCGTCTCGGTCCTCACGTTTCGTGTGCATTCTTTATTTTCACTCTTGCAAGGTCGGGAGTTAAAAACTTCTTAGGTTTCCCGAGGACGCAAAATCCTCTACCAGAGGTTCCTGGTTCGAAACTCCTCTAAACTTATTCAGTACTCTAGAGAGATATTCATGAAAAGCAGCACCTTGAACCCTCTCGGTGCTCAGAAAATGCTCGCGGCAGTAGACATGGGGACGAATTCGTTCCACATGATTATAGTCAAAGTGCAGCCCAACGGCAGGTTCTGTAAAGTGGATTCACTCAAAGAATACGTGAGGCTGGGAAGCGGAACTCTAACAAGTAGCGGCATAATTGGAGCGGAGGAGGAGCACAGAGCTCTGGAGGCCATGAAGCGCTTCAGGAGTTTAGCGGAGTCGCACAAATCGAAGATGAGAATCGTGGCAACGTCGGCCGTGAGAGAGGCCAAAAATAGGGCCAAATTTATCGCGCGCATTTCTGAGGTAGCGGGGGCAAATGTCGAGGTGCTCTCGGGAAAGGAAGAGGCTCGTTTAATTTACCTCGGAATTCTTCAGGTTCTCTCCAATTTAGACTTTTATATAGTTTTATACGTAGTTCAATTCTTCTCCAGGCTCTTGAATTCATAGTGAAAGTCCTTTGTTATTCTCGCCTTCCTGGATTTCTATCTTTCTTCACGCTCTTTAATTGTTTTAATAAATTGTGGGGAATTGTTGGCGGGAGCAGCGTGGGGGAAGACAAACCCCTAACGCTTCCGTTGTTTTCAGATGGTAGGAAGCATAATGCATCGTAATTCACATTATATTCAAGTGTTTCCTCCATTTTTTTCACAACAAAAGAATGTCTCTTTTTTGTTTTTGGATTAGTAGAGGGGAAGAATTCATTAGTTTACATTGCATTACACTTTGCACTATACTGGAATCATAGTTTTGAGACGCGGCCTTGGCATTGGCAAGTTGGTTTTTGACTTGGTGTAGAATTTTTGCCAAAACTCGGTAATATTAAAGTAATGGTTGTTTAAAATTTCAATTTAAAATGACCGGCCAGTTTCTTCAGATTTGTTAGTTTTGGTTGTTGAACTCGCAGAGTCTGAGAGTCGAGTATAGACTTGGAATTGTGTGTAGTTAAAATGCTAGATGTGAAAATATGTATTGCAATATAAGATATAAAGATGTAAAAGAGTAAATACTTGAACATTGCATTGCATTAAAATATCGAACATTCCCTCATCCTCGGCGGAGATTGCAGAATCTGGTGGTGTCACTGGGATGGGGAACGGAGTCCCCAGGTCCCCACATCCCCGTCTTTGGGACTCGGAGCAAAACGGGTGGGGGATGCGTCCCCGCATTACCATGGTATGTATGTTTCTAAAACATATATGCAGCCGAGCTTCAACCAGAAATCATAAGAACTTTACCAGAGAAAATCTCGACGTAAACTAAAGTTTAATACCTGCATTAAACCTTCAATTTTTTGTAAGCTCCTGTATTATCCTCAAGAACTCTGATTGCCATATTACTGAAAGATGTATAACATAAAATAAGACTCAAGACCACCCAGTTACTTTCCATGTTACAATGAATATTCTTGGACCATCACAAGTTATGGACAAGTCTTATTGGTTCAGTTATGATCATTCCAGATTTGAGGATTGTTCATATTCTATGTTTACAGGAGTTGTTCTTCAAGGAGATGTTCGTTGGTATTCATAGTGTGAGATAGTATGCATCCAATACAATGATTATTATATGAATGCTGGTCAATGGTTTTTGTTCAATATTGTTAAAAGAGATAGCTGTATATTGAACTTTATTTGTTTGCATGCTGAGATCTATCTTGAGGAAGATTAGGCGATAAAGAGATGAGTATTTCATATCCTTGAGTAATTTTTAAGGATTTTATATGTAGTTATTAATTCATTCATTAGAATAGCATATCATGTATGCTTCTAGCATGATATTTCTCTTCAAAATAGGTTGATCCGATGAACTGTTAATAATCTCTCTAAAATGCTTCTAGAACAGATCGAAGAGCATAAGGATGGTGAGAAATTTCTTCTAATGAGGACGAGTTTGATGCATCTTGTGAGTCACATAAGCTGAAGAATGAAGACATAGCTTGCTGTCATAGGGCTGAGTTCTGAGCAAGAATTTACAAGCAGTGGGCTTGTCTCTGGATGTGACTACAATCTGTGGGTTCTTTCTTTGCATTGGGTAAAGCATTTCGAGATATTGCCTGGTTTGAGTGTGCAAATACTTTGCAGTGACTCTTCCTTCATATTTGGTTAGAGGTTTAGAGGGAGCTTGAGCAACAGATGGAGAGTGCCAAGTCCTTTACAAAGGATCAACAAGCTTGTGGGGCAGTGTGGCTTCGAAGCTCCTTGGGTGGTCAAACATTCAAGTTAATTGTAATTTATTGTGATAATCTAAGCTGTGAAAATGGTGCCTTCAATGAGAGGGAGTCTATGTTGAGGATTCTCAACATCAGTTTGTAGAATGGTTATTCTCACAAGATGCACAGAGTAATACAACATAGATTCAATAGTACTAACAAAACATTTATTATTTGTACTAGAATATTAAATGGCGAGGAAATGTTCTTTCTTTTATTGACTATCCAACATGAGTACATCATTCATAATTCAAAGTTCTTATATAATGGTCCGTTGGATGAGAAAACCAATGGACGCATCCCCTCGCTTCCTAACTACCCTACCCAAAAAAGCTTGACTAATGCAAAGTACTTTATTACATACGACATTTATCCCCCCCAAAAAAGAAGTCATCTTCAGACGACTACCCAACAAAACAAAAAACCTAGATTTCAAGAAGAGGGTTGCGAAGACATCCCTGTACTTGGGGCCCCTCAAAGTCGCTAAAGATCTCGTTCAACTACCTTTTGTTTGGCATGAATTCCTTGTAGAACACACAAAACGTCCATCTTTTTTGCCTCTATTGTTGTGATTTTGTCTTCCAAGCAGCCTTTTCTATCTTCCAAGATTCTTCCAGGGGAGCCTTTTCTACCTTGCACTTGTCTATGAGAGCAGCGTTTTCGATCTCCCACTCCTTAACCAACCGCGTTGCCAAGTCTTTTCCTTGCTGGAGTTCTAAGTATTTCCTTTGGAATGCAACTTCCATGTTTGCCAATGTTTGTATGAGAGGTAGTTGCTCCTGAGCTAGAGATATGGTATAGCATTTTGTCCACTCTACAGCTATTTCCCCCTAACTGTTTCTACCCTCTTCTACACGGCAGTAGATGGTTCCTTTGCTACCTCCAACTGTGGTTTCCTTTCGTTCGTATTGCCATAGGCCACATTCTTGTTCTATTAATTGTATACTATCCACCTCCCTTCGACTTTTGTATAGTCTATGGTGTACGGTAGTTGTGGAAACAACCTGTACTGCATACACTTCCCCTCCTTCCTTGCATACGGCGGAATGTGTGTGACTTGTGTATGGTTGGATGTGCACGTACACGTAAGACATGTTGGTGGCTGACCTCCTTTGCTCATATTCCATTGTACCCTTGCATACGAGTTTTAGCTCCACTCTCGACCTTTTCTCCTTGTACTCTACTGTCCCCTTGCGTACAAGCTTTGTCTCCAACCTCCCCCTTGGCTCTTTGTGCCCGTATGGTGCCAAACTTCCCTCCTCCGTCACTTACTCTGTCTGCTCTTGTACATCTCCTCTATTACAATAATAGATAAGACGTCTATTAATAGTTAATTATTATCTTGTAAATATCTTTAGCTTTAGTTTGCTTTCATTTTTTGCTTTCTCTGGAATAGAATGTTTCTATTCTTTACGATCGTTTCCTAAGGAAACATCGTCTCTTCCTTTTGTATAAATTGACCTTTCGGTCTTTGTTATTAATAAGCAAGTATTTACCAATTACCTCGTAATATGGTATCAGAGCTAAATACTTAAATTTTTTCGGAAAAATTTATAATTTCTTCTTGAAATTATTTGTTTAAATCTTTCCAAAATTATTTCAGCTAATTTCTCCAAAACCCACCTAGGGTTTTTCTGCTTGGAGAAATTCCCGAATTACGGGTCTGCAAATCGCGTGGAAATCGTGGCCATTTTTTGGAGACTCGCATTTTTGGGGTGGAAATCTCCATGTTTCTGTATCAAATCTTCATGTTCTTAGCCGTCTCAGTCTGTCATCGTGCTCTGGGAAGCAGATTCGACCATTTTTCATCAAGAAATCTGAAGTTTTTTCAAGCTTTTTTCAGCTAGGGCCTTTTTTTTCGAAACCCTAAATTTTTGGGGTCCAAAAATTTTTTTGTTTACAAATTCTTGGTGGGTTTTTCGAGAGCTCAACTGGGTTATCGTTTGTTTTTTCTGGGTGCCTCGATTTTTGTGACTCGATTTTCGAGCCAGCGGATTCAGAAAACGACAGCAGATTCCTTTTGGGTTTTTCGAGCTCTCTTTTGGGTCATTCTCTGATTCTTCTGGGTCTTCCGTATTTTTGCCTCGAAGAACGTGCCTTCACAGATTTTCACAAATTTTCATTGAAAAACGTGCCATGGCATCTCTGACAAATATTCTGCTCGAGCATAATTCCAAATTCAATGGTCGCAATTATGGAACCTGGAAGCAGCGCATCATCGCAATCTTCGAATATCAAAACACCGATCAACTTGTTTTGGGTGTTAAGCAGCGTTCGACTTCTCCGGGTCCTGATCAAGATACATGGGATCTGAACAATTGAGAGGCAGTAATGCTTCTCAAACTATCCGTAGTTGATGACCAGCTTTCTCAGATTCCATCCGGCAAGACAGCGGCCGAAATCTGGACACATCTAAAAGGTCTTCATGAGACTTCCGACAAGAGCAGAGCCTTCTTTCTGAAAAACACTCTGTTTTCTATTGTCATGGATGAGCGCACCTCGCTCCAGGCACACCTGAATCGGATTCAGGAAATCCGTGATCAGTTACTTGCCATCGGTCACAAGATGGAGGAAGAGGATATTGTGGTAATCACTTTTCGGAGTTTACCAAATTCCTATGAGCATTTTATCGAGACTCTCAACATCACATCTATTGTTGTTGATCTAAAGTTCACTGATCTCTGCACCTTGCTACTTCAGCAAGATCGGTGGAAACAATAGTTCGGTAACAGCTCCAGTTCCACCTCCACTGAGCAAGCCTTTGCTGCAAAATCCTTTCAGAAGGATAAGGGCAAGTTTCAGCAACCATCTCAGCAGAAGTCTTCTGCTCCAGCATCCGATGGTACCAAAAAGAAGAACATTCAATGCAACTATTGCCACAAGTATGGTCACATGAAGGTTGCATGTCGGAAACGCTTAGCTGCCCAGTCTAAGCAATCATGTTCGCAACCCAAAGCGAACAGTGCAAAGCACACTGAGCAGGTGGAATTTGCCTTTTATGCCTTCATGGCTAAAAGACCCGCAGATCATGTACAGTCATCTGCCTGGTACATTGATTCAGGTGCCTCTCGACATTTCACTCACCGCAGAGACTGGTTTACTGACTACCAGCCTTATTCAGATTCTGTTATCTTTGGTGGTGGAGAAGAGTACACTGTTGTTGGTAAAGGCAACATTCAAATTCAATCTGTTGGGAGGAAGCTCATATTCCTTGATGTGTACTACGTTCCAGGGATGGAACTAAATCTACTCTCGGTCAGTTAGTTGCTACGACATTCTCCACACTTGGCAGTCACCTTCAGTTCATATCAGTGCACCATCACTGATCGGGCGACTAAGTCTATTGTTGCAGTTGGTCTTGAGGATCATGGTCTTTTCAGACTTACTGATTCTGGTGATTCTCAGGACTTAGCTATGGCTGCTCGACAATCTTCCATCAGCACACTTTGGCATCAGCGATATGGGCACTTAAATGTGCATTATCTCTCACAACTTGCTCGGGATGAGCTTGTTCTTGGTTTGCCAGAGATTCAAACCCAACACCTTGGAGTTTGTGACGCATGTCAGGCTGGGAAGGAATATTGCACACCTTTCCCCAGTGGCGATTCTTGGCGAGCTTCTCAAGTACTTCAGCTTGTTCATGCTGATATCTGCGGCCCTATGGCCACTCCTTCTGTTCTTGGGTACAAGTATTTTCTGTTGTTTGTAGATGATTTCAGTAGAAAAATGTGGGTGTATTTCCTTAAAAAGAAATCTGATGCATTCATTGTATTTCAGAAGTTTAAACCCTTAGTTGAAAAAGAGTCTGGGAAATCTATTATTACTCTTAGATCAGACAATGGGGGGGAATTTTGTTCTAATGTTTTCTCCAGCTTCTTGGATACACATGGCATCCAACGCCAGTTCACCACACCCCACATGCCACAACAGAACAGTGTAGTTGAACGTCGGAACAGGACAATCACCGAGATGGCTCGTTCCATGCTCGAACACAAACATGTTCCGAAGCATTTTTGGGCAGAAGCAGTTAACACTGTGGTTTATCTGTTGAACCGGTCACCCACAGTGGCGGTCAAAGGTAAAACTCCGGAAGAGGCTTGGTCAGGTCGCAAGCCCAGAATCAGTCACCTGAAGGTTTTAGGCTCTCTTGCTTTTGTTTGGATCCCTGATGCTTTACGCACCAAGTTGGATGCCAAGAGTCAGAAACTGATGCTTGCTGGATATAGCAGTCTTCACAAAGCCTACCGCCTTATTGATGTTGAGACATCTCGTCTCATATACAGCCGCGATGTAGTCTTTGATGAGCAGCGAGGACCATTCATGCCTGTTTCTCCTGTTCCTGATCCAGCAGTCCAGCCTATGCAGGTTCATGATTTGGGAGTTCGGCTTCCATTAGGTCCACCTGATGGGAGGGCTCCAGTAGCTCCTACAGCTCCAGTCCTGCCAGTGATACCTATACAGCCACCTCCGGCTTCTCCTGCAGGATCACCTTGTTTTGAAGATGCTTCACCTGAGTTTGATCCAGATTCTTCTGATCAGGATCCTGCTGATCAAGCATCTCCTAGTACTACTGTTGGTCATTCTCCTCTCCGGCCTAAGTGGTGGGCTAAGACACTTGCTGATCTTCATGATGATGAGCTCATTGATGGGAGAACTACTCGGAAAAAGAGCAAAACTATAGATTCTGTTAACTTTGCTCTTATGGCCAACATTCACAGTGTGTTTGAACCTCAAACATATTCCGAGGCTAAAGGAATTCCAGAGTGGGAACAGGCCATGCAATCTGAACACTAGAGCCTGCTGAAGAACAACACTTGGGTCCTTTCTGATCTTCCCCCAGGGAAGAAACCCATTAGCTGCAAATGGGTCTACAAAATCAAATACAAATCAGATGGTACTTTGGATAAGTACAAAGCTCGTTTAGTGGCAAAGGGCTTTTCTCGGCGTCATGGCATTGATTATGAGGAGACCTTTGCTCCTACTGCAAAGATGAGCACCATCAGATTAGTCCTAGCCATGGCAGCACAGTTTGGCTGGAAGGTCCATCAGATGGATGTAACGAGTGCTTTCCTGAATGGTGATCTCCATGAAGAGGTCTACATGACGCAGCCTCCTGGTTTCAAGGTTGCTGGTAAAGACCATCAGGTTCTCAGATTGGTAAAAGCTCTCTATGGTTTGAAGCAGGCCCCTCGGGCATGGTACATCAAGATTGATACGTACCTCAGTGATCAAGGCTTCAAGAGGAGTTCTTCAGACTCAAATCTATACATCAAGACTACTGACAGTGACATCATCCTTCTGGTTATCTATGTGGATGATCTGATCATCACTAGCAGTTCGGCATCTTTGATTCAGGGAATCAAACAACACTTATGCCAGTCTTTTGATATGACTGACCTTGGGCTCATGCATTATTGCTTAGGTGTTGAAGTTTGGCAACAGTCTTCTGGTATATTCATCTCTCAGTCCAAATATGCCAGAGCCTTGTTAGACAAATTCCGAATGCAGGATTGCAAACCTGCATCTACACATATGGAGAAAGGTCTCAAGTTATCAGCCAAGTCTGATTCTCCTTCCGTTGATGATACTACGTATAGGCAACTAGTAGGCCGCCTCATCTACCTATCTGCTACTAGGCCTGATATCAGCTTCGCAGTCAGCTATATTTCACGCTTTATGACAGCTCCTAAGGCTGATCATTGGATGGCAGCAAAGCGTGTGCTTCGTTATGTGAAGGGCACTTCTGATTATGGACTTCTGTATTCTCGGAGTTCTAATCCTAAACTCAGTGGGTTCATAGATTCAGATTGGGCAGGCTCTGTTGATGATAAAAAGTCAACATCTGGATATGTGTTCAGTTTGGGATCCGGTGTAGTCACATGGACCAGCAAGAAGCAGCAGGCAGTTTCTCTCCCTTCTACAAAGGCTGAATATAGAGGGACTGTTAAGGCAGGATGTGAAGCTGTCTGGCTTCGTCGGATGCTTAGGGATATGCAGATGTCACCAGCAGGACCGACTACTCTGTTTGTTGATAACGAAGGCGTTATCAAGTTAGCACGGAATCCAGTCTTCCATGAACGAACCAAGCATGTGGATGTTCATTGTCATTACATACGACAGCTGGTTGAAGACGGGACTATAGATCTGTAGTATGTTCCTACCTCAGATCAGACTGCAGACATTCTCACCAAGCCTCTTGGTCCTGATAAGTTTGTCAAATTCAGAGGACAGCTTGGTGTGTTAGATAGATTAACCATAAAGGGAGGGTATTACAATAATAGATAAGACGTCTATTAATAGTTAATGGTTATCTTGTAAATATCTTTAGCTTTAGTTTGCTTTCATTTTTTGCTTTCTCTGGAATAGAATGTTTCTATTCTTTACGATCGTTTCCTAAGGAAACATCGTCTCTTCCTTTTGTATAAATTGACCTTTCGGTCTCTGTTATTAATAAGCAAGTATTTACCAATTACCTCGTAATATCCTCTTCCTCCAACATATGGCCCTCTTCTTCCGACATACGACCTCTTCCTCTTGACATATGACCTCCTCTCCGGTTGGATGTGCGACCTCATTTCCAATCCGATGCACGTTCTCTTCCCAAACTGGACATACGACCTCCTCCCAATTTGGATGTATGGCCACTTGTACATGCTCTGTCTCCTTCCATACAACTATGTTCTTTTTGTATTGCGTAACTTAGCTTTGGTATGGTTGCTTGGGAGTAGTTGTTTCTTTTGATCCGTTATCCTCCTCTATTTATTTTAGTCCCTGAAGGGTTTGCTTGCACATGGTATGACCATTCCGTGCCTCCATTATTTCTTTTTTGGGTGGTGGTCTTTTTTTTTTCACTTTTTATAACCTTCCTCTTGACTTCCTCCTTGTCATATTTTACGAAGTAGGCAGGAGCAGGTTCCTTTCTTTCCTTATATGGTTTTAATTTAGATCCATTAACGAGATCTTTTATCAGAGTCTCCAAGGTTGATAATTTATGGCCCCATTTTCTTTTACTTTATAGCCTTCAAGGTACCCTTCTTTTGGCTACGCATCTTCAATCTGTAACATGTTACATTCTTGCTGGAATACTTCATAGTCCCCCATCTACTAGTGAAACAAGCCATTGAGAGAGTTTGTTTTGTCCTCTAAGCACTCCCCAAGACGGAGTACTCCTTCCTCGTCTGGTTCTACTCCTCCACTTTCTCCCTCCTCTGAATCAGATGCTAGGACCTCACTTACCGATTAGTTCCTTAAATCTATTTTATACTTCCTACTGTCAACTTCCATGGACAGGTTGTTCCTTTTCCAATCATGGGTAGCCTTCGCTGCTACTAGCCATCCTCTTCCCAACAGTGCATCATACCCTTTCTTCTCCAGGGTGATTGTTACAAAGTCCAATATAAAGTGTTGTAAACCAATTACTACCTTTTGCCCCATCAAGGTTCCTATTGGCTTAATTCCGTGATGGTCTACATCCACCAATTGGAATGTAGATGGCCCAAGTGTAGGCTTCCCTATCACCTTCCAAGTTTCCTCATATAAGATGTTCACCCCAGAGCCCCATCGACAATAGTATTAGATAGTTTACATCCCAATATTTTCATTTCCACTACTACTCGTATCCTCCCCATTCCTATGGTGAACAGGGTGTTGGTTTCTTTGCCTATTTGCACTTCCTCTTCCTTGTCTTCCTTGGAGGGTACTCCTTTACTTGCCTATTGTGTTATTGCTACTCGCAACTAAGGTAGATTTTCTAGTAGATCCACAATCTTCACAGAATGGTGGCCTTTAGGTACTTGTTTCATGATGTTTGTTACCAGTTGGGTGTTTGTGGGTTTAACCATACTTGCTTTTCCTTCTTTTATCATATTATCTCTAATGTTCCTTCTAGCTTCCTAAAATCTTTCTTTTTCTGTAGTTGCATTGAGATATTCTAGTTTCTTGTCCTGCATTCTTGTGATGGCTTATACTTTATTCTTAGGTTTTGCAATCTCGAGCACGTTCACCCCTTTTTGTCTAGGGCAATTGGTATCCTCATGGTTACTTGGTCTGCACCATTTATACAACATTCCTCCATTCTGACAATCACGTGCAAAATGCCCCCATTCTTTGCACCATCGACATTGGATCATAGGTCTTCCTTTAGAGTCGTGCTAGATTGCTCTCTTGGGTGTGTTATTTCTATTATTATTGCTCCCCTGCTTGCTATTTCTATATCCTCCAGGTGAGGCTTCTGATTTGCATTTCATGGAGGGGTGGAAGGTGGTGTGGATTGTTCTCCCTGGGTGAAGAATACTTGCATGTTCCGTGCTTTTAGATTGTAAGGACAGTCTTTGATTGCGTGTCCCAACACCTAAAAGATCTCATAGAATGTTTTTCACGAGCATGTCCCTTTTGTATGGCCCTCCTTTTCACAATCTATGCACCATAGTTCCCTCCCTTCTCTTGTCTCTTCCTTACTTCCTGTTACCTCCTTCATTAATCACATTATATCCTTCCTCAAAGCTTGGATGGTCTTGGATTCATACTCACTTTCTTCTAACCTTTCACTTCCGCTTCCATGCCTTTTGGCCTTAGAGGTTTAATTCTCACTTTCTATGTCCATTGCATGTGTACACGCATCCACAAAGGTTGATGTTGGAACTATTGTCATCCTTTTCCTTAGGGACTATGTCAACCTTTCAATAAACCATCTTTTCGTCAGTCCATCCATAGGCTTGTTGTCAAGCTTTCCTATCAATTCTTTCAGCCTTCTATTATATGCTCTGACCGATTCATTCTTCCCTTGTCTTGTATTATAGATCTTTGACACTATTTCATCGTCCCGAAGGAGTTTGAATTCTTCTTCAAAGGCTGTGTAGATATTATTTCATGTATTCCTCTTGCCTCCCTCCAAGTATGTATACCAGTCAATGGTTGTACCTCTTAATGTGGCTGAAAATGCTTTTAGCTATTCATTTGCCTCATTCTCTCCATTTGCTTGCCATATGGTTATGCATGTTTACAATGATGTGTGGGGTCCTCCGAACCATCCCTCGTGAATCTAGAAAGTTTTTATTTGTCCATTGCCATTCTTCTACTATTTTTCCCACCGGTCGGCACACTCCCTCTTGATGGGACATTCCCTCCTGCTGGGACGCTCCCTCCTGCTAGGTCACTCCCTCGTGCTGGGCTAGATTCTTGTGTGCTTGTCCCAACATTATCTCCTTCTCCTAGGCTGGAGTTTTGTTTCTATCAATGCTCTTTGTGTGCAAAGGTTTCAGGATTTCTGTGCCTTGCCTTTCTCCCTGGTGTCCAAGAGATAGCCAAATTGGTTATTCCTTCTATTGTGTGTTCAATCAACCCTTCTTGGATTCGGAAGTAGTCCCCTCGTCCCCTTAGGTAACGATGTCTTTCCTCATGTTGTTGGAGGCGTAACTTCCTAAGGACGACTTCGTCCTCAGTTTCTTCCTCTGGCACCCGCCTCAAATATTTGTTTGGAATCAAGGGCATGAATTGGTTTAGTGCCTATTTATCTTCTATGAATTATCACGCACCTCCAGTTCTCGTTCCTGTGTCCTTTTGGCGAACTGCTAGAGCACTTGTTGCCTTCTTCGTTCTCTTTATGTTTCTGCTCTTTCTTCCTCCACGTGTATCAAGTTTCTTGCCAACAGTCGAGGAATTAGTCCAAGTAGATCACCCACCGCTGGTGGTACCGAAAGTTTGTCCCATACCGTGCTCTCTAGAACCGCTCTCCCACAGGCTTCCCTTTGCACATACTAGTCGACATAAACTTCCCAGGCCGTCACCAGACCATGTGTCAACTGATCTTTCTCTAGGTATCCTCCTCTTCATCATCATTGTTCGTGACTTGTATACGTGGTAGGAAGGGTCTTCCCATTAGTCCATCTTGCCTTGCCGACGACCTCCAGGTTCAAACTTAGGCAACGATGCCAAAATGTAGAATGGTTATTCTCACAAGATACACAGAGTAATAAGACATAGATTCAATAATACTAACAGAACATTTATTATTCGTACTAGCATACCAAATGGCAAGGAAATGTTCTTTCTTTTATTGATTATTCAAACACGAGTACATAATTTATAATTCAAAGTTCTTATACAATGGTCCATTGGTTGGGAAAACCAATAGATGCATCCCCTCGCTTTTTAACTACCCGACCCAACAAAGCTTAACTAATGCTAAGCACTTTATTATGTACTACATAGTTGCTCTTGTTATGTGCTATAATGCATTTTTGAGGGAGAAATTTGAGGTGGAAGCCCTTGTATTGCATTTTTTCTTTGAGAGGGAGGAATTTGACGTGAAAACCCTTGTATTGCATTTTTCACTGAAAGGGAGAAATTTGAGGTGAAAGCCCTTGTAATGCATTATTCTTTGAGAGAGAAATTTGAGGTGGAAGCCCTTGTAATGCATTTTTCTCTAAGAGGGAGAAATTCGAGGTGGAAGCCCTTGTAGTGCATTTTTCTTTAAGAGGGAGAAATTTGAGGTGGAAGCCCTTGTAATGCATTTTTCTCTAAGAGGGAGAAAGTTGTGGTGGAAGCCCCTTTGTGATGCATTTTTCTCTAAGTCGGAGAAATTTGAGGTGAAAGCCCTTGTCACTCTTTCTAGTGAGGGAGTAGCCATAGTGGATGTCATGTTGAGAGATTCCATGACAACATACGTTGAGTGACTCTTAAGATGTGAGCTTTTGTTTGCATTTATTTTACACATGGGTGTAGTCATGGCAAACATCATGTGAGTGACTCCATGATGCTATCATGTCGAGAGACCCCGTGATAAATTTATTGTTTTCTTCACAAATGGGTGTAGCCATTATGGTTGTCATGTTGAGAAATTCCATGATATGGATATAGATCTCCCTAGCTAAGAGGAAGTGTTGATGTTATAGCGTCTAGAGTTATCTTTTCATGGGTGTCTCTTCATTTCAATTTTAAATCTGAAAGGTCATTCTTTGTTGCAACTGACCCTTTATAACCAAGACGATGAAGGGTCAAGATAAGCATATATACATCTAGTGTGCTGATCATTGTTAACTTTTTGAGCTCTGAGCTTGGGGGAATTGTACTTCAGATATCATTATTCAATAAAATAATATTATTGTGTGGCTGGGTTTTTCTCCCTCAAGCTGGAAGATTTTCCCAAGATAAATCTGTGTCTAATTGTTCATTTATTTTGTTTTCTGTTTATCTTTAATTCTGGTATGAAATTCTAACAATTCCTATTGTAGCCTCTCTTCATTCAGTTTGCCATTTTTTTCTCCCAAGATAAATCTTTGTGTCTAATTGTTCATTTATTTTGTTTGCTGTTTATCTTTAATTCTGGTATGAAATTCTAACAATTCCTAGTGCAGGCCTCTCTTCATTCAGTTTGCCATTTTGTCTGTCAACTGACACATTGGCAAGCCAATCTGCCACTTGATTTACTTCCCTGGACACATAGCAGAAATAATTCTCTAAATTTATCTTTCACTTTACTGAAACAACTGCACTAACATTGGCACTCCCAGTGGATATTGACCTGTTCTTTTCTAAAGATATTCCCATTTACCTGTGAATAGTCTCTTCCATTGCTTTTTCAGCTCTCCAGGTGATGAATAGCCCTTAGATATAATTTATATAACCTTTAATTTATGGCCACCTCATCCGTTGTTCGAACTTTTGACTCTTATCTTGTTATAGTAGACTGGAGATTAGCATGCCAATCCTACCCCTCTTCAATGAGTTCGCTGGCCTTATTTGTCAAGTGTCACATTTGCAAGCTAATGTACCACTTGATTTGCTTCCCTGGACACATGGAAGAATGATTCTTAAAATATTTTTTTTTCTCAATCTACTGAAACTTCTACTTTAACATCGCCTTTCCCAGTGGATAGCTTCTTGCTAAAGAAATTTCCAATTAACTGTGAAGATCATTTAAGATTATCCCCTTCCATTGACAGGAATAATTTTGGCTTTATTATTCAACGAAATTTTAAATTGAAAAATTCAGACTCACAGACAATAATTGAAACAACAAATCATGTTCACACAGGGCAACACTTTCATATCACTTGGTTATTTTCATTATAAAATGTACTGACAAAGACCTATAAAACACCCAACAAGGAGACATATTGAACAGAAATAAATGTAGATTAGAGCTTAGGGTGGCATATTAAAAGATGGGACCATAATTGACAAACCAAAGTAGAAAATTATTATGCAAAGATGCTCAGTTCGTTACTGGATAATTAACAAGAATTAGTTTTCTATTTTTTTAATACATCCTTCTGAATTTAGCATTAGTTTGTCACAAGCCTTAAAAAACTTAAGAAACATCAATTTCTCAATTTTCCTGGTAACATTGCGATAGTGATTCAATGTATCAAACAAATGAAAGTTTTATGCATGTAATTGCTAGTGACAGCTTAATTTTTTTGCATGGTAACTACATCAGATTGATGCCAAAGAATACAATGTTCTTGGATGTTAACACCCTGGATGAAATAACTTTAAGGATACTGCAAAACTAATTTCATGGATGCATACATTTTATGGCATAATGCGATAACTCTTTCGTGGTCAGCAAAGTATAGATCTAGAAGTTTCTTTTATATTTCAATTATTGCATGGTTAATAGCCAGATGGACATACCATACAGAATCCTTTTTATTGTTAGTTAGACCAAGCATTGCTCATGTGTCTCATTAATTGCTCTCTAGTTTGCTCCTTTACTTTAGTGCAACACATTTCTTTCCTAAACTAATTGTCTGACAAAGCACTTCAAATGTGAACATTGTAAGAATTGCACTAAGTAATTTCTTTCTTGCAGGCACTTCCAGTCTTCAATAAGGCTGTATTGACTGTGGATATAGGAGGAGGATCTACTGAATTTGTTCTTGGATTATGTGGAGAAGTGATTCATGCAACTTCCCTAAAACTTGGTCATATTCGCTTAACAGAGTCCTTTTTGCGAAATAAGGATGACAAGCTGCAGGAGGGTCATATAGAACAACTAAGAAGATATGTGCGGTCTACATTGGCAGATTCTAATCTGGCAGAAAAGGTTCGAGAGATAGGGTTTGAGATGGCCATTGGCACCTCTGGTACCATTGAATCCATTCAGAAGGCAATAAATCAAGGGCATGCTGTTGAACCAGGAGATGGATATGAGTCGCTGCCTGATTTTTGCCAAGCTTTCAGGGGTTGTGAATTTACCAATGTTGAGCTCAATGTGATAGTGACAAAGCTGTGCCAAACAAAGAATAAAGAAGAGTGTCTCGAGCTTTTTGGGTTTGCTGAAAATCGTTTAGATTCAATAGTTGCTGGAGCAATTTTATTGCAGGAAATATTTGAAATTTTCGGTATCGATAGAATGACAGTTTCATCTTATGCATTGCGTGAGGGGGTGATTGCTGATACTTTAGAGAAAACATGTGATGAGTACGTTTATGCTCCTAACATCAGGTGGAGTTCCGTCACCAGTTTTGCACGGAGATTTAACAAGAAGAAAAAGATGAAATCTGACATGCATTCTGTGCAATTAGCAAAGGTGGGCATCTCAATTTGGCAATTTGCTGACTTGTATTTCATTTATTTTTCTTCATGCTGGTGTATCATAAAATTCTAGCTTCCAAAGGACTCCAGAGAATAAATTATGGACCAATACTTTTCCTTTTTTACTCTCAAAACAGGAAATGGAAGCTCACTTGAATTTTTTGTACACCACTTAAATGTTTGTATGAAGTGATACAAACAAACTCTAGTTTTTAATCTTTTGGCGCTGCAATTGACAGGAGCTTCTAGAAGGCTTACAAAGATGCAAGAAAGATGGTGAAGACTGCTTTAGTTTGGCAGGGTTATCAATAGATGAGAATGATATTGAATTGATGGAATCTGCAATTCTTTTGCATGGCATTGGCTTGCGTATCAATCATAAAGGCTATCATAAGCATTCATATTATCTTGTCAAGGTTTCTTTTCCTTTCATACATAAAGGGCCAAAATGCTATTTTTTGATGGTGCTAACACAATGTTGTAGGTATGATTTCAAAATAAAGTTGAAAAGGACAAATAAATTGTCAATGTCCTATTGGCAAAAGATGTGAAGTCCATTCTTTTTAATATATATATATATACATCTTAATTGTAAAGTGTGGATGGCAAGAATTTGCTCTTCCTATTATCTGATATTTCAAATAATTTCATTTTCCTATGTGTCTTACCCTATATACGATTCATTTAAATGCTCCAATTCCTACGAAATGCAGCTTTTTTTTGCGTTGCTTTGGAGGAGAAAGCATGGTGACCATGGAGGTAGGAAAATTTTGGTTTGGAACTGTGTAATAGTCCTGCAAGCTCTCTCTAGCTAGACATTTCATTGGTCAGGGTTGTGCAAGGTCATTATTATATTTTAGGTTTAGGATAGTTGTGAAGGTTCCTGCATTGGAAATCTTTAGAAATTTCCTTTTTTTCCATTTCCTTGATCTTGAACACAGTGTTCCTGCCATGGGAGATGCCCTTGTGTCTGTGGATATACTTTCTTTGTCTGATTGCTTCAAAATTTAGAATTTGATTGAGCTCTACTGCCATATATATAGTGAGCTTTTGGGCTTGCCCATTCATTTTGGTCCTCCCAGAAACGTTTGGCCAACATTTAGGGAAGTTTGCAGCCTTGTGGCTACAAAGGCTGTTTTAGGCAGGCCAAATAAGTAATTTATTTTGTGTTCAATTTTCTCCAATACTGAAAGAAATTGAAATTCAAGTGGGCAATACAGGTTGTGCAAAACGCACTGCACATTAAACAACCAAATACTTGCATCTTTTGCCAGATTCTTGATCATAAATTTTGGGATCTTTCAAATATTCATATAACAAAATTGGTAAGGCATTTATCATATACAATATATATCCTTGATGCATAACATTTACAACAAAATGCCCAACAACTACAGCCTTTAACTGCGAAATGACAAAAAATATAGAAAATATGCTACTACCTTTTAACTTGCAAAGAACTCGTGCAGTCAATGAACCTAATAACCTTGTCTCAGTAACGCACTGGTTGACATAAGGTACAAGTTCCTGACTTTGTATTGAGATTGGAGAGGAGGCTGGCTCAGTAAGATTGGAAACATTGCTGTTAATGTTGCATATCTACAATCTTGTGATTGAAAAAGAACTAATGAAATATTGTTTTAGTTATTGAAATTTTAAGCACATCATTGAGGGGTACAGGGTACATAGGGAGTTTGAAATGCTAGGCATTTACCTCTTTTTACCTTGAAAATCCTGCTATTTTATCAACTGCAATGGCAGGAAACTGCTTTCAAATCTGGCGAAGTCAACCCTAACAACATGTGACTATTGTACACCATAAAGGAGCTGTAAAATCTCTTCTTTTTGTAAACCAAAATGTCTCATTTTAATGGTGACAGCAGTGTTGGGGTCCACAAAAGAACAGTGAATTTATAGTTGACAAACTCTTTGTGGAGAGCAACTGTCAAGCCAAGTTTTTTGACTCGCGGAGAACTTCAGAAAAACTTGGCACCTTAAAAGCACATAACTTTTTGGAAAAATAATCATAGTTTTCAAAATATAGCTATAAAATATGATCGTTTGCCAATTGGAAATTGTATGTTTTGATCCATTTTCAATTATATTGGATATTTGTGTGGGGGCTTATGTTTGTTAAATAAACCATTAGCTAATCTTTTGTAGTACTTTTAGATTGTTGATCATATATTAGGGTTGGGAAATGCATTTTAATTCTCAAAAAGGGGTTGAATTGTCATTTCTTAACTAGAAAATGTAATTTCAAACTGAGGGTTCCCTTGGGCATGACCAGGCATGACATAGTTGCAGCCAGGACATAGATCAGTTTGTGTTTTAAGACCCGAACCCAATCTGTCTGGAAGTGGCATGGAAACAAGAACCTAGTAAAATAGAAATAACTTACGAACATATTTTGAAATAGAACAGCAACATATGATACATTTAACTGGAAAAATGTGCTGCATAATATTAAATAATGAAATTACTTTTGATAACCAGAAAGTTACCTCTTGAAAATAGAGGGACGAAAATGTTAAATTTTTGGAATGCATTTGAGGGGAAGTGTCTTTTGGTTTATGTAATTTCGATAATTATTTTGAAGGTTCTGAAAAAATAAAATTTGAGTAGGTTTTTGAATTGGGAGCAAATTAATTGTTAAACTTGTAGCTACCAAAAGCATCCATAAAAGATTTTGTTATGTATTATTGACACCTCGTTAGCATCATTGTATATATCTAAGATCGAGTTTTAACGCTGCTGTTTATTGGTGGAGTACTCTCAAAACTTTTAACACATTACTTTGTTGTTGTTTGGAAATTTGCATTACAGAACAATGCACACCTTCATGGCTACAGTACTTCAGAGATAGAGGTATGTTGCAAAGACATTATGATATAAAATTGTTCTACTTATGGTATCTATTTTGTGTTCACAAAATGCTTATCAACCTAAAATTATTGTTTTCACTTTAAACTTTGCTTTGTACCGTACACAAACAGATTATTGCTTTGCTTGCAAGATATCACAGAAAGAAGTTCCCTTGTCACAAGCATGATTCTTTTGCCAAGCTTCCACACGAGGTAATTTGGAATCTATTTACTTCTTGGAAGAGGTATTTTATGTTTAAGATATATCTTCTTGATCTTGTTAGATGCAGAAGATAGTATAACCTTAGTAATATTGAAAATTTCTCTCAAAAGAATTAAATACTGAGGAAATCATATAACCAGAGTAATTTTGCTAATTTCTCTCAAAAGAATTAAATACTGAGGAAAATGGAAGCATTTTCTCTCGAGAAATGAATTTCCTTAACATACACAAATCTGTAAGTGAGCCCTTTCTAAAATTAGGGCAGCAATGGATCACAGACACCAGGTGTTCTGCAACCATGATCTTCATCCTGTATCAGGAAATTCACCCTTATTCTCCATGTCATTTGGCTGCCATCGCTTTATATAAAGTGCTCTAATAATATATTTCTGCTATTTGACTCAAACAATGGAAAGAGGAAGATTAAGTGCTATCCTATAAATGGTTAAGAAGTAGTTTTGTTACAAATCTGTATGCTCTTTGGATCATGATTGAAATTTGCAGGACTATTAGAGGTTGGATCATGAACTAGAAGCTGGACAATGGGTTATTGTATATGGCACTCTAACGTTTATTAGTGCTTGGAAAACAAGATCACCAGAACTTGATATTGCTGGAATTCAGAAAACTTAAGCTAGGCTAGATGAGGTACTTTGGAATCTATTTACTTCTTGGAAGAGGTATTTACGTTTAAGATACATATTCTTGATGTTGCAAGGTGCAGAAGATAGTAATAGAAGCATTTTCTTTCAAGGAATGAATTTCCTTAACATACACAATTCTGTAAGTGAGCCCTTTCTAAAATTAGGGCAACAATGGATTGCAGACACGGGTGTTCTGCAACCGTGATCTTCATCCTGTATCAGGAAATTCACCCTTATTCTCCATGTCATTTGGCTGCCACTGCTTTATATAAAGTGCCCTAATAAGATATATGTGCTATTTGACTCAAAGAATGGAAAGAGGACGTGTTAAAGAGTAAGTGCTATCCTATAAATGGTTTAAAAAGTTGTTCTATTACAAATCTATATGTTCTTTGGATCGTGATTGAAAATGGCAGGGCTATTAAAGGTTGGATCATTATAAACTAGAAACTGGACAATAGGTTATTGTATATGGCACTCTAATGTTTATTAGTGTTTGGAAAATGAGATCTCCTGAACTTGATATTGCTGGAATTCAGAAAACTTAGGCTAGGGTTTCTATAGTCTATTCAAGGGTTGTTTCCATGTTTAATTATAGATTGGTACATGTACTGTACACAACATGCTGCCTCAACTAGTGACGATCAAGAGAGCATAACGAGGATGGGTTTATGAGCTATACATGTTTTTGTCTATGCACTCCCAGAATGCATCCCTTAGTTGTCAGTTTCCTTGACCTTAACTATCATGTTTATATAGATGCTAGCATAAAGACTTGCAATCCATTAGTAGTGCCAATTTGTGAACTTTTAGGGGGCAGATCAGTTGCAAAAGTGTGAGAAACTACAAGCACAGCACTGCAGACTCCAAAGCTTGAAATTTCAATTCCTTGGTGATTCAATAAGCCAAGCTCCTTGGTTTTCTTATTAATGATATATTCGGTGTTTTATAAGTGGTATAATACAATGACATATTCTTACAATGCAATTTGTTTTTTGATCAGTAAAAGGTTCTAGATTCTTGTTATCGAATTGGGTTTTTATCCGGCCTGTTCAGGGAATCACCTCCCCAAAGAGACAGGGCACCAAAGAATTACCTAGTAATAGGACTGAACCAAGTAACCTTAAGCAAAGACTTGTTAACTAGTCAAACTCTGCAGTTTTTATTTGCTCCTCCCTTAGTTCATGACCAGAGGATCATATCAAAGAATTCCTTCATTGCTTTCTTATCTTTATTTCCCTTGACTACTTACAAACCCTCTTCCAATCTTGCAGCTTCCTTTTGCCACTTATCTTCTCCTCTCCATGTATGCCACACACAACTTGTGAATCCTGACCTCTTGAATGTAATATCTCCTTCCCCTTTTCTTCCAGCCTCATGGGTCCTTTTTTTCCATATGCTCTAGAGTTGTGAAAGATCCCAAAAGGATTCTTTCACTGAACTTCTGTAAATTTTAATTAAAATAATAGATTTTCCTGTGCTTTCCTTGTGGTCTTAGAGAATTGGACAGAAGTTGCAGAAAGATTGTTTCTTCTTTTTTGTATTTTCTAGATAAGTTAAACAATAATTAAAAACAACAGCAAATAATATAATATTCAGTCAACCAGAATAGCTACAAATTGTATCATGCAAAATATGTAATCAGTATGCCAGCAAAGGCGTTTACAAACAAAGAATGATGACACCAGCTGCAAGAATGGACCAGCCATGCACCAAAAGGGCAGAGATGGCTGACGTAATCCAACCAACAAACCATGTGTCAGCTGAAAGGCAGTCGTATCCCTGCTATAGTCACACCATGGTAGCAAGAAGATCCCAACATGCCAAACAAGACCCCCAACATGCAATGCACAAGCACCCTCAACGTTGAACTTAACAATCTTTGTCAAATGCTGAAACAATACTATAGGATGCTGCTGAAACCACCTATTGGGGTTTGCGTCCCAATAGCCAGGCTCTAGGGTTTGCATCCCAGACCTCTAGAATCGCTCCTCAGAGTAAAATCGCAAATACCAAGAATGAAGATGTAAAAGATAATGAAAGAATGAGCTAACATCTCTTTATCTCTCTCTCAAAGCTAATCGAACCCTAAAGGGAGAATATGCCTTTCCCTTTATTATAAAATGGCATCTTCTCAATTAAAAGGTCTTTATGCATAGGGAAAACACCCTTTCCTCAAATAACATAACTCTGGGTGCCCAAAGGTCTCCGGATGATGAAAATAAGTTATAATATTCAAGACCTTTCCAACGAGCTATAAAACATAGGTCTGCTTGACCAGATGAAGCCAAAATCTCCTTATTACTCCAATTAGCTATATAAATAGCTTTAGTTTAATTTATTTAAACGCAAACTTAGATTTCCTTTTATTCAACTGGAAAGCCATACCAACCAAATAATCAGTGAACGGGTCCTGTCACCTGCCTGTAACTGATGTTGGGCAATGTGGGCCAACTGGCAATCCCATACCTAAAAAACTAGGGATGCTCCTAGAACTAGGAATATACCTTGTCACTCTGAAACTGAAACTGTATACTAGTCTCGAGGAGCCTCAAATCTGATCGCTGCCACTACCTCCAAAATTTTAGGAAAATCCCTAAAATTAAGGAACTGCCCTGACTGGCTCTCAAACTGACTGTAGAACCAACTCTGGTAACTGAGTATCCAATATGAGTCTCTATCCACCATTGCTAGGCTACGAGACTAGAATAATAGGCCAACTCTCATGACTCTAATAGTCAATCTAGAGAGGGGACATGACAAGTTGCTGCTTCATTCTCGTACTTCTACTCCTTTTCTCCACCGGTATTAACAGAAATAGCATCGCTCAAGATGTATTCACAGCAGGTTCCAGGATGCCCATCAGAGCCAGGACCTCAGGTGATTGTTGTGGCTCTTCCCCCCACAGAACCTGAGAATAACTCTTATTCTGCTTATCTATCTTCTCCACCAAATAATGATGGGGAGAAACATCCTTCCACAATGTTGCTGATTTATGAATTTTCTGCTTAGCTCTTTTTCTGCTCATCTATCTTCTCCAACAAATAATGATAGGGAGAAACATCCTTCCACAATGTTGCTAATTTATGTATTTTCTGCCTAGCACATTGAGCAGCAATGTGCCTTGTCTGGAAACACCTACATCTAAGGGGTACCCATTCGCAATCCAAGAGCTGCACCCAACATCCTTCTGAAGTTTTCATTGAAATACCTGCTGTTAGTTCATTAGATACATCCATCTCTACCAAAATCTGAGAAAAGGTCTAATGAAGAAGGTTTAGCGAGCCTCACCCACCATCAGAAATTTCCTAAGGAGTTCCTTACAGCCTCAAAACAAGATTCAAACCAAAAATCTTAAGGAAGGTTCGGGAGTTTCACCCGCAGAGGTACCTTGTCAAATACTATGGTTGTTGGGTTAAGGCTGGGTGCCAAGGCTTCAACATCAAAGCAAGGTTTTAATGAGCCCTTGTCCACCACCAAGGAATTCCCTACAGCCTCAAAAGAAGATTCAAACCAAAAATGTAAAGCAAGGTTAGGAAGTCTCATCCACAGAAGTATCTTGTCAAAGACTATTGTTGTTGGGTTGAAGGCTGGGTGCCAAGGCTTCAACATCAATACATATTGACCCTCCCAGTTCCAATGATTATCGCAGAGGATCTTCTTCCTATCCTTAACGTTTTCAAAAACAACTAAAACTCCTCTGTAATAGGATATATATGAACAATCCCATCCAAAATTGGCTCCTTGTTCTCAAAATCCACTTGTGGAGATAGTCCAAACTTGGTCAGAGTCATCTAAATCTCCCTATTACTCCACAGGCTCTGAGCAAACTTTGACATTGTAAGACACTTCTTTCTCAGCCTCGTCTGCTAAATCTACAGAGATAGAGCTGGTTAGGAGAAGAATTTCAGTCATTTTCTGTTTCCTGAATCAGAAGCCCTTTCGAGGTCTTGGCTGAAAGACATGGAGGCCTAATAGAGTTGCCCTCTTTGCTCTTGTGCACAGGGATATTTGTGATCCACACAGAACGACTTTCCCTCACTGCTTGTGGCCAAGTATGCCCATGCTTTTGACTGTTTAGTGAAAAATGCTGCCACTACCAAACCCTAGGGCTCTTGCTCTGCAAGTCTCCACCAACAAACAATGATCCCTCCACTTGCGAATTTACCAACACCTTTTCCTTGCAGCAGAAACATGTTTTTCTCACCATCTTTCCTCCACTCAAACTCTGTGAATCCTCCACACGTCTGAGCTTGCACAACCCTAGTTTTTGCAGAGAATTGGAATGGCTACATCACATCTTTCAAACTTTGACATTGCGAGACACTTCTTTCTCAGCCTCGTCTGCTAAATCCACAGAGATAGAGCTGGTTAGGAGAAGAATTTCAGAGTCGTTTTCTGTTTCCTGAATCAGAAGCCCTTTCGAGGTCTTGGCTGAAAGACATGGAGGCCCAATAGAGCTGCCCTCTTTTCTCTTGTGCACTACAGAACGACTTTCCCTTACTGCTTGTGCCCAAGTATGCCCATGCTTTTGACTGTTTAGTGAAAAATACTGACACTACCAAACCCGAGGGCTCTTGTTCTGCAAGTCTCCACCAATAACAATGATCTGTCCACTTGCGAATGTACCAACACCTTTTCCTTACAGCAGAAACGTGTTTTTTTCACCATCTTTCTTCCACTCAAACTCTTGGAATCCTCCACACATCTCTGAGCTGGCACAGCCCTAGTTTCACAGAGAATTGTAATGGCTACATCACATCTTTCACCAGGTTATTGTATTATGGAATATGTGCTACAATGATCTAATAGATGATTGAATACATCCTTGTTACAATGGAATTTTGATGAGTAGGAAATACTTTTCAACAGCAAGTTACATTGTGATATTGCTATCAGGATTTAACTGTATAGTTTTTGAGCCAAACTCATTGACTCATATTTCATGAGTAGTAACTCACGAATCCATCTCTCATGAAAACAAATGGAACACTTAGCACTTGGATCTAGGTGATGCTTAGAGAGGTGAAGCATTGGGACTTCTTGAGTGTTCATCCATCCCAATACTACTCCAGCTCAAGTGCAGTTAACTACAGAGTTTCCTCCATGGTTAAACCCACTCTGCTTGCAACCCCATTTGCAAAACCTTCACCAAGTGTTGTGCCTTATGAACCCTTCATTAGAAAGCCCCTTAAGTTCATCAATTGATAAGTAGGAGATATTTGTCCACAACAAGTCAAATTGTGATATTGCTATCAGGATTTAACTGTGTAGTTTTTGAGCCAAACTCATTGATTCATATTTCATGAGGAGCGACTCACATGAATCCATCTCTCATGACAATAATTGGAACACTTAGCACTCATCAGATCTAAGTAATGCTCATAGAGGTGAAGCACTGGGACTTCCTGGGAGTCACCCATTCCAATACTACTCCAACTTGTGCTAAGTGTTCCATTTATTGTCATGAGAGATGGATTTGCATGAGTCACTACTCATGAAATATGAGTCAATGAGTTTGACTCAAAAACTACACAGTTAAATCTTGTTAGCAATATCGCAATTTGACTTGCTATGGAAAAATATCGCCTACTTATCAATTGATGTGCTTAAAGGGTTTTCTAATGAAAGGTTCATGTTGGTAAACAGATTTGTTCTTTCAGATTATCACTCTTTAATGCCCAATTCGGAACAATATCTGATCACAAATAGTTGGAAAGCTCTCTGTGAATGTACTAGCTTTCCTCTGAATTGGTAGGTACAACACCCTAAAATGAATTTGCAACGAATTTTGTTTTCCTCCTAAACTACTTTGGGGTGTGTTCTTAACCCGAGAACAGTAGAGGGATAACCGAGCTAGACCTAAATAAAATCCAACTCAGGCAAAATTAAACTTCTCAACACTCGAACAAATTCATGTACCCACACATCTTATGAGTCTGCAAATCTCATCCACATAATCAATTGATGCTGAACTAAGAAAATTCAAACCTAAACTATAACTAATAAATCGGAAATACTAATAGAATCTTTTCGTCGAATGAAACTGTAACAATACTTATCACACTCATCCGTTGCCTCGAAACAAAGGGGGAAGCTCTGTTCTTCCTTTATTCCTAGTAAAACAGAAAGAGAAACATGAACTAAATACAATACCTACTGGAACAAAAAATAATTGACATAAAATACCATTCAATTGTCTCTGCTACAAAGAGTACTTCACACCAAAAATTTGTCGACCTTTCATTAATCTTTGCGATTCATACATATAGATTTTTTTGAGATGACCGTTACAATGGAAGTTTAATCGGTTCATCTTCTGAGGGTGACAAATGGCAAGATGCTAGTTTGTCATATTACAAAATTACGAAAGAAAACAAAAAGAGGGCATCATATGAATCATTTAGGCTTCTTTCCCTTTTTTGTTTTCACTTTATGTGACTCGGCGGCAACCATTACTGGGATTAGTACCTCATGATTGGGCACATGTATATTGGTGAATCTCAAAAGCCATTTTGCATGTTCCCTTGCCAACTCTTTTACGCTATTCAACTGATCTGGCAACTCCATCGCAGCCACATGTATCCATCCGCTGAGCGCTTGGAGTTCTTCAGTTCAGCTTTGGCTACTGGACGCCACTATAGACAAATTATCCAAATAGGTTGAGAAGTTGCTTTTCATCACTTCTACTCTAATGAGGTCTTTTCCTTGACCACTGGTTTGAGAGTCAGTGTGTAGCCCTCTCATCAATTCAAATCCACTGTCTTGGGTCTTTTTTATCTTATCTTCTGTCTCTCTGAGCCCTTTCTTAGCTTCTTGAATCATTTCAAGCTTAAACTGCATGCTTTGGAACCATTCAAACAAAGGTTCATTCCCCTTTTTTAGAATCTTAGCTTCGATTGCTTCCTTGGCCTTCATCTGCATGATCATCTTAAAGAGGGAGAGACATTCATCACACCTAACTCTTTCTCCGGCCAGAGTGTTACTATTAGATAATATGTTATCTTTTTTTGTTTCCAATCTGAGGATAACATTCCCAATTTGATCTATGAGAAACTCCCTCTGACATTAGTTTCTCAATCCACTCTCTCCCGATTTGGCCATAGTGCCTATCTTCCTAGAGCTGGGAAATGAGAGCTTGCACTAGGAGTCTGAGTCACAAACATTCCAGAAATAGTTGCCAGTGGAGTGACTAGCTATCTAATGAACTTATTCAATTCTTCTATTTCTGCCTTTATCTTGATCTTGGACAATTTGAGACTCTCTAATTGTCCTTCTATCACTTCATTGCTCGATCTCCACAAGCCAACCTTTGTATCATGTCTAGCTTCCCCAAGGTCTATTGAATGCAAAGTAAAATCCTCAAGAGTCATATCCTCAATTCTCCCTCCTTTGTTCGGCCTTGCTATCTCCATTGTCAGGTGCCCTGTTTCTGGATCTTGTCCAAGTATAGACAAAGTCTTCTACTTCTTAACCTTTGTCAATGCAATCCTGGAACAAACCGCGAGGGACACAGTGTCTTTTGCAGAAACGCCCTCATCTTTTCTCTTTCTTTTCCTCTCCAAAGTATCTTCTAGCCAAGAGTCAGTTCCTATCACCTTGGAAGCTGTTCCGAGTGATTCGATGCTGAACATCTTCTTCTTCACTGGAGTCATGGCCATAGTAGTTGAAGAGAAAGGATTCTTTGAATCCTTGGAGATGAGTTTGGAAGCAGCCTGGCCTTTCTCCACCTCCAAAGTCTTCCTCGTCTCTTCATCCGATTCCGTTGACTCACTGGTGCTACTTTTTCCATCCCTTAAGTCCACTATCTGTATGGGGGAACCACCTAGTTTCAAAAGAGGAGCACTTGCTGATGGCACGGGGCTATGATGAGGGGATGGGATTAGAGTGGTACGCAGAGAAGGAACAGGGGTAGTGTGAGGAGATGGAACGAGAGTAATATGTGGGGAAGGTACTAGGAAAGGAGCATTGCCCTTTGGTTCTTCTGCTTTCTTCTCTTTAGTGCTAGTTTGGGTTCCTATAACTAGCAAGGATCCATTATGACATGTTGGGGCTATAGGAACATTCTTGTCTAGGGGTTGATCACCTCCGCCCACAGGTTGAGCTGGTGCTTGGGTGGAAGCTATGGTCACAACCGTTGTAACACTCTGAGATGAAGTAGGCGTTGCAACTACTGGAGAGGCTTGAGTGGTTGCACCCTTACTCCGGTTCTTTCTGGCTGTCCACTCAACCCACTTCCTAGTTCTTTTGATTATCCTTGCCATCATAATATGGAGACTCTCCTCTACGTCCACATATGGCTCAGAATTGATAGGAACTCTTAATTTAGTAAGATATGTATTGCTATACATATTTTGACCATCATCCTCTAATCCCTCTACGTTCAAATCAACACCATATGTCTTTATTTGTTCCACTGTGAGTTTGGCAAATGCACGATCACGACTCTCCAACTCATCTCTGCAATTTGCCCAATAATCTTCTAGAGTGGTGACATGTTTGATCACACTCCCAATATGAAGCACCTCCCTTGCATATCCATTTGGTTCGAACATAGGCCTCATAACTTCATATTCCTCCAATTTGTACTTTCTCTCAAATGCTTTGAGCATGTTTTTAGCCTCAAACCGAGAATCACAACTATAAGCCCCAACCTTCATGGGGAACTCTTATCCCTTCTTCCTTAGACTGGCGCTCAACACATTCACTTGGATAGCTTGTCTTATGATCTCTATGAGCACGATCATGTTGCTTGGGTATCTAAGCAGCTTGAGAGGAAATCCGTCGAAAGCTACAAGACGCAAATATGAAAAGGATGAGAATTGAATGAAATAGCTACCAAAATTGGTTGATGGCTGCCATCGCTTTTGGGCTAAACGTTCTCTCCGGGCATCCTTGTAGCTCCCTGCAAATTCTCATTGTAAAAGAGTCATTAACCTTGACGTACTTTGCATAACTATTCTATAACTGCAAGCACGGATAAAATTCATAACTTTTTACATCATCAAGAAAATCCTCTATTTTGGGGAGGCCCGGCCACAATTGTAAAGAAGCCATCATATAAATTAGGAAAGAGGACATGTAGAAGGTATTGTAGAATTTTGCAGCACTCAAAGCTCTGGACAGATGTTCACTAACCTCAGACGCCCAATCAACATAATATGTGTCTGAACAGATGATTTGCACTAAAAAGAAATATTGTTCCACAAAATTGAGTGCTTCTACCTCACCTTTCAACTGATGTAAAAGAACTAGGATGTCCACAATTTCGGGCTTAAGATTAGTGTCGAAAAGAGTTATAGGAACCTTACTCTTAGGTCCTCATGGTTTTTGGAACCAAGACCTCATGATTTCCTTCCGCCACACCATCTTCTTCAAGGAAAACTCGGAGATGGCTCCTCCCATGGTCAATTCGGAAAATTCTTCCCGTTCTGGAATCCAGAGGCAATTGACTACAGTTTGTCAGTCAATTGAGATTAAAACTGTATGATCTGGCAATAGAATTTGTTTAGTATCCGGATTGTAATGGTTAATGCATTCAGTGATCAGCTCAGGGGCTTGAATTGCTATTGGAAATCCGGCTGCTTCCACTAACCCGCTTTCTCGGAGTTTCTTTGTTATTGGGTGGATTGGCTCCATCTTCAACCTCCTTTGGAAATCTTGCATGTCGAAGAAACGGAGTGAAGTATCTGTAGCATTTTGCAATGTTGACTTAATCCCACCGAGTCCATCAAAACCAGCGAATCTTGTTGCCATCTTAACTGAGATAGAGATGGACGGCAAATTTTAAAATTGAAACTAGTACAGAGTAGGGCTTTGTAACTGTGAGAATTCTGAAATCACTTTAGAATTCCATATCATAACAGTTCAAATAAGAAAGTGGTAGTTTAAAAATTAGTTATGTTCATCTCTATATAGAAATATCAATCCACCCGTTAATCTTCAAGATCCGCACCAACGAGTGAATTAAAGGATAAATCTGTTAGATCATTAATTGTGGGGGTTTCTAACGGATTTTTGCATGTCATTTCACTGTTCCCGTTGGCCCAATGGTTACTTTCCTTTATTACAGACTTAGTTTGCCATTTTTCACCAAGTTGCAGAGAATTAAGAACGGAGTACTCCGTGGGGAAAAATTCGCCCAGCCAGATTTTACTCAAGATTCCTTCCTAAATGTGATCAACTAGCTTCCATTATCTTTTTTAAGCATCCTGCGATTGATCTGTGAGCTCAACATGTTTGCAGAAGTCGTTTCAAGGGGTTGAAAACCCGCCGCGGAGAAGGCAACTTGTGTTTTTCTGCCCTTGTTCTTATTGTCACTTAGCCTTTTAAGTTAATATGTCTCTAGACTTTGGAAAGTCTCAACAGAGCTATGAAAATAAAAAAAGGAGACCACTTGCTTTTCTCTCTTACAAACACCTTTATCGGAAAACTGACTTCCGCGGTCGAAAATCTGCAGTGGAGAGGCTGCTTTAGAATTTTCCTCCAGATGCTATTCTAATCATTCTAATGATTTCTGAGTAACTCCCGATGTAAAATATTGCAACATAAGAACAATCCATCCATAAAACGACTCATTTCCTCCTTGTTCTAGCTTGTATTCCTCTTTTGTTGGCCTCTGCGGAAAATCACCTACGCAGTGCAAAAATCTGCCAAGGAGAAGCTGATGCTAGGTTTTCCGCAGGCTACATTTTCTTTGTGTGTAAACTATAATGAGTTGTGAGCAAGTTCTTTCTTGGAAATGACTTTGTGAAGATCATCATACAAACTAAGAATCTTCATCGAAAAGGATCTTAGACTACTCACAAACTCATGACAACAAGGAACACCCACCCGGTTATGTAATGCGGGAGAAGAAAGAATGTGAAAATCCGATGGAGAGACTTTTCAATTGGGAAAAGAAACCAACTCAGACATACCTAAACCTAATTGAGACACAAGACTATTTTTCACTTTGCATAATGGGTACAGGATGAAAAGTGGGGCAACAGTTCATAAGGCACAACACTTGGTGAAGGTTTTGCAAATGGAGTGGGTTTAATCATGGAGGAAACTCCATAGTTAAGTGTGCTTGAGCTAGAGCAGTACTGGACTGGGTGAAGTCCCAGTGTTTCACCTCTGTGAGCATCACCTAGATCCAATGAGTGCTAAGTGTTCCATTTATTGGCACGAGAGATGGATTCGTGTGAGTGACTACTCATGAAATATGAGTTAATGTGTTGGACTCAAAAACTACACAGTTAAATCCTGATAGCAATATTACAATCGAATTTTATTCAACATTAATAATCTCTTTTTATGTGAGCATATGGCAGAGTGAATGAACTATTCTATGCTACCAAATAGCTGAGTTTTGAACCCATTGACTTTCAATATGATAGAATGAAAGCACTTATTATTTCAAAAGGTCTGAGTTTTAAAAGTGTACCTGTGATTGAGTAATATTTTCTAGTCCATATGTCACTACATACATGTGTATATTGTTTAAATACAATTATTTCTCTCCATGGGATCTATTTAAATCTTACAGCTCATTAAGTGAACTTGTTAACTAATGCAATCTCCATCCACATTGGAGTCTTGAATCTATGTAACCATTTTAAGCAACAAATTCAGCTTCATCTCATTGATGACTAAATATTATGGCTTAAATTCCAAATTGAAGTGAATTTAACTTGGTGCAATTATGGGTCTAATTTCTAGAATAGAAAAATTGGCTTGTGTATTTTGGGTGGGAAGCACATCCTTCTGAATAATTTTCTCCAAGGTGATTCTGATGCAAACTAAGTTGTATGGGCTTTTTAGAAGAAATGGAATGCAAGTATGAGGGTGTTAGCAAGGTAACTAAAATTAAATTATCTGCAATTCCATGTCTTGCATGGTTGAATCAATGAAAATGGTGTGCTAGTGGTCATACTCCTGCCCTTGTATTTGATAACTATGATAATGTTAAAAAATATCAATTTTCAATGATGCCAATTGTAAAACTAAAGTGCTTTTCTTTTGTATTGTTTTACTTTTTACTTTCTTTGATGCACAGCAGGCTGCAAGATATACACTTCAAGTTTGTCATCTATAGTTTTGATTGTTGCACACGTTGAAGGTTGTCTTGGTGGGTGTGATTTTGAATATTGGTACAAACAAAAAAAAAAAAATCTCTTTTGGCTGTTTTGGAATAGATATATTAGATCTTTTTTTGCAAGAAAGCTTCTTGTTTTATTATCAACATTTCTAAATTGTCAGCATTTCTACTATATTATAGAGTCTAGACTACAGGGTTAAACTTGCGTCATAAGTTGAGATTTCTTGTTGCATTAGCTCATCTGCTTAGGTGTCTAGGTGGTCAAAAAATAAACTTTTAACTGATTCTGCTTATCATTTGTTTCCAGTATTCGAATCATGATTTTATATCACAAGTCCACTACTGCAGTTTTTATTCAAGTGTTCACTCAGAAAAGGGTTTTTCTGCCAATTATTGTAGGGAAGGTCTGTTTAATATGCATTTTACTGACTGGATGCTTTTCTTTTCTTTTCATCCTGAACAGGCACAAAAGAAAGTTAAAGCACTTACGGCTATCATTCGCATTGCCGTTGCATTAGAACGTAGTAACTTTAGTGCAATTCAGCAGGTCAATGTCATGTATGACAATGGGGCATATACAATTGTAAGTGTTTGTTGAGTGATATTCATCTCTGTTCATTTTTGGGATGGCCAATTTTTTGAAGATTTGATAGTTCAGTTCTAATTGAGACTATCATGGTGAACCTCAGTTTGCCATTTTAGAAATAGGATACCTTGTTTTGTGATTTAGAATAAACACATGTATGGCCTATCTAGAGAGGATTGTGTTCTATATGATATAAACATTTTCAAGTTTACAAGGAAAGACTGTAGGTGGGGGTCTCGAATCTCAATCAATGGTCTGGTAGAAGTTTCCTTAAAGTATGGAAAATGCTAAATATGTTTTCCATGAGCATCTGCAAGCTGAGTTACAGCACTCATATTAATTGTATGCTTCAGAAAAGTATTTGACACTTGCTTGCTGGATTTTATTTAGCAATAGAATGAAAGCTTTAATGCAACTAACTTCTCATTGCCTATAAGGTTGTCACGCCATCATTAATGGATCCACTGACTGGGGTTCAACGAGATGTATCCCTTGAGGTGTGGGCAGCACAATCTGAATTTAAGCATTTTGAAGAGGTAGAGATTATAACTTACTTCTGTGATTGATTATAATTGGTGGATTGAAGGAAAATGACAAAATATCCGTCTTTCCATGCATGCTAATGCTACTTGGTTTGGAAATAATAATTTATTTTTCAATTTAGTCTTGCATCTTGCCAACTAAGTTTTAGGTCCCATATTATATTGGCTGCATCTGGTTTGCGAGACAATCATTGTCATCATCTCTAGCGGACAGGAATTGGCTAAGACCTTGTTGATCTAGTTCTGTTGGTTCTATGATGCAGGTGTTTGGAAGGAAAATGTTAATTGCAGTAGCCGGAAATTTAAAGCCATAGTGATTGAAGAAGGCTGATGTGATACATAAATTATTTCAACTTGCGAGTGACTTATTTCATGCATAACATAGCCAGATGCATGTGGCGAAAATATTATCTGGTTTCATGTTTGAGAAAATAACAATTTTCTGATATGGAATTACACGAGGTGAAACAACTTATAGGAAGATTTGATTATGGGATTAATTTAAGAAAGCACTATACAAGCTTTAGATGCGAAGAGTCAAATTCCACAATAATCTTTAGAAGATATGGTGACTAGACTATTCTGGAAAAGCTCTGGCAAGCTACATCCTTCTGCCGCTGATATGGGGATTGGTGCATTTGACAGATCTGATAATAATCTAGGTCTCTGAAGATAGAGGTGCAGGAATCATGCCACTGGAGGGTTTGCCTCAGGCTATTGATTAGTGATGTTTGCTTCAGTATACAGTTTATAGGTCTGTATGGTTCTGAAAAAATGTATTGAGAAATATGATAGGCACCTTGAGGGCTGTGTATGATTATAGAGTCCTTTCCTTTCTTCCATTCTTATTTTCCAATCAATATTCTCTGCTTGCACAAATGCAATTACTTTTCATTTATTTCTAAAACTTGACAGGTTTTTGAAGATATTAAGAAAACCATATCCGATGGTTGGCTGATTACTAGAAGCCGAGGTGTTGAGGATATTTATTGAAGCATTCAGTGTGTAACTTAGACAAGAGTACCTCGTGTTTTTGTTCCTCATTTGGTGTACCCTAGTAATTACACTGTAGTAGTGGATCATTGTCATGCAGTTATGTAAAATCAGAAGAATGGCCAGATATATATATGATCAAGAGTGCAAGGATAAGAGAGGAACTAAGGGCCATACAGATAAATAAAAGGAGATATGGGTCAGACTGTAAAACATGATGACAAATATCAGAATGATGGACCTGAAATAATGAACAATCCACAAAGCTAATGGGCAGAGGTGGACCACCGATAAACATAGAAAAGAAAATTTGTAATACAACTGTAGTGATGGAATTGAATACATTTCCAGATTAGTTGGACATTAATAGGGATAACTTTTAAAGGGCATTCTACCCCATGGGATACTGAATCTCTTGAATGCTATTTTAAGACATCCTATAATTTACTGAATGGAAAATTTTATAAAAATATATATCCTCTCGTATTTTAGTATATTGCTGCCTCTCTAAGCGCTTGAGTAAATTACAATTTGTTTCAATATAGTGAATAGTATCTTCTATTTGAGGCAGTGGAGCTATTTAGTAAACCCACCTTTTGCTTATTATTATCATTAGCCATGCTGACATTGAAGGTAATAAATAGCTTATCATGACAATATTTTTCTTATAATAACAGCAAAGTTGCAAACATATTACAATTTTTTTTTGTTCTTTACTGTGACATGTCACTATTTCCATCTCAATAGTCCTAGAGTTTGTTTGCATTGGAACGATCTCATGAGGCCCAGTAGCAAGTTATGGCAATGTGTTTGCACCTAATATTTGTACCGTTTGTTTCTTCTCAATATTTTTCAGTTCTACTTAGAAATACTTGATTTTGTGAAAGCTTATGTTGCCTTTCTTTGGTTGGTAGTGGAGTTCTTTTAAAGCGATGATTCATATTCTCCCAGTATATAGATTTATGGCTCTTGCAGCTTCGAAGGGCATCATTCATGATCTGGATTGGAAGATGAGAAAGTTTCCGTGGGAAGGGGATTTAGAGAAAAAGAAATGACATTTTGTTTATTGTGCCAAAAATTGTCAGTTTAAAACGTTGGTTTTGGTTATGATACTTTCCTTAATAATATAGTTGTTTTTGTCAAATTATATTGGAGATGGTGTGTAGACAAATGAGCTTCATGAGGTAAAGTTAAAGCACATCAATCCAGAGAATGATTCTCTCATCCCTAGCATGTTGATCTCAGCAGGGCTTCTTAGATATGTAAAACTATGCAGTTGGCTAATAGTCTGATCAAACTCAATTTTTGTTGGATTGTAGGTAAGGGTGACCTTATGTTTTTTATGGGGGTGGTGCATGGGATCAACATTAGCCCTCTCTTTGTGGAATTCCTTGATCTCTAGAAATAAAATTAAAAACGTATTGAAGTTGGTTGTTATGCTTTTGATTTAGAAATTGAAATATAGAAATCTTTGGCCAGGTCAACAGTTCCCTCTTCCCCATTGATTGTTTATCCCATTTTTCAAAGGCTTTTCAGCTTTACGAGGTGCAATTTGGTTATAAAGCTGTCAGAAAAAAACCTGAAAGTGCTGTAAACTTTGGAGAAGGGTCTAGCATCTTAAGTTTTGGCATAAGATCGATGCTTTCATGGGGTTCACAGCTTTAGATAAATTTCTTCATGAAGATAATCTTGAGAAACAGGAGGTTTTTGGTCCAATAGATGAATCTCTACCTTAAGGTGATGTATTTAGTAAATATCTCCTCTAATTTTGTGTGTGTCTCTTTTGTTTTGCAATTAATTATGTGGGTTGTTGATAATCTCATGGTATAATATGATCTATATAAAAGCCTTGTGAATCATCCATGGCCTTTTTTGTAGTTGAACCCCTTAAATCTAAGTTGCCGATTCAGGTTCGGGGACGGATTTGGGTTTGGGGTTCGGGTTTGTGGGTTTGGGCAAATTTTTATTTTTCCATTTGGGCAAACTAACTTTTGAAGTCATTTCATAGTATGAATATATCAATGTTATTTGATTATTGCTCAATGCTAAATGTCAAAGATAAACATTAAATACTCACTCATTAATCTATGTTAACTTTGTAAATAAAATCATACATTGAATTACTAAAATGTAAAATGGAATTTCAAAATATAAACTATATCAGATTGACGGATAATAACTAGCTGATAGGCTATTATAAGTGGACATCTCAACCAAAACCTGTCCGTGGCCTGAAATCTAGATGGTAAGTCATTTGGTGGTTTGGCAAGTTATTTTGGAATTATTTAACTTTTCAACACATCTCAAACTTAAATCCGCGTGTTCAGTCTTATACAACATCTACCACATTAATTGTTTTTGGAGGATATTTGCAATGTCATAAGCAGATAGATCTCTGCAATCTTAGAAAGGTGGATAGATCTCTGCAATCTTTGGATAATCTTTGTAATCTTCCCATAGATTGTGTTTATGCGTATATTTGTGAGTAATTAATTCGCCAACTGTAGCATTCAATTCTCTGCTGCCTCCGCCTCTGCCATCTATAAATATATTTGGGGCTGGGTTTTGCGGAGTACAAGATTTTTTTGTGCATTGCCTTAGAACATGTAGGTTTCTTCTTGCTCAACCTTATTATTCCAGGCTTCCATCTATGGCTTGTTCTGGCCGGTAAAGGTATGGAGCTTAATTGAAGGGCAAAGAACCTTCTTGAAGCCATTGGTGGCGGGGCATTTAGTTGGCACTGACCCTCCCCTTATGAATGGCTTGGGATACTCGTTCTCCTGCCTGAGTTTGAAAACTCAAGCTCCCACAATTACGCTTGATTCGGAGACAACCTGTGATGCCACCATTTCACCTGCAGTCGTGCCCCACAGCCTAGTATCATGCTCGTCATTATAATCATAATAGCAAAGTTCTTACTTTCAACATTAGAAAACTTGGACATATGTCCTCTTAACAATTTTATGCATTTTGACTTTGAAAAATGCTCAGTATTGTTGAGAATTAAATTAATATTCACAACCGGTTATGAAATTCCCAATGCAAAAAAACAATTTAAACACCATTACATCTCCACAAAAACTATATCTTCATGCACTCAATCTAACGATTTGATCTCACATTTCTACATAAGATACATACAATAAAGTAGAGCATTTCTTTTCTGAAAATAGGACAATGTTTAAAAAGATCTATCAATCTCAAATTTCAAATGAGTTTTCACAAGCAATTGATGAAACCATTGTCATCAGAACTTAATTGGCAGATGTAAATTGATAATCAAGCAAAATATATCCTTCTTATATTGAAAACACCAAACAATAACCTGAAGCTCACTGTGACAGGGTACTCATCCATATCAGCATAGTTCTTATTGATGGCTTCCATTATCAGCTTATTACACTAAGGTTCCATCCATTTTGTCACAAAGGAGGCCAAATCAAGCTTTGGATTGCTATCAAGCATAAGCTCATCACTGATTATCTGATATGCAACCTCCTTTGGAATTGATTTCTCAGGAAGACCAAACCTGCAAATCAATTCAATACATCAAGATCTTAAAATAAACTGAACTTAAACCAGGCATGAGATATTTTATGAAAGAAAAGAATGAAAATTAGACAGAGTTTAACAATGCATACATACTTTGGTAGAGAATTCTGAAGATAACGGGAGGCAAACAAAGAATCAACTCCTTCATCTGAAAGGTGGCTGATTTCGCTAAGCACCATTTTTTTTAATGTATTCTATAAATTTTGAATGGAGAATGGTTTTCTTGCAGGGGTACTTTGCTCTTTATATAATGCACAAACAAGGAAGTAAGTTCACTACTCCCAAAGGATCCTGTCCTTTTGGCTTGAGAGATATAAGAGGAAGAATTGAACAGGGGTCGAAGATGAGAATTTTTTTCAATTCATCAGGGGACTCGCAGCTATGGGGAAATGGTGCAAAGGAGTTCGGGCCTCATCGTTTTGTTGACGGTGCTGCTCAGGCTTCTAAACATTCATTGGCATTCATGCCATTCGGACTGGGACCTAGAACTTGTTTAGGCCAGAATTTTGCTATGATTGAAGCTAAGGTAGTTCTAGCAATGATTTTGCAACAATTCTCATTTTCCGTGTCCCCATCTTATGTTCATGCACTTCACGACTTCTCTAAGCCCATGCTTTATCTAGTATGGCTTTTCTTTCAGGAAAAAAACAGTCCAGCAACCCTACATCTTTGTTCTTGTTTCTATATTTACCTTTCTAAAGCGCTACTTGAATTATGGAAAGATTTGAATACCTACATTACAAGGATACTGGTTACTAAGTCAGTTTGGACTTTCTGTAGTTGCATGCTGAAGATAAAACATGGTAGTTTGGGACACTTCAATTTACTTATATTGATATTTAAAAAGAAGATTTTAAAGCCAATTTTTACTTGATTGGGATAAATTAGTATATGTTGGACAATATTTTTAATTAAAAAATTAACAATTAGCATAGCTATTAGCAATCTATTAGTGATTTTGTAGACTTCATAATTATACTCTAGTACATTAGTTATTAGCAATCTATTAGTGATTTTGTAGACTTCATAATTGTACTCTAGTACATTAGTTTTTTTAAGGAGGTATATGATATTTTATCTGCAACATTGTTTATGATTAAATGTGAGCATTTATTCTTTAAAAATAATTTATAAAGCTTTTCCTAATAATAATTTATTAGTATCTTCATATTAATATAAACAACATGAATTGAGTATCTTCATATTAGTATAAAAAAACATGAATTGAGAATTGAATGTAAGATATTTTAGAAAATATAGTTTTAATATTACATTGATATTTTACAATATGAATTTTTTAAACACAAGTATTAATTTTTTCTAATTAAATATATAAACATTCGTGATTCTACTTTAACTAATTACATTTTGGAAACATTATATAATTGATAAAATATAGAAACATAATAAAATAGAAAAACATAATAAATTTTAGAAACGTCTTAAAATCTTTACTATTTATCAATTTCTAAATTTTAAAAATAATTTGCACCTTTACACTTCATTCATTGGTGCAACCTATGTTTAAGCTATATGACCATTCACAGAACCACACATTTTGTGTTTTAACTTATTTTGCTTCCTATTTTATACCTGATGGGGACACGACCCAACAATAGAATGGAACCAACAGAAAGGGAAAATTATATTAACTGAGAAAATAAGCTAGTACAAACAGTGCAGAGAAAATAAACTTCCAAACATGCCCTAAGGGCTTACAATAGCATAAATCTGGAGATAATTTCTCCTTTTAGTACCTCCTCTCAAACTCCACTCCGAACTCTTTTTAAAATGTCAGAAATCTCATTAAATAGACCTCGGAGGGTTAAGGACTAGGAGTACATTCTAGAAAGTGCTAGTAGGCATCCACTGACAAAATAGAAGGTTCCAGACGCTGCGTTAGAAGTCGGTGCAAATCTAGAAGAATCCAAAAATGGTAACCGAACTTTCGGGAGGCATAACTTTTGAACCGTAGCTCTGATTGACGAACCGTTTACATTTTTGGAAAGCTCTCGAAGCGCTCTATAGCCCTATGGACCAGCTTCACTCATCCCCCATTTTTTGACCCTTTTAGAAGTCATTTAATGCCCCTAACCTGACTTCGAAGCATTCTTAGGAGGTCTCCAAAACTCGAAAAACTGCAATAACTTTCAAACCGTGGGGCCTTTTGACCTGATTCTTTTTCTGGAATGCTCTAAATCACAATTATATTCATCTGGCCAATTCACACCTTCTAGGTCACCAAAATGATGGCCAAATTGCATGCTCTTATTTTTTCAAGATTTTCAAACACACTGATAGTGGAACTGTGAGAGTTGGAACCTTTATTTGACCCAAATGGGTATCCAAAAATGTAAAGACATGAAACAGAAACTAAGTCTAAGTACATTTTTTTGGGTGACATAGGATTGCCCTTATACCTCTGGATGCTCCTGCATCAGACACCCAGGGTAGATTGAAAAGTGACCCTGTCACTTTATGGATGGTAGAGGAAATCCCAAATGGGAAACCTCAGCTGTTGAAATCCAAGTTGAGTCCTCGATCGGCCGCCCTTTCCATTTGACCAAATACTCTTCATACTGCCTATTTCTGGTACTCCTATCCACACGATGATCTAGAATGTCTTCTATCTCCTCCTTCTTAGAAGCAGAAATTGAACATGGCTCTAACACCAGCTCCTCATCTGCACCATCATCATGATACTCTGTTAAATCTGCAATGTCGAAAATGGGAGAAATGTGAATACCATCTGGCAACTCCACCTCATATGCATTTCCTGAGTCATGTTTCTTCAAAACTTTGCAGGGGCCAAATTTCTTCATTTTCAGCTTGTTGTAAGTACCAACTGGAAATCTTTCTTTTCGTAAGTGCACCATGACTAGATCCCCTACTTGGAATTCCTTATGTCTTCTCCTTTGATCAGCCCTAGCTTTATACTCTTGATTCATCTTGATAATGTGTGCTTGAACCTCCTCATGTAGACGCTTGATATGTTCAGCAAATTTCTCAGCTTCAGCACTTGTCCTTTCCCTTTGTTCTATCTTCCTCAATTTTGGTGCAGTCCTTGGGCTATTCCCATATACAATTTGAAATGGTGATTTTCCAGTACTTCTATTTACAGAGTTATTATAAGCAAACTCTGCCTGTGGTAGAATCAAATCCCATCCCTTGGGCTTATCTCCAACTAAACATCTCAGCAAATTGCCCAAACTTCTATTTACCACTTCTGTTTGGCCATCAGTCTGTGGGTGATGCGTGGAACTGAATTTCAAGTCTGTTCTCAACTTCTTCCACAATG
This sequence comes from Cupressus sempervirens, assembly GCA_028749045.1. Lineage (NCBI taxonomy): Eukaryota > Viridiplantae > Streptophyta > Pinopsida > Cupressales > Cupressaceae > Cupressus > Cupressus sempervirens. Next base: position 188,069,530 of record CM053784.1, on the reverse strand, counting down.
TCCTCCAGAAATACTCCACAAATTTAGTATCTCTATCAGAAACTATACTCCTTGGAAGACCATGTAGTCTTACCACCTCTTTGAAAAATAAGTTTGCAATATGGACAGCATCATGAGTTTTGTGGCATGGAATGAAATGTGCCATTTTGGAGAACCTATCAACCACCACGAATACTGAGTCATTACCCCTTTGTGTCCTTGGCAATCCAAGAACAAAATCCATACTTATGTCCTCCCATGGCCTTGATGGAACAGGCAACGGCTGATATAGACCAGTATTGTGACTAAACCCCTTGGCAACTTGACAAACCTGGCAACTTTGTACGAACTTCTTCACATCCTGTGAAATTTGAGGCCAAAAATAATGTTCTCTAAGAATGGAAATGGTCTTATCTCGACCAAAATGTCCTGCCATTCCTCCATTGTGTTTCTCCTTAATCAGATTTTCCCTCATGGAACTCCTTGGAATGCACAATTGACTACCTTTGAACAACATGCCATCCTGAATCAAATAGTCTAACCACTTGGTTCTATCTACAGCAACAGGTTCTTTACAAGCTTTCCATGCTTCAGCAAAATCAGGATCCTCGGGGTACAAATTCTTGAGTTCATCAAACCCAACTACTTCAACCTGCATTACTGTAAGCAGTGACTGTCTCCTACTTAGTGCATCTGTAACCCTGTTAGATTTTTCACTTCTATGCTTCAACACAAATGTATAACTCTGCAAGAGTTCTACCCACTTCATATGCCTCTGATTCAATTTACCTTGGCTATTTAGGTACTGTAATGCCTGATGATCAGTATACAAAACAAATTCCTTTGGCAATAAATAATGCCTCCATTTCTTTAAGGCCTGAACTATTGCATAGAATTCTTGATCATAAACATAATACTTCTTTTTTGCATCATTCAATTTTTCACTAAAATATGCAATAGGCTTACCTTCTTGGCTTAATACAGCCCCAATAGCACTACCACTAGCATCACAATCCACCTGGAACACTTTTCTAAAATCTGGAAGTGCCAACACACGCTATTCAGTCACCTTCTTCTTCAGCAATTCAAAACTTCTCACAGCTGCTGCAGTCCATTTGAACTCTTTTCTATCCCCTCTTATTGTATCAGTTAGGGGTGCACATATGCCACTGAAATTCTTAATAAACTTCCTGTAAAAACTAACCAGACCATGAAATGATCTTACCTCAGTAGCAGTCCTTGGAGTAGGCCATTCCAAGATGGCTTTTACCTTCTCTGGATCCATTTTGAGACCTTCAGGTGATATAACAAATCCCAAATAGATTAACTCCCTTTTTGCAAAGACACACTTCTTTAGATTAATTAACAGTTTCTCTTCCCTTAGCCTTTCAAGGACACTACGAATATGCAGTAAATGTTCTTCCAAAGTCTTGCTGAAAATTAAAATATCATCCAAATAGACAATAACAAATTTTCCCAAGAACTTCTTAAGTACCTCATTCATGAGCCGCATGAAGGTGCTTGGGGCGTTCGTCAATCCAAAGGGCATGACTAACCACTCATAAAGACCCTCCTTGGTCTTGAAGGCTGTTTTCCACTCATCTCCTTCTTGAATCCGTATCTAATGATAGCCACTCTTCAGATCTATCTTTGTGAAGTACTGAGCTCCACTCAAGCAGTCCATAAGATCATCCATCCTTGGTAAAGGAAATCGGTACTTGATGGTTATCCTATTTATAGCTCGAGAATCTGTACACATCCTCCACTCTCCATCCTTCTTTGGTGCAAATACTGTAGGTACTGCACATGGACTTAGGCTCTCTCGAATCAAGCCCTTCCTCAACAGCTCCTGAACCTGTCTATTTAGCTCCTCTGTTTCAGTAGGAGTCATCCTGTGAGCAGCCTTGTTAGGAAAACTAGCTCCTGGAATCAGATCTATCTGATGACTGATTTGCCTTACTGGTGGCAATCCATCTGGAACATTATCAGAGATAATATCTCCAAACTCCCCTAGTAAATCTGAAACTTCAAATGGTATTTCACGACTACCTTCTTTATCTTTCGTAGGAATCAAAGCATAACACATATGATGATGTTTCATGCCATCTAAAAACTTCCTTCCATCAACAAGACAAATCCTAGCACTGCTACATACCTTTTCATCTTCCTTTTTCATGGGCTTCAATTTATGGCGAACTCCATCCTTTGTGAGAGAGTATGTGTTTGCATGTCCATCATGCACTGCATGTCTATCAAACTGCCATGGTCTACCCAACAATAGATGGAAAACATCCATCGAAATAACATCATAGAGAACTTCATCATGGTAACTCCCAATTTTGAATTTTACTAAACATTGTTCACTTACCAGGACCTTATGATCATCTTTTACCCAAGCAATCCGATAGGGCTGGGGATGTTTCTCCCTCTTGAGCTTCAGCTTAGAGACCATCTCTTCTGATACCAAGTTATCAGTGCTACCACCATCAATGATCACGTCACAACATTTATCCTCACACTTGCATCTGGTACAGAACAAACTCCTCCGTTGTCCTGGTTCAATCTCACCACTTAGTAGGACTCTTTCATTTACCAAGGTCTCTCCTCTTTCTGCATCCTCTGAATGTGATGATTGTGCATCCTCATCCACATGAGCAACCCTAGCTTGGCCCTCAGCTCTCCTATCTGTCCTTCCTTGTTGTTGAGGGCATTCAAAGGCACGATGACCTTCTTCATTGCAATGGAAACAGGTACCACGGAAGCCTCCTCTTCCTTGTCCACGTCCTCTACCTCTTCCTCTTTGATTTCCAAAGTCTTGATCATGGGAGCGGTTGAAACCCTCATTCCTCTGGTTCCTGCTAGTACCCACATCTTCATTTTTCTCTTGGGTTTCATTGCGGCCTCCAAATGATCTACCACTTCCCCTTCCTCCTTGACCGCGCCCTCTTTGTCTTCCTTCAAACCTTTTATTCAACTTCTCTTCAACTCGTAGGGCAAACTGGTATGCCTCTTCAACGCTGGTCATTCTTACCAGACTTAATTCCTCCTGGATGCTAGGTCGCAACCCATTGATATAACGAGCAACCTTCTCCTTATTTCCTTCTGCATGCCCTGCTCTAATCAAGAGTCGGTAAAACTCCTCTGTATATTCTTGGACTGATCTTCCTGCTTGCTTTAACCCATGCATCTTCTTAAACAGATCAAGCTCGTAGTCCACAGGAATGAACTGCTTCTTCAATTTGTCCACCATGCGATCCCATCTTGTGATCTTCTCCTTTCCTCTTCTGTTTCTTTCCAATTGAACCTCTTGCCACCAGATTTTGGCATGGGCTTTCAGTTTGGCCTTTGCAAACTTAACCCTATCTGGGTCCCTGATATCCTCATACTCAAAGTATTCTTTCAGTTCATTGATCCAATCGATCAACTCATCTGGTTTTAGATTTCCTGAAAATACACCCACTTTAATTGTAGGTCTTTTCCCAAACTTAGTAATGACCCTAAAAAGCCTTTCCTCTACAGGATTCAAAATTTCCCCGTCAAATTCCTCTTCTGGTCCCATTGCTTCTTCTTCATTGTCATCCTCACTATTGTCACCTGCGGCAACATTTGCTCCTCTACGAAGCACCTCTTGCAATGCTTGCACCTGCTTTTGGAGGGATCTAACCTCCTCAGGATTAATAGCTCTGGCCCTTCCACCACGCTCTCTTCATGGAGGCATCTTCTTAACTCAAACCCACAACCACACAGTCCTGGTGCAAACTGCCTCACAGTCGGCGCTCTGTCTACACACTCAGGAAAACCAGCTCTGATACCACTTGATGGGGACACAACCCAAGAACAAAATGGACACAACAGAAAGGAAAAATTTTATTAACTGAAAAAATAAGCTAGTACAAACAGTGCAGAGAAAATAAACTTCAAAACATGCCCTAAGGGCTTACAATAGCATAAATCTGGAGATAATTTCTCCTTTTAGTACCTCCTCTCAAACTCCACTCCGAACTCCTTTTACAATGCCAGAAATCTCCTTAAATAGACCTCGGAGGGTTAAGGACTAGGAGTACATTCTAGAAAGTGCTAGTAGGCATCCACCGACGAAATAGAAGGTTCCAAAAGTTGCGTTAGAAGTCGGTGCAAATCTAGAAGAATTCAGAAACGGTAACCGAACTTTCGGGAGGCATAACTTTTGAACCGTAGCTCCGATTGATGAACCGTTTACATTTTTGGAAAGCTCTCGAAGCGCTCTATAACCCTATGGACAAGCTTTGCTTTTCCCCCATTTTCAACCCTTTTCGAGGTCATTTAATGCCCCTAACCTGACTTCAAAGCATTCTTAGGAGGTCTCCAAAACTCGAAAAACTGCAATAACTTTCAAACCGTGGGGCCTTTTGACCTGATTCTTTTTCTGGAATGCTCTAAATCACAATTATATTCATCTGGCCAATTCACACCTTCTAGGTCACCAAAATGATGGCCAAATTGCATGCTCCTATTTTTTTTGAGATTTTCAAACACACTGATAGTGGAACTGTGAGAGTTGGAACCTTTATTTGACCCAAATGGGTATCCAAAAATGTAAAGACATGAAACAGAAACTAAGTCTAAGTACATTTTTTTGGGTGACACAGGATTGCCCTTATACCTCTGGGTGCTCCTGCATCAATACCATTATTGATGGTGTAAAAAATCTTCCAATATCTTTTTCATTATCATTGAAGCCTTTGATTGTCTTTATTTCATTTTTTTAGCACAATTTGATTAGTTTTGTCAATGTCATTATTTATATCATCTTGAAATACATCTTGATATTAACCACCTCGTTTGTGTTCCACAATGTGATCTATTTTGTCAATACCATCATTATCTTGAAAATCATCTTGATTTTGGTCACCCTTCTTGAAAATGTATGTTATTACTTTGTATCATATAGATATAAATACTACACATCATAGTATGTTTATTATTATGTTCATCTATGCACACTACATATATGTCTTTATATCTCATTACGAATGCCAAAGCATTTTCTTGGTGAGTCAAACTGTAAAAAAAAGTGATGTAGAAATTGGAAATAAAAGAAATCAACAACATAAAAGAGATCTCGAGTATTATGCTCACCACATAGGAGAAATCAATATTCATTATCATTTGCAACAAAAGAAGAAGAAGAAAAATTGTGACATAGATATAGGAATGAATACTGAGATGCTAGCTATTCATTCAAGTCATCTCATACCCCAAAGGGATATAGACTTTGCAATAGTTTCTTTAAGCAATTATGCACTAGGATAATGCATTGTCAAACATGCGTACATGCAAATGGATGTTACTTTGGCCTGCACGCCTCTTCAACAAATTGTGTCCTAGTTTGCACTAGATGTGCTCATGAAAAAGAGAGACATCGATTCACAACGTCTAATAATATGGACCTAGGAAAACAACAAGACGAATTAAAAAATCTAACCCAAGTTGAAGAGATGCTCATAGAATGAGTAAATCCAATAGTGCAAGTAACTCATGCTCATGGTGGACAATACAAATATTGTGGTCACACAATTAGCTTTCTAAAAGGCATTAAATCAATAGTGAAATACCTCACTTACAGAATTAAAAATTTGGATTTGTTAATAGTTCGAAGACTCAACACCCATGGAAATTAGTATGATTGCTATGTAAGTAGGAGTCGTGTTTGGGCTGCATTACAATAAAAGATCAAATATGACCCATACTATTAGGATATTCTAATAGTCGTTGAATCTCTACTACAACTCTCAGATACAAGTATAGATGTTTCAGGCATGCTTCATACTATTGATGTTGACAATGAACATGATCTCTCAACTGAATTTTAACGTATGTGTGGCAAGGCTAAAAATGAAAATGACATAACATACTCATGATCATTTATGGATAAATTACCAAATAGATGATGTGAGATAGGTATCATCAAATAAAAAATGCAAATTTCATATGCAAATGCCAACCTTATTCGTTGGCCAGAGCTTGATCCTTCTCCAATAGATGAATACAATACCGAGGGACTTCTGGATATGGCTTTTCCAACATTTTTCCCAAGAAGTATTCATTACCAATGCAACTTTTCTATCAACAAGTTAAGATGCATTAATATGTATCTCACTTAATGAGATGCCATGATAGTAGTTTGGGAGCCACCCAAGGTTCCACTATTTTGTATTGAATCTAATGATAAGACATCAAAGTATGGGACTCTTTTGTATTTTTAAAAAAAGATGTAGATGACTACATCCCAACCACCATTGAAAACCTTCGCTTGCACATACAACAATTTACACTCAATTGGATGAAGCATTTATGCACTTTGGGTCTTCCTTGAGGGGAACTCGTGCATATTAGAGTAAACATCACAGTCAACTTCCAAATATGATCAACCAGCTAGAAACCCCTACTCTTTTCTTCATGTTTAGTGTTGCAGATATTAAATGGCCAAAATTACAATGACTCTTTCCAATGACCTTCCATTTATCCTCCGAACCAACAAAGAATGCACAGACAACATTATCAATAACGCACATGGGTATGTGCAGGATCATGGTGTGCCAAAAAGTGGCGATGTGAAAAAAATAGAATTTGAAGACGTTTGAAAGTGCTTCAAAATATGCTCTAACTTTTTTTCACCTATCCAGGTACCAAAATTGGAAAGTAAGGCTGAGCCTTATTGGATATCTGTTAATTAACATAATAATATTGGGCATATGCATCGAGTTGTGGTGCCAAAAAGGTGACAAGGAATTTTTTTTTTCCTATTTTAAAAAGCGCGTACGCACTTTAAAAAAATAAAAATTATATATGATGGGCTGCAAACCCGTAGCCCATCATTTTCATCAGCATTTTCTTCTACTCCTACAGTGAGCAGTGCGTATGCGAGTTGAAGACTCAACATTTGCACCACCATTTGCCAAAATGCCTCCTCGTCAACGAAATCCAAGACCACAAGCGCACCCATGACGACGCCGTAAGTGATATAAACCTAACTTTGCATTGTTTGATATATTTTTCATATTGTTTTGTAAGTTTTTTATATTCTTTTGTAGGGTTTTTACAAATTTCATTTAGATTTGTTTATTTATTTGAATTTCAATTGATTTTTTATCAGGAAATGTTCATAATCAACCAGAAAATCCACAAGAACATCAAAACTCTCAAGAACCCCAAAACCAAAACCCTCCTCAAGAAGAAGAACAAATTCCACAACCCGAACCAATTGCAAGACCTCCACCAGGCACACAAGAAAATATAAGAAACAAAATAGAGAGAGGCAAAACTGAATTAGAAGGAATCATTGCTCAGTTGAAAGAATCCAGACAAACCAATCCAATGAGGGCTTAATTGGCATCATCCCTCGAATCCATTAACACTCAGATAGCCTCAATTAGTGGTCAGTTAGATATTTGGCGGGCTAAGAGGGATGAACAAAAAAGATTTTATGCAAATAAATTGTCATATGAAGATGTTAGAAAAAAGGAAATACCAAAAGGTAGTATATGTGCATTATTTAGAAAACTCGGTGAGAAAAATACTGTTAGAGAGGGTACTAAACGATTCCCCATCCATTGGTGCATACATGATGCTATTAGAAATAATTTTTGGGATAGATGGTGGATGGTTTTTGATGCCCCTCCTTGCAACAATCACGAGGTCCCCATTAATTTTTTGAAGAAATTATATTATGAGTTTGTCCTTGGGGAGATCTCCAATTATTTTGATATGTTAGAATCCTAGGGTAGAGGTGGGGGGTCATCATTTGAGAGGCCAGGAGCACGTTGTGACCCTAATGTAGTTAGGGTAGCCGTGGTCCATCCACAACGCGAGCATGTGATTATTCCTTCAGTTGTGAAGGAACATGTAGAGGCCAGCACTCTAGGGACCATTAATGCTTTGACGCAAACCCTCATCCATTCCATGAGCCCATTAGTTGAGGGGGAGCCTTCTATACGTCGTGGTCACATGTGCACTTCATGCAGATCCCTATGCACATTTGGCACTCATGTCAGAGATGGTGCAGATGATGGGCTTGTCACCGATCAGTTCCTGAACGAGACATTTGGCATTGACACACAGGTAAATTACTAATTTGATCACATTTCATACATATAGTGAATGATTAATTAATTAGGATTTATTGACATTGTTCAAAATTTAAGGTCAAAGTGTTCTTGGGCCTAGCAGCGATCCTCCAGGCCCATTTTTTGTCCCTTCGACGAGACTTGAGGTATGTATCAATTTAATCATTTTAATTAATACATATATTTATTACGTAATCATATTAAGGATTGACCAAAAAAAATATGCATGTGCATCAGTTCTCCACAGGACCCTCAACCTTTACCATAGACGCAGAGCAGAGACATCATACGAGCTTCACACAGGTACAGTTGTTTCATGTTAATTTAATTCATTTGATTATATTTATTCCATGTTTCATGTTAGATATAACTTGTATTGTATGACATGCAGCTCATGATGTCGGACACACCTCCTCATCTGCGACAGTCTGTTGATAGTGGAGGGGCCGTAGCTGTGGCTAGCTCACAGCCACTGACGAAGGTTTGAAAGAATTTTCTTCATTTTAGTTGTTGTTTATAATAGTTAATCTCAAAATTTCTAATGTTATTTATAAGTGATTATATTTATTGAATTGTTGTAGGGTCTTGTCACGCCTGATCGTCCACGAGCATTTGAGGTGGACTTACAGAGTGACTATTTGTTGGCGGTAAGAAAATAATTGATTTTGTGAGTACATATATTTGATTTCAACGTATAATAAATATTGATTCATATCTACTTTCTTTGTATCAGTTGGACGTGGAGAAGAGCCTCAACAAGAGGTCAAGTGAGCGTGTTAGGAGGGCCCCGTCATCTCCACTGTCTCCCTCCACACGACGCCAGAGGAGGTTGAGAGACTTGTTTCCTTCCCCTTGTGGGAAGGAAAAGATGTAGTTGAGATATTTGATACATATATATAGAGACTTGTTTCCTTCCCCATGTATATATATAGGCATCTGAGAGACATATTCGATACACATTTGATGTACATATGACATTCTATATTTGATGTATGACATTATTGGTTAATATATGATATGTTTGTTCATATACGACATTATTGGTTGTCATAATATATTATGTGTTTGTTAATGTATATGACATTATTGGTTATCATTTTATATTATATGTTTGTTCATGTATGACATTAAATTAGATATGTTCGTGTATGACATTAAATTAGATATGTGCATGTATGAAATTAAATTCAATTGCTAGAGAGTTGTCATTATGTCTACCAACTAGTAGATGTTCTTTTTTGCTTTATTAGTATTTCTCAAAAATTGCAAAGAAGTTGTTTCTGGTGAATAGTTGTAAACAATTGTGATCATCGACTTCATGTACTCATGGCTTTGGCTGCGAACACTTGTAACTTTGGCTATAAGCATCCATGGCTTTGGCTATGTGCACTAGTGGCTTTGGCTGTGAGCATTTATGGCTTTGGTTGTAGGCACAATATAGCCTTGGTTGTAGGTTGTCTTTCTTGCTGCATGTCAAAGTTACCTTCAAGAATATCATTAGTCTAAGATCATTAAAATTAAAATACTATGACATAATACCTTGGAAATAATAGTCTTTAACCCATTACTTTATTTGTTAAAACATCATGTAGTATCTACTGTAGTCCTTCTACTCAAATATGTTTTCAAAAATACTTAGTATGGCAAAGAAATGTCTATGGAAAGCTTGTCAAATAGGATATTGAAGAACTAAATGTGGATAGTCATTAGTACCCATCAATAAGAACACAAACATATTTCTCAAGCAAGCCATATGACATTAGCAAGTAATTTATAAATTTCCTTTGCAAATAACTAGAAGATGCTATGAATCTTAATACAGAGTTAATCACGAACTCATTATTCCATCCAAGAAGCATATATCACCCTAAGCCAATTAACCGACAGGATAAAAATTAATTCAATTTCAACAAAATTTTGAGTATAACAAGCATCTTAGGGATTCTTACAAGAATTAACACGATGTTCACAAGAGCATTACAAGTTCTTGTAATGCTATTTCACATATTGTAATCATATTCAGTTTTGAATGGCCATTTGTGTTACAAGCATAAATGTTCTTTAAGGTCTTTTAATTCTAGACATGAATTTTATTATGAAGCTTTTTTATGACAACCCACTCAATGCATATATTGTTGTTCCACATTATGCTAATTTGACTTTCATTGGTTGATTTGGGTCTAGACATGACATTATTCACTACCTTTTATATATATTATTTTTTTGTAGTGAGGTTCTGGCCTGAATGAATGTATTAATCAACGAAGTTGTGAACCTTGGTCGAGATCCTTACAAATATATTTTCAAATTGGACCTCAAATAGTTTTCTCAGTCACCCCCTGTACACAGATACTGAAATTGTAGTTGATTACAAATTTAATACTGAATTAACACAAGTTTAATTGAGAAGTATTATGTACCTCAATAGGCTAGATTATTATTGACCGGGAAGCTTTATCTTAGAGCAGTTGGTTTCCTAAATCTTTAGCGCAATGACAGTCTTATGGAATGTGGAATTAGGTCTGCTAGCTAAGGAACGTTCTTTAAAAGGTAGAGGAAACTCAAGACTCACATGTTCCCAATCAATATAAATGTTTAAATCGCTTCTCTAATTTTTTCTATTTATGATCTTCTTAAAACTTAACTTTCTAAATGCATTGATGGGGAAATAAAGATCTTCTAGGAACTAAAGGCTAATCATGTTTAATACTTACAATTTAAAAAAGATTGTACAAGTGTTTTCAAAGAGCAACACTTGTCACTAACATCATAAGAAGGAATATCCAAGGAGACTTACCACTGATCCCCCACCACCAAATTCAAGAGAAAACAAAATTCCACTACTAAAGAGATAGTAACAATGATCATCCCTAGTCTCTCCCTTATCACAAAATGATTACCATCAAAATTTGCATTTCCAATTGCGTCATGTGCGTTGAAGCGATAGTAACATTTTCACTCTCTTACCTAATATCTCCCATTTCTGAAACTCCTGGGGAAGGGCAAGGCCATCTTTTCAGTACTTCAAAATACAACGAGTTCCATTTTTTCACATATTGATAATCGTTGACTTAAAGTATAGTCAAAGTATTGACAGCCCATAGATATGCCCTACCGAAGATCACAACCCTGTGGCATTTAGTGACCCTTAGGGACATTCTGGTTCAGCGTGCTTGAGAATGTTCGAGCACTAAAGGGGACAGGAAGAGGTTGGGGATAAGGTTTACCCGGCCACTTGGAGCTAATGGATCATATAGTTTGATCCCACGATGAAAGATGAGAGAGATTTGGCAGTTGGCAACTTTGTACTAGCCAACACTACAAGTTTCAGCATCACCCGAGATGGCATTGTAGAATGAAAATGGAATGTGATCTCCAAAAAGTGAGAGAGTTTATTGTAGGTCTCTGCAACACAGTCCTGTAGGAATTGGAATCTCATCCATATCTCACACGAGCTCCAAGATATGCCCCGTCAAAGATCGCAGCCCTGTGGCATTTAGTGACCCTTAGGGATATTATGGTTTGGCATGCCTGAGAACGTTCGAGCACTGAAGGGGACAAGAAAAGGTTGGGGATAGGGTTTACCCGGCCACCCAGAGCTAATGGAGCAAACAGTTTGATCCCACGACGAAAGATGAGAGAGATTTGGCAGTTGGCAACTTTGTACTAGCCAACACTACAAGTTTCAGCATCACCCTAGATGGCATTGTAAAATGAAAACGAAATGTGATCTCCAAAAAGAGAGAGAGGTTATTGTAGGTCTCTGCAACATGGTCTTGTAGGAACTAGAATCGCATCCATACCTCGCACAAGCTTCGAGATATGCCCCATAAAAGATCGCAGCCCTATGGCATTTAGTGACCCTTAGGGACATTCTGGTTCAGCGTGCCTGAGAACATTCGAGCACTGAAGGGGACAAGAAGAAGTTGGGGATAGGGTTTAGCCATCCACCCAGAGCTAATGGAGCAAATAGTTTGATCCCACGACAAAAGATGAGAGAGATTTGGCAGTTGGCAACTTTGTACCAGCCAACACTACAAGTTTCAGCATCACCCGAGATGGCATTGTAGAATGAAAACAGAATGTGATCTCCAAAAAGAGAGAGAGGTTATTGTAGGTCTCTGCAACGCAGTCCTATAGGAATTAGAATCTCATCCATATCTCGCATGAGCTTCGAGATATGCCCCATCAAAGATCGCAGCCCTGTGGCATTTAGTGACCCTTAGGGACATTTGGGTTCGGCGTGCCTGAGAACGTTCAAGCATTGAAGGGGACAAGACAAGGTTGGGGATAGGGTTTACCCGGCCACCCGGAGCTAATGGAGCAGACAGTTTGATCCCACGACAAAAGATGAGAGAGATTTGGCAGTTGGCAACTTTGTACTGGCCAACACTACAAGTTTCAGCATCACCCGAGATGGCGTTGTAAAATGAAAATAGAATGTGATCTCCAAAAAGTGAGAGAGGTTATTGTAGGTCTTCGCAACACGGTCTTGTAGGAACTAGAATCGCATCCATACCTCGCACGAGCTCTGAGATATACCCCGTCAAAGATCACAACCCTATGGCATTTAGTGACCCTTGGGGACATTCCGAATTGGCATGCCTGAGAACGTTCGAGCACTGAAGGGGATAGGACGAGGTTGGGGATAGGGTTTACCCGGCCACTTGGAGATAACAGAGCAGACAGTTCGATCCCACGACGAAAGGTGAGAGAGATTTGGCAGTTGGCAACTTTGTACTGGCCCACACTGCAAGTTTCAGCATCACCCGAGATGGCATTGTAAAACAAAAATGGAGTGTGATCCCATTTGTCCACCCATTTAGTTGACTCACAGTCATCCCAATTTTCCTCTGCACATGATGGACAATAACATGCCATTTTTCGTGTGTGGATACTCCATGAACTTGCATCAGAGCTTCTAAAAGAGTGCAACTCACTGGATCCTGTTAGTGTGCAACAATCCTGATATGGTGCAATGTTAGTATTATCTATCAACCAAAAAAATCTATGAACCGTAGACTCACCTTCCTTACCTAGACCCATTGTAGCATTACACCATTGGACGATGGATTTTGCATCTGTCAATATTGCTCCATCTTTGTACTTTAGTTCTTCACGAGCTAAAACTCTTTTGATGCATGCGCCTGCACCATCGTGCTCTCCCTTTCCATGACCAACCTCTGTGAAATTCCACATATATTGAATTCTACACAACTTGTGCATCCTGCTCAACCAATAGAACATCCATGCATTCTTGAATTGAGATGCACAATTATCTGACCAAATAATGTGCTGACGATATGTGATGCCCCTATTAGCCAAATCTCCATAAAATAGTTGAAAACAACCATGTACGAACTCTGTAGAATGTGATCGATCATCGATGATGTAAAAATGGTACTCCCTCAAAATCTTCCTATCATCCTCTGTACTTGTAGGTGAATGCATGAATGTTATGTGAACAAATATGGAAACTTGTTGAGAAGTATAATACTTTGCTTGCACCTCATTTTGTGGTTGTAGTGTGTAGTTCTTTGCGAAATCTACAACTGAAACAATGGTATCCAGTGAAAATGTATCCTTGCACAACTTGAATTGCAAATCCAACCATTGAGCTCTATGGGTATGCCTTGCATACTTGTAAATAACATTTTCACGAAAAATCTTCATGAACTCATACACTGGAATCTTTTCAATGACTAAATCACATCTTTTACCATGTTTCCCATCTTTTAGAGCATATGTCACTGTCTTAAATTTTTCGTAATCTACTATTTCATTTCTAATTGCATGTATACTATCCATATGTTGACAAGTTGATAAAAGTTGCAAAGAATCACAAAATAAGCATGTACCATCCAAGCATGATGTCTTGTAAAATTGTTGGTCATCCCTTATTTCACATAAAATGTTGGATATGAATTTCCTTGAAGATCTTGGTGGCTCATTTATGTCACAATCCTGCAAAACAAACTGAGAATGCAAAATTACGCATATATGCCTAAAAACATCAAAATGGTTAGAAAATTCAATATGTATCCTACAACAACAAGTTGTGTGTGTGTGATTTATCTTCACATAAAAAGGTTTACCCATCTCAAAAAATCTTTGACTTATTCGAATTTGAGGATACATACCAATAAATTTTGCAAAAAATTGTGTCTGAGTTGTGTCCAAAAAATGTTTCGCATGTGGCTCACGATTTTGGCTACCAATCCTTCTTTTTACAACATCTCTTTGATTAGGGGAAACACGTGTGTTATTGTTCCAAAAATCTTCGATCAATGATTTCAAGGCTTCACTAATTTCTTTATCCTTTCGCGGTAGTCTACCGCTAAATGTCCATAACTCATTTTTTGTTGGATCTTCCAATCTCTCACGCCTTAGCATGGCTCTCCTTAGAGTACCTCTACCAATTTTTAATGTTTTGCTTGTCTTTCTCATGAGTTGAGCTTTCTTCATTTGGCTACTTACTATTGTCGATGTAAGTACTCGTCTTGCGATATTACTATCTTTGGTGCGTGATTTAGAACCCACTTTGTCATAAGCATTCATTAGATTCTTTACAATATTTTTTTTATCTGAATCATCCATCATTCTTAGCCCAAGAATCTTCATGATATGCCTAAATTTTAAATTCCTCATAATTTCAACAAATAATTGGCATTGACCTATAATATTTAATTCATCAAAAAATAATCTCCACATACGATTAAATTTTCTTTGACAAGTACGCTTGCTAATCTTGTTAGGCATTGATTTCAAAATGTTACTATCAATATCAATCAAATATTTTGGTCTTCTAAAACGAATTCTAGAAGGTGTTATAATCTCTTCAATTCTCTCAACATTTTGAACATCAACATAAGGTTGAGTGTATTGCGTACCTTGAACCGAAGATGATGTGCCTTGGCAATAAGATGCAAAAGATGGAATATCATCTACTTGATGTGTTGATGTTGTGCCTTCAACATGACATGATGGAGTGTGTATATCGTCGGATCTACAAATCGGCGTCTCTTCAACATGAGAGGACGATATGACTTCAACATTGGAAGATGGTGTAGCGGACGATATGACTCCAACATTAGAAGATGGTGTAGCTTCACAATTCAATTGTCTTCTTGAGCGTAACAGTCTCATTTGTTCTCTTTGTCTTTCCAATTCTTCCTCTTTGTTTCTTGGTACCGGTGGTTCTTGATCCTCTTCGAAAGTCAATTCTTCATTATTGCTTTGCAATTTTCTTTGCTCATGTAGTAATTTCATTTTATCTCTTTTAATTGCCAAATCTCTCTCCCTATCTTCATTTGTTTGATTTTTTGGTTTCTTCCTTGGCATGATGATGATTTCTACATGTTAAATTATTCAAACATTTGAATTACTTAAAATGTGTAAATTACAAATTATTCAAATGCATATAAAAATTATAATTATTTGAATGAATACACAATATATATATAAAATGACTTGTCAAATTTCTAACCATTTCGAAATAACATTTCATTGAAACATACAAATTTCAATGAATTCACTATATATTAAACAACATGTCAAATTATAATCAAATTTATATCTATATATCAACAAACAATATTTAAAATAGATTGCACTAACCTTTTCTATACAAGGAATATTCAAAAAGTCTTCAAATCGTGTATCCAATGATTGAATTTGGTGTTTGCTAGCTTCCAAAAATGTTTGCCACCTTGAAATAGTGTTTGTTAGCTTGAAATAGTGTTTGCCACCTTGAAAGAGTGTTTGCTGTGTTGAAACCTGCAATTTCTGTCAGGATAACAAAGTGTAGAATAGAACAAAAGCAGAGAATGAATGAAACGGGCCCCAAAGTTGCTTTTTGACCATTTTTAGGTGATTTCACATAGTGCATATGCGCTATAGCGCGTACGCACTATGTGAGAACACATCACTCTCCACCCTCCCTACTCTCTCTCTCTCTCTCTCTCTCTCTCTCTCTCTCCCTGCTCTCTCTCTCTTCCTACTCTCTCTCCCCTCTCCCATCCCCTACACTCTCTCTCTCTCTCCCCTCTCCCATCCTTTACTCTCTCTCACTCTCCCTCTCCCACTGCCTACTCTCTCTATCTCTCTCACCCTCTCTCCTCTCCCATCCCCTACTCTTTAGATCTCTCACACACACTCCCATCCTCCCTCTCCCACTTCTTACTCTCTCTCTCTCTCTCTCCCCCATCTCCCTACTCTCTCTCACACTCTCACATCTGCTACTCTCTCTCTCCCATCCCCTAAACTCTCTCTTTTACAGATACACACTCCCATCCCCCTCTCTCTCTCCTCTCCCATCCCCTACTCTCTACTCTCTCTCTCTCCTATCCCCTACTCTCTCTCACACACTCTCTCCCATCCCCCACTCTCACTCTCTCTCTCTCTCTCTCTCTCTCTCTCTCTCTCTCTCTCTCCATCCCATTCTCTCTCTCTGCCACCTCCTACTCTCTCTCACACTCTCACCCATCCCCTACTCTCTCTTACACACACTCCCATCCGCCCCTCTCTCCCATCCGCTACTCTCTCTCTCTCTCTCTCTCTCTCTCTCTTGGGTTGCTCTCTCTCTCTCTCTCTCTCCCCTCTCCCACCACCTACTATCTCTCTCTCTCTCTCTCTCCCTCTCTACTCTCTCTCTCCCATCCCCTACTCTTACTCTCTCTCTCTCCAATCCCCAACTCTCTCTCACACTCTCTCCCATCCCCAACTCTCTCTCACACTCTCTCTCATCCTTTCACTCTGTCTCTCTCATCTCATACTCTCTCTCTCTCTCTCTGCCACCTCCTACTCTCTCTCACACTCTTTCCCATCCTTTCACTCTGTCTCTCCCATCTCGTACTCTCTCTTTGCCACCCCCTACTCTCTCTCACACTCTCACACTCTCTCCCATCCCCTACTCTCTCTCTTTCATAGACACACACACACACACACACACACTCCCATCGCCCCTCTCTCTTCTCTCCCATCCCCTACTCTCTAGATTTGTCACATGCACTACTATCCCCCTCTCTCTATCTCCCTCTCCCTACTCTCTCACACTCTCTCCCATCCCCTACTCTCTCTCTCACACTCTCTCCCATCTCCTAATCTCTCTCTCTCTCTCTCTCTCCCCCATCTCATTCTCTCTCTGCCACCTCCTACTCTCTCTCACACTCTCTCCCATCCCCTACTCTCTCTTACACACACTCCCATCTGCCCCTCTCTCCCATCCACTACTCTCTCTCTCTCTCCCTCTCGGGCTACTCTCTCTCTCTCTCCCCTCTCCCATCCCATAAACTCTCTCTTTTGCAGATACACACTCCCATCCCCCTCTCTCTCTCCCCTCTCCCATCCCTTACTCTCTAGATCGCTCACACGCACTCCCATCCCTCTCTCTCCTCCTCTCCCACTCCCTCTCCCACCACCTACTATCTCTCTCTCTCTCTCAAGTTCTCTCTCTCCCTCTCTACTCTCTCTCTCTCCCCCATCCCCTACTCTTACTCTCTCTCTCTCTCTCCAATCCCCAACTCTCTCTCACACTCTCTCCCATCCCCTAATCTCTCTGACACTCTCTCTCATCCTTTCACTCTGTCTCTCTCATCTCGTACTCTCTCTCTCTGCCACCTCCTACTCTCTCTCACACTCTTTCCCATCCTTTCACTCTATCTCTCCCATCTTGTACTCTCTCTTTGCCACCCCCTACTCTCTCTCACACTCTCACACTCTCTCCTATCCCCTACTCTCTCTCTTTCACACACACACACACACACACACACACACACACACACACACACACACACACACACACACACACACACACACACACACACACACACACTCACACTCCCATCCCCCCTCTCTCTTCTCTCTGATCCCCTACTCTCTAGATTTGTCACACGCACTCCCATCCCTCTCTCTCCTCCTCTCCCACTCCCTCTCCCAGGTCACCTACTATCTCTCTCTCTCAAGTTCTCTCTCTCCCTCTCTACTCTCTCTCTCTCCCATCCCCTACTCTGTCTCCCTTACACACATTCCCATTCCCCCCTCTCTCTCTCCCTCTCCCACTCCCTCTCCCACTGCCTAATTTCTCTCCCCCATCCCCTACTCTCTCTCTCCCCTCTCCCATCCCCTACTCTCTCTCTTTCATAGACACACACTCCCATCCCCTACTCTCTAGATTTGTCACACACACTCCCATCCCCCCTCTCTCTCCCTCTCCCACTCCCTCTTGCACCACCTACTATCTCTCTCTCTCTCTCAAGTACTCTCTTTCCCTCTTTACTTTCTCTCTCCCATACCCTACTCTCACTCTCTCTCTTCTATCCCCTACTCTCTCTCACACTCTCTCCCATCCCCTACTCTCTCTCTCTTTCTCTCTCTCTCTCTCTCTCTCTCTCTCTCTCACCCCCATCCTGTACAAGCTCTCTCTACCACCCCTACTCTCTCTCAAACTCTCACACTCTCTCCCATCCCCTACTCTATCTCTCTTATACACATTCCCATTCCCCCCCTCTCTCTCTCACACACACACTCCCTCTCCCATTGCCTACTCTCTCCCATCCCCAACTCTATCTCTCTTACACACTTCCATTCCCCCTCTCTCTCTCCCTCCCACTCCCTCTCCCATCGCCTACTATCTCTCTCTCTCTCACTCTCTCCCTCTCTCTCCCATCCCCTACTCTCACTCTCTCTCTTTGCCACCCCTACTCTCTCTCACACTCTCACACTCTCTCCCATCCCCTACTTTCTCTCTTACACACACTTCCATCCCCCCTCTCTCTCCCTCTCCCACTCCCTCTGCCATTGCCTAATCTCTTTCTCTTCCATCCACCCTCTCTCTCCCTCTCCCACTCCCTCTGCCATTGCCTACTCTCTTTCTATCCCATCCCCTACCCTCTCTCTCTCTCTCTCTCTCTCTCTCTCTCTCTCTCTCTCTCTCTCTCTCTCTCCCCTCTCTCATTCCCTACTCTCTCTCTTTCACACACACCCATCGCCCCTCTCTCCTCTCCCATCCTCTAATTTTTCTCTCACTCACTCTCCCTCTCCCACTGACTACTCTCACTCTCTCTCACTCTCTCACTCTCTCTCTCTCTCTCTCTCTCTCTCTCTCTCTCTCTCTCTCTCTCTCTCTCTCTCTCTCTCCCTCTCTACTCTCTCTCTGCTACCCCTTACCCTCTCTCACATTTTCACACTCTCTCTCTTTCTCTCTTACACACATTTCCATCCCCCCTCTCTCTCTCCCTCTCCCACTCCCTCTCCCATCGCCTACTCTCTCTTCCATCCCCTACTCTCTCTCAAGCTACTCTATCTTCCCCCTCTCCCATTCCCTACTCTCTCTCTTTCACACACATGCACTCCCATCCTCCTCTCTCTCGCTCTTCCTCTCCCACTCCATCTCCCACCACCTACTCTCTCCCTCCCCCATCCCCTACTCTCAATCTCTCTCTCCCAACTTGTACTCTCTCTCACACTTCCTCTCTCTCCTATCCCCTACTTTCAATCTCTCTCCCCCATCCTATACTCTCTCTTTTCCACCTCTACTCTCTCTCTCACACTTCCTCTCTCTTGCATCTTGTACTCTCTTTGCCACCCCTACTCTCTCACATTTCCTCTATCTCCCATCCTATACTCTCTCTGCCACCCCTACTCTTTCTCACTTCCTCTCTCCCCTCTCCCATCCCCTACTTTCTCTCTATCTCTCTCACACACACAAATAGCCATTCCCTCGCCCCACCCCCCTAGCTCTCTCTTGGTTTTGGTTTGCAATTTAGGTCTCAATAGTGCGTGCGCACTATAGCGCGTGCACACTACCTCGAATTCAATAGCGTTTTAATAGCACGTGCGCGCTATAGGGTACATGCGCTATTCAAAGCTTTGTATTAAAACCAAGCCTAAGGCTTGGTTTTGCCTTGGAGATCCAACCCAAAGGTTTGGAGTTTATAAACAAGTCTGAGACATGTTTTCCAACAAACATACAAAAAATGATTGATTTTTCTTGTGTGCTCCCCTTCAAGATTCCTCGTGGTTGGGTATCAGTAAGATCAGGTTACATAACATTATAGGTCTCTGCGTTAGCTATCTAACCATTTAATTTATTTTTAATTTGAACTATTTTAAGTCTTTCATCTATAATTTCTTTTGAATGTATGTTCATTTTTTGTCAAAAACCACCATGTACTAATTGGGCTGTAGATTTTAGCTCATTCATCGAATTTTGTAACAACTTAGTTTTTTAGAAACTAGACTCCATTCTACATACTTTGAAAAAAAGAAGTTTTGATTTTAGATTAGTTTTCAATCATTTCTAGGGGGAGCACACAGATATTTCACGTTTTTGGGATGGGTCTAATTAAAAAATTCATTAAAAAAAAAATACACATTATAAAATTACCCGAAAAATATGGGATAAACTACATAGTGTTAGGTAACTTTTGACCGGAGCGATTAAAGAATTTCAAAAAAAAAGTTAAAATTTTAGGGGGGCCACACTTTGTACTATGTTATTTTTTTTGGAATAAATAGTACCACTTTCTGTGGCCTCCTTTTTTGAGGACCTAAAACTAAACCATTTTGAAAAAAAATTAGTAGTTTAGAAACTAGATTCAAAGGACTATGACTTTTGTTTTTGTCATATCTTAAAATTTTGAGCGTAACTATCGTCAAATTTTTGTTGAAGTCCAGAATTTGTTGATTTCAGGAAAAAGGTGTCCACTTATACCCCCCTTTTGGCACCACAACTTTGTGCACTTACCCTATTATCATAATATAATAATTATAATTATTATACTATAATATAAAAATATTATATTATAATAGTATAATATATTATGTAATATAATATAATATAATAATAATAATAATAATAATACTATAATATAATAATATTATTATTATATTATAATCATATAATATTATACTATAATAATATTATTATATTATAATAATATATTATATTATAATATATAGTAATGTAATATAATATAGTATAATATAATATATAATAAAAAAGTATAATATATTATAAATTATAATAATATAATATAATACATTATAATAATATAATATAATAATATTATTATTATATAATATAATAATATATTATATTATAATATAATATAATATTTTATATTATAATATATATAAAATATAATATATAAAAATATAAAATAAAATATAATATAATATAATATATAATATAATGTAATATAATATATATATATATATATATAAATATAATAATAAAAATGTAATATATTATAAAATAATATATAATAAAAAAGTAGTATATTATATAATATATGCAGCGAATATCGAATATTTGATATTATATCAAATATCCGATATCTGTGACATTACATAAAAAAAAATCACAGACCTGCGGGCTTTTATTTCGCATATTTGGGGGCCAGTATTTGCACCATGATCGGATATCAGATATCAAGGCATTTTTTTTAAAAACTCATTTTTAATCTAAATTCAATAGATTTTAGCATGATTTTGTTTGTTTTAGTTGAATCTAGGGTTTTTTTGAATTTTTTTTGTTAAAATTAAGGTTTAAAAAAAAAATATATTACATTTTGTAATTCAATAGGAATGGCTGATCAAAATGATGACACTGAGGCTGAGAATAATATTCCTCGTAATGCCCCACCAAACGATCCAGTACCCCCACAAAATTGTCCACCAAATGATCCTGTACCCCCTCAAAACCCTCCTCGAATCGAGGATTTGATAAATGAAAATCTCACCCAATTGAGAGGTTTGCATAGAACATATAATAATGTACCCGCATTGGCTCCTATGTTATCCACATTAAACACCATAGTGGATAACATTGAAACCCTTACGAACCAACAAAATGCTACTCTTCATTGGCGTGATGAAATGCATGAGATGTTTGATGATGGTTTGGACTATGATGAGGTTGCGACCCACAATATAACCAAAGAGGATTTGGCTAGCCTTTTTGCAAACCCGAAAATGGGTTTACCAGTCGACCCGAAAAAATTCAAACTATCAATTAAATGGTGCACAAATAATGCCATACGTGCAAACTTTTGGGATCCTTGGTGCATGGTCTTTGATATCCCTCCACATGGCAATTTAGACATACCATTTTATTTCTTTAGAAAATTATATGCAGAATTTGTGTTGAAACTTAAAGTGAACTATTGGAGCATGAAGCCCAACATGGGCTTAGGACTAGGAGCTCCTCAAGATAGACCCTCTTCCCAACAAAAGAAAGCTGACACTTTTTTCCCCCCCACTGATATCTCCCCCCCCCCTCGAGTGCAATATCCAAATATTATGGTAGAGGCTGGCTCTCAGACCATCAGAGCCATTCATAGGCTGAGTAGCCTAATGATATCTTAGGCTAGGTCAGTCCTGCCTCCTCATGTTGATGATGTTGGTGCCAATTCATCATCGGCTAGCTCATCACACATTTGTGTGCCTTACACTTGCATTATGTGCAAGAATATTTGCCTGGGTTCCATAGGTGATCTTCCTGAGTATCATTTTGTATTAGACGAGGATACACTAGACACACACAGAGAGGCTACAGACCCTGATGCGAGAGAGGAGGGGAGTGCAGAGGCATGGACTCCTTCGGTGTCGGTATGTGTATACATTTTTTTGTTATGACATATGTGATTTAAAGTTAATTTTTATAATAGAGTAATTTTAATTTTTAAGCCATACTGACTTTTACATGTATATGATCTTCATTCATGTTTAGTTGATGACCAAGGAGGAGCTCAGACAAATTGATGATGCCACACTCTCAACCATTTCATTTGGCCTTGAGACATCTACAGTACATTATATTGTGTTCGCATTTTTTTTTAATTTGATATTGTAGCATATATGGTTGCTAATCTTTCTTTTATCTTGCAGGTACCACCTGTCTCAAGGGGACAAAGTGCGAGGGATGAGCCAGCACACATTGACAAAGGAAAGGTAATTAGGTGCTTTCTATTTGATTAAATATCGATGCATTCTTGTAAAATGTTTGTGGTAATCTCATTTAATTACATTCTTTATTGTATATAGGACGTGGCTACTTGCGATGAGCCTGTACAAATTCCACGTCATAGACCATCAGGGATTTCCATTCACACTGAGAGCCCCATTGTATGTATAAGTATCATTTATTTTTTATTTTCCTTATCTTCATAAATAAATTCAAAACTGATTTCCGTGATATTAACAACTACTATTTTGCATCTCATAGGAGACTCCTAGTGCACATGAGGTCCGACAAGAGAGTTATGTAGATTTGATAATGCGGCCACTCTCTCCTGAGGAGGAGCCTACCATAGTAAGTTGTAGTTTGAATTCATGATTAAATATGTTATAAATTTAGCATGCTATGAATTATAATGTTATAGTTTAAATTGTAGATTCATCTGACAAACGTATTTGAACATATACAGCCCACAATCATCGAGGTACAAGCATTGTCAAGGGCATACGAGAGGACTCCTGACTGGCACAAGAGGTCGATGAGAGAGGTATTTATTATGAAATTTTGATAGTATAAATCTTCATTACAAAAAAGATCATTATGCATTTGAGTAATTCAATGTTAGATACAAAGAATCATATAAATTTATTTGTCTAACTTTGGGTTTTCCTTTTTTGTTTATGTAGGAGGCATTTGATCCACCTAGTGTAGCAAAGAGGTTGCATTTTGATCATCCACCAGCACCCTAGGATAGTAGTTTTCATAGGATGCATCATGAGACATTTTGAGATGGCATATGCCAAATTGTATACAAAAACATTGATATTATACACATTCTGATGGCATGATCAACCACATTTTGTATATGGATCTATGTATTTTGATATATATTTGAGTACTTTGTCTATAGATACATGATCTTTGATATATATTTGTGTAAAATTTTGTCTATGGATACATGTATTTTGATATATATTTTTGTCATTTATGTGCACAATGATATACATATTAATTTAGTATCTAGTATTGTTCAATTCATCGTGGATCATGTGTATTGTTCATGTTTATAGAATATCATTAATTTTGATTATTTTTGTTATATTCGATTCAAATGCAATAATTTTTTAATAACATTTTAACAACCTTTATTATCAAATTTGGATGCAATGTATAATTTGAAGTGCTATCATGACATAAATACACTTGTTAACCTCCTACACAAGGTTCAGATAACCCCAAATCTAATTTTGAACTCCACCTTCAACCTTGAAACTAACTCTTGGCTTCAAATCTAATCTCAACATAGTTAAGGACTCCACTCCTCAAGCATGGATTCTATTCTCAACCACCAAGTCATTCATAGATTTATAATCTTTGATAACTAGCACTTCACTTTGTTACTATCCTTATTCTACAACTTTTCAATTTCAACATAACCTCAAAATATCTCAACCTAAGAGATTTGATTGGACAGTTCATCGATAGCCCTCATGAGCTCCAAGTTATGACCCTCAAAAGATCAACCTCAAAATGCACTTAGAGCACCTTGACACTCCTTGGTACAGGGTGGTCGCGGACGATGGATGGTCTCCGTGGCCAGAATAAGGGTGTCACTCAGGTTCACCCGCCCACTCAGAGCTAATGATGCTGACGATTCGATGCCAAGATCAGCGGTTTCAAAGTTATGTTGTGGTGCACCTATGAACTAAGACACACTGCGAGTTTTGACATCAAGCAAGATCATTGTGCCAAATCCAAATGGAATGTGATCTCTCAAAAATGAGATAGGTTATTTTAGGTCTTAGTATCACCGTCCTGTAGCATTTAATAGTTCATCGATAACCCTCACGAGCTCCAAGTTATGACCCTCGAAACACACTTAGAGCACCTTAGAGACTCCTCAGTACGGGGTGGCCACAGACGATGGATGGTCTCCGTGGTCAGAACAAGAGTGTGACTAGGGTTTACCCGCCCACTCGGAGCTAATGACACTAATGATTCGATGCCAAGATCAACGATTTTAAAGTTACACTGTGGTGCACCTATGAACTAAGGCACATTATGAGTTTTGAAATCGAGCGAGATCGCTGTGCTGAATCCAAACGAAATGCAATCTCTCAAAAATGAGATAGGTTATTTTAGGTCTTAGCATCACCATCCTGTAGCATTTGATAGTTCATCGATAGCCCTCACAAGCTTCGAGTTATGACCCTCGAAAGATCAACCTTGAAAAGCACTTAGAGCACCTTGGAGACTCCTCGGTACAGGGTGGCTATAGATGATGGATGGTCTTTGTGCCCAGAACAAGGGTGTGACTAGGGTTCACCCACCCACCCGGAACTAATGGCACTGACGATTCAATGCCAAGATCAGTGGTTTCGAAGTTACGCTGTGGTGCACCTATGAATTGAGGCACACTGTGAGTTTTGGCATTGAGCGAGATCATTGTGCAGAATCGAAACGAAATGTGATCTCTCAAAAATGAGATAGTTTATTTTAGGCCTCAACATCACCGTCTTGTAGCATTCAACAGTTCATTGATAGCCCTCATGAGCTCCGAGTTATGACCCTTGAAAGATCGACCTCAAAACGCACTTAGAGCACCTTGGAGACTCCTTGGTACGGGGTGGTTGCGGACGATGGATGGTCTCCGTTCCTGAAACAAGGGTGTCACTAGGGTTCACCTGCCCACCTGGAGCTAATGGCACTAACAATTCGATGCCAAGATTAGTGGTTTCAAAGTTACGTTGTGGTGCACCTATGAACTAAGACACACTGTGAGTTTTGGCATTGAGCGAGATCACCGTGTCGAATCCAAATGGAATGTGATCTCTCAAAAATGAGATAGGTTATTTTACACCTCAACATCACCGTCCTGTAGCATTTGACAGTTCATCGATAGCCCTCACGAGCTTCAAGTTATGACACTTGGAAGATCAACCTCGAAACGCACTTAGAGCACCTTGGAGACTCCTTGGTATGGGGTGGCCGTGGACGATGGATGGTATCCATGTATGAAACAAGAGTGTCACCAGTAGAGCTAATGGAACTGACGATTCGATGCCAAGATCAGCAGTTTCAAAGTTACGTTGTGGTGCACCTATGAACTGAGGCACACTTTGAGTTTTGGCATCGAGCAAGATCATTGTGCCAAATTCAAATAGAATGTGATCTCTCAAAAATGAGATAGGTTATTTTAGGCCTCAGCATCATTGTCCTATAGCATTCAACAGTTCATCGATAGCCCTCACGAGCTTCGAGTTATGACCCTCGAAAGATCGACCTTGAAACACACTTAGAGTACCTTGGAGACTCCTCGATAGGGGGTGGCCGTGAACGATGGATGGCCTTAGTGGCTGAAACAAGGGTGTCACTAGGGTTAACCCACCCACACGGAGCTAATGGTGCTGACGATTCGATGCCAAGATCAGCAGTTTCAAAGTTACGCTCTGGTGCACCTATGAACTAAGGCACACTGTGAGTTTTGGCATCGAGCAAGATCACTGTGCCGAATCCAAATGGAATGTGATCTCTCAAAAATGAGATAGATTATTTTAGGCCTCAACATCATCGTCATGTAGTATTCAACAGTTCATCGATAGCCCTCATGAGCTCTGAGGTATGACTCTTAGAAGATCGACCTCGAAACACACTTAGAGCACCTTGGAGACTCCTCAGTACGGGGTGGCTGCGGATGATGGATGGTCTCCGTGGGGTGTCACTAGGTTTCACCCGCCCACCTAGAGCTAATGGCACTAACGATTCGATGCCAAGATCAGCAATTTCAAAGTTACGCTCTGGTGCACCTATGAACTGAGGCACATTGCGAGTTTTGGCATCGAGTGAGATCGTTGTGCCGAATCCAAACGGAATGTGATCTCTCAAAAATATGATATTTATTCTAGGCCTCAGCATCACCATCCTATAGCATTTGACAGTTCATTGATAGCCCTCACGAGCTTTGAGTTATGACCCTTGAAAGATCGACCTCGAAATGCACTTAGAGCATCTTGGAGACTCCTTAGTACAGGGTGGCCGCGGACCATGGATGGTCTCCATGCTCGAAAAAAGGGTGTCACTAAGGTTCACCTACCCACCCAGAGCTAATGGCGCTGACGATTCAATGCCAAGATCAGCAGTTTCAAAGTTACGCTCTGGTGCACCTATGAACTGAGGCACACTATGAGTTTTGGCATCGAGAAAGATCGCTATGCTGAATCCAAATGAAATGTGATCTCTCAAAAATGAGATAGGTTATTTTAGGTCTTAGCATCACTGTCCTATAGCATTCGACAATTCATCAATAGCCCTCACGAGCTTTGAGTTATGACCCTTGAAAGATCGACCTCAAAACGCACTTAGAGCACCTTGGAGACTCCTCGGTATGGGGTTGCCATGGATGATGGATGGTCTCCGTGGCTGAAACAAGGGTGTCACTAGGGTTCACTTGCCCACCCGGAGCTAATGGCATTGATGATTAAAACAGTTCTAGCCGTTAGGAGTTAGATTTTGAAAAGTTAAGAAAATTGCAATTTTTGCAATTTTTGCACTAAGACAAGTTTTATTGCAAATTTGTTTGCAAATGGACTCTACAAACTCCTAGGGACCCTAATAATGTTCTAAACATCTAGACTTACCTAAAAAATATGGAATTTACCAAAAATCCACTTTATTGGACCAATTGATGGCCAAGGCTTATAGTTGCACCATGGGGTCTTGTGTCCATTACAAATGTGGATGGTCACAGGGAGATCATTAAATCTATCCCTAGACCTTATTACATTAGGAAAAGAAAAAAGATTAGGTACTTTGCACTAGTTTTCCATGTATTGATGTGATAAAAAAAGTGCATAGAATGGTTAGTGATTGTGCATACCTCATGTATGCGTTATTTGATTTTTTTTTTTTGATGGGATGTGGTTGGTATGTGATCGATTAACAAGCTTTCTTAGCATGAGAATTGTTGGACAACCAATTCATTTTCCTACTAATTCAAATAGGTGTGCCTAAGGGCTCAACATGTTTGGGTGATATTGAATCCACACGAAAATCACTTGCTCTTCTAAAGATGCTAAAGGGTGTATGCAAAGGGACTAGCATCCTTTAATATTGTAGAATTTCATTTTTGTGAATTTTTATGGATATGCATTTGGAAACATGTCATGCATTCTTGAAAATTATTTTTATTAGATGTAGTAGGTATGTGGATGACCAACAACCTTGTATTTCATTAATGTTATTAGACTAAGAACCAGTTTTCCTATCAGTTGGAAGGGTGGGCCTAAGGGTTTAACACTAATGGGTGATGTTGAACCACCTTGGTAATGACTAGTTCATTTGGAGAGGCTTGAGACTGCATGCAAAGGGATTCTTGTTGATTTTACTCTTGTTTCAAGGGGTGGGCCTAAGAGTTCAACATGTTTTGGTGATGTTAAATCACCATATTAATGAATAGCTCATTTGGAGATGGTAGCTAACCAAAGCTTAGAAGATTATTTTTATAGTATTGTAAAAGTTTTTTGTGAGAACCTTGCTACTAAAAATTCAGAGTATATGCATTTTTCCTAATGATTCTAAGCATGAATGCAAGATGGATCCATTTCTCAAGAGCATTCAACAGGTTGATAGTTGTTATGAACTTTGAGCTACCTTAATAAAAGGAGGGGACTCCTTGACCATGGATGATGCAAAGACAACACAATGGAAGAAAGGATCAAGTGAACTCCTACACAACCTTCAAGGTTTTCACAAGGATTTAACAAAAGACTTGGTCTACTTCCTTGAATGGATACTCCTCCTAACAAACACTAAAAAAGGTTTCTAGACTTACCTTCGACAAGTACGACCCAAAACCACATGCACCCAATTCAATGCAAATATGACAACCTCCCTCAAAATGGGCATAATGAGGATTTTTCTATTAGGAGTTACATTTTGAAAATTTGTCAAGAAAATTGCAAAAGTTGCTAAGCAACTTTTTGCAATTTTTGCGCTAAGACAATTTTTATTGCAAATTTGCTTGTAAATGGATTCCACAAACTCCTAGGGACCCTACTATTGTTATAAACACCTAGCCTACCTAGAAAACATAGAGATAACCAAAAATCCACTTTATTGGACCAATTAATGCCCAAGGCTTATAGTTGCACCATGGGGTCTTGTATCCATTACAAAAGTGGATGGTCATAGGGAGTTCATTAGATCTATCCCTAGACCTTATAGGAGGCAAGTTAATATCAGGGGGAAAATCAATTTGGTAAGCATTGTTGCCACACTTTTTAGCAATGGAGGAAGAGTTGGCACGGTTGTAATAATGCATGGTGACCATGATGAACCAACAAAAAGGAGAAACACTATGAACCTTGATGCACTTGAACATGAAGATGATTATGGAGAGAATCAAATGCAACATGTTGCTTCAGTCCCAAATGTTGACAATATACAAGGGTTTGACTTTGACAATATACAAGATCACATTAT
Source organism: Cupressus sempervirens (assembly GCA_028749045.1). Classification (NCBI taxonomy): domain Eukaryota; kingdom Viridiplantae; phylum Streptophyta; class Pinopsida; order Cupressales; family Cupressaceae; genus Cupressus; species Cupressus sempervirens. Next base: position 188,040,007 of record CM053784.1, on the reverse strand, counting down.
TAGAATAAAATAATAAGTAAAATATAAAATGGAAACCTCACACCATAAAAAATAATGAAATGCATTGATAAGACTTGTAGTAAAAGGCTTACACAATATTAGCATCATAAAATCACTTTTTGTTTCAATGCCTCATTGCGAATGAGTATTCAAACTTATTAACACCTTCCCCAAATTGTTTTTTAAGAAATCAAGTATTCTAATTGTTCATCCGTACTTTCTAGATTTTTCTTATTTGATTAGTTTGATAAAAATAGTTTTAATAATCATAATGTCAGCTCTATGTCAAATAAGAAAAAATCCAAACTTGTAATAAGGTATCCACAAGCAATTATCTTTCATATAGTTATAAATGCTCTTAAAATTGTCCTTATAGCCTTGTATCACATGGAAATATGATTTGTAAGAACTTGTTCAATATCTTCCTCTTATAATTCCTTACAAATAACCTACCAAAATACAAATTAGAATGTGCAAATAATTTAACCTGTCTTTTTCATTATTACAAAAACCATATATAAAAAAAGTTCACATTTTACATCATAATACATCATAAGTCTTAGGAATTCTCCCCAACACCCCCCCCCCCCCCCCCCCCCAACTCTTCATGACGTACCTACATTCTAATATCATAAAAAAATTAGTAACTTATTGTATTAAATAAGATAATCATCAGTTCATTGAATCATTATGAAGAAAATAACATAAGAAGTAAATATACCTAGTCGAGTGTTCCAGTAGGGTCCTCTCTCTGTTTTAGGGTCTCCAACAGGGCTTCATGATCAGCATTAGTAATAGTAAAAAGTTCTTTTACTTTTGGTCTTCCTTGATGCTTCAACAACTATACATTTGTTTCTATAATAAGATACGAATATGTGAATTATTTTGTGCTTATGATAGTCTTTGAATGCAGGAATTCTGGTCCTTCTAAGCATGTATGTCTGCAACCATGTTCCAGCGACAACCATTGAACCAGTAGGATATGTGAATCCATCATCATCTGTGATCGGTTGCTAACATTGCTCCACCATTGTCTTGTTGTCGAAAAACATCTTATATAGTCTTGAAGCCCATAACCAAATGGTTCTTTCTGATTTTTTCCCTTCCAAACTGGTAATAATCGTTTCATCAATTTCAATTATCCATTTTGGTGTTCTAGAACCTTCATTTCGATTATAATTAGGAGATATGTAAGGTTCTTGTGCATTAGGTTCCTGTGCATTGTCATGTTCGACATGGTCAATTATGCAATTTGCATTATGACTTGGTAGCATTTCATCCTCGAAATTTTCATTCTCTAAATTTTTAATTCCAACATTATCATTTTCAATAGATACATTTTCATTCCCCAAATGTACATATTCATTATCTAACTTTATGATTTCACCTTCAACTAATTCATTGTCAACTTGACTAATATTTAACATACCTTGTCTTTTTCTTCAGTGTTCCATTTTGTCCCTTTCCTTATATGTCGCAATGTCTTCATTGGATACCTTCCTTTTGCATTTAGCCTTTCGACAACTGTTGCTCCCCATTCAAATGACAATATCAAACACCTAGGGTTATATTTTCAAAAAAAATTCGATTGGTTGGGCTGCAAAACATGACTTTTTGTAAAACCCATGAAAAAAAATCTCAAAAAGTGATGTTGTCGGGTCTACAAGGATAGGGAATATGTTGGAAAATGATGCCAGTTATATCGGATATCCGATATGCCCCAAGAAGATTTTGGAGGGAAAAACGAATGTGGGTTATAGTTTGTGAGTTATCAATTATTTGAGTTATATTACTATGTAAAGATATATTATAATATATATTATATATAATAACGTAACGTAAAGATATAACATATAATCTATTAATATATAATAATATATTATGTTATTCTTATTATAATCTATAAATATAATATATATTATTATATTATATTATTATTATTTTTACTATATTTTTATTAAATATAATAACGTAATATTATATATATGTTATTAATATATATTATTATTATTATTATCTATAATATATTATTATTATTATGACCTATGTTATTAATATATAATAATATATTATGTTATTAGTATTATAATCTATAAATATAATATATATATGTCCCTAGGGGTCCTAGGACCCCTAGGGACATATCACAATCCTTCATATGAGTCGAAGGGGGTCATAGGGTGACCTATGACCCCCTTTGACCCATTACGTGATGACATATGTCCCTAGGGGTCCTAAGATCCCTAGGGACATATCACAATCCTTCATATGGGTCGAAGGGGGTCATAGGGTGACCTATGACCCCCTTCGACCCATTACATGATGACATATGTCCCTAGGGGTCCTAGAACCCCTAGGGACATGTCACAATCGTTCATATGGGTTGAAGGGGGTCATAGGTCACCTTATGACCCCCTTCAACCCATTACATGACAACATATGTCCCTAGGGGTCCTAGGACCCCTAGGGACATATCACAATCATTCATATGGGTCGAAGGGGGTCATAGGGTGACCTATGACCCCCTTCGACCCATTACATGACAACATATGTCCCTAGGGGTCCTAGGACCCCTAGGGACATATCACAATCATTCATATGGGCCGAAGGGGGTCATAGGGTGACCTATGACTCCCTTCGACCCATTATCACAATCATTCATATGGGTCAAAGGGGATCATAGGGTGACCTATGACCCCCTTCGACCCATTACATGATGACATATGTCCCTAGGGGTCCTAGGACCCCAAGGGACATATCACAATCCTTCATATGGGTCGAAGGGGGTCATAGGGTGACCTATGACCCCCTTCACCCCATTACATGATGACATATGTCCCTAGGGGTCCTAGGACCCCTAGGGACATATTAGAATCCTTCATATGGGTCGAAGGGAGTCATAGGGTGACCTATGACCCCCTTCGACCCATTACATGATGACATATGTCCCTTCATATGGGTCGAAGGGGGCCCTATGACTGACTCCTTGAATGAAGGCTGTATCTTATATACATAATATGATGTGAGCTCTGTTCCCGCTCCAAATACAGGTGCAGTTAGCACCAAACCCAGATAGATAAGCAGTCAACTTAAACAAGGACTCCCTTTGACCGATTACATGACGACATATGTCCCTAGGGGTTGGACCCCTAGGGACATATTAGAATCCTTCATATACCCATTACATAATAACATATGTCCCTAGGGGTCCTAGGACCCCAAGGGACATATTAGAATCGTTCATATGGGTCGAAGGGGGTCATAGGTCCCTTGACCCATTACATGATAACACCTATGACCCCCTTCACCCCATGACATGATGACATATGTCCCTAGGGGTCTTAGGACCCTAAGGGACATATTAGAATCCTTCATATGGGTCGAAGGGGGTCATAGGTCCTTCGAACCATTACATGACAACATATGTCCCTAGGGGTCCTAGGACCCCAAGGGACATATTAGAATCATTCATATGGGTCGAAGGGGGTCATAGGGTGACCTATGACCCCCTTCGACCCATTACATGACGACATATGTCCCTAGGGGTCCTAGGAGCGCTAGGGACATATTACAGTCATTCATATGGGTCGAAGGGGGTCATAGGGTGACCTATGACCCTCTTTGACCCATTAAATGATGACATATGTCTCTAGGGGTCCTAGGACGCCTAGGGACATATTAGAATTGTTCATATGGGTTGAAGGGGGTCATAGGGTGACCTATGACCCCCTTCAACCCATTACATGATGACATATGTCCCTAGGGGTCCTAGGAACCCTAGGGACATATTAGAATCCTTCATATGGGTCGAAGGGGGTCATAGGGTGACCTATGACCCCCTTTGACACATTACATGATCAAATATGTCCCTAGGGGTCCTAGGACCCCTAAGGACATATTAGAATCGTTCATATGGGACATATTAGAATTGTTCATATGGGTTGAAGGGGGTCATAGGGTGACCTATGACCCCCTTTGACCCATTACATGATGACATATGTTTCTAGGGGTCCTAGGACCCCTAGGGACATATTAGAATCCTTCATATGGGTCGAAGGGACAATTTATATTTAATAATTATATTATATTATATATTTTAATATAATAATAATATATTATTAGATTATATAACAATAATAATCATATATGTTACTAGATTATAGATTTAATGATAATAATAACCATATATATTATTATATAGAATAATTTTGTCATATAATACTACTATATATATTTATTATTAATAATATATATCATAGATATCACTATATTATATTTAGAACTATATTATATTTAATAATAATAATCATACATATTACTATAATGTAATAATAATTATAATTATAATAATATTAATGTCCACACTTTCACGAAATAAATTTCCTCTAAAACTGTCTAAAGTTATCCTCTAAAGTTTATTTCCTTTTAAATTTGTCTCCCTCCAAATTTAAAATTCAAAAAAATCTCCCTTTTGAAATTTCCTTCCAAATACGGGTGTAAAGGTTCCGGGCTTAATCAGATATCCGATTTGGAATCAGATATTCGATTAGGCCTGTTATTTACCAAGCCTATTCGGTCAACCCAAAAAACATGTTTGAGAAGGGTTTTAGTGACACTTAGACTTCAGGTAGCCATCTAACAATGTTATTTTGATCAAAATAGAATGAAACAAAAAGAGTTTTTTTATATCACTCTCGAGATTCCATCAATATAATTGCTATCAAATTTTGAGTTTGATAAGTATTTATTAGTTAATTTTCAATGAAGATTATTGTAAAGTGTTGATTGGCATACTAATTGAGAAATAGCTATAACTTTCAAACGGTATAACATTTTTTAAATCTAAAAGTTGCATCACATTCTATGCTTCACCTAGTATAAGAAAATATAAATAAAATTAAATTTGGTAAAATTTTCTATTAGTTAAGGTGGTCAAACATGGGTGTTTTTTTTTCTGAAAAAGTTTTGGTAGAAAATTCATATTTAATTATTTATTTGGAACAAAAATACCCAACAATATGTGTCACATCCAGGCATGAGTCTACTTTTTATATCTATAATTATATTAAAAAAAATATTATCATTTGATTTTGATTAAGGTGGTTAGACATACACCTACTTTTTATTTTCGCCCTAAAATTTTTGTAGTACTGCATTAAAATCCAAACTTTTGACCAATCAATTATTATTTTCTCCAGATAAGGCCTAGTATTTTAGAAACTAAATTCAATTTCCTAAAAATTATTTTCTTACAACTTTTTGATATAAAGTCCACAACCACTTTAAAATTATGTGTCAAGTTGACATAACCCTGATTTGCTAATTTTTCACTGCCACTTAAGGCCATAGTTTGGTACACCATGATCTTGCACATACCCACATACCACTTTATTATTTTTGCGTCCAAGGTTCACAATATTCTATGAAGAAGTATTAGAAAAACTCTTTTGTGGGACAGATTACTCGTATAGATATGAATGGAAACATCAAGGATCAAGACATATACATGGATTCATTTGGATTCCTGGTGCACTTGACATGGAGAAACTCGACTAGCATAACCATGATGAAGTAGAATGAGCAAGGCCATTCATTGAAAAATATGTGAATGCATGGAATCCTTGCACTCCATCTTGTAGAAACAACACACGACATCAATCTTTGCAAGAAGATCCTTGCTTGTTGGAAACAACTGCTATCTTCTCTAGATATATGTGTGTTGACTATGAGGAATTGACCAATCGTGTCCAACGACACACACAATGTACTAAAGCAACAGGCTTACACAAATGAGCTACTATTTTAGAGTGTCATTATAAAGCCGCTTGGGTTGAAAGTGCTAGCTCATCCCTGGTATGTGACAAGTCAGGGAAAAAAGATATGTTCCAGTATAGAATGATGACAGGTTGAACATACACAACCCATATATGATCTCAATATGGAGAGCCAATATGGATTGCCAACCAGTTGTATAAAAAATTCTTGTTATTAAATATATAGCAAAATATGCATCAAAGGTAGAAAGGAAACCATAGAGTTGTATTGATATGCTACCATGCATATGCAAACAACAAGTAGGTGAAGACCATACACTAACATCATATTGTAGATTTATATTTAAGATTATTACAGGTTGTGATATTGGTGCACAAGAGACATGCCATATGCTACAAAACTTACCACTTGCTATTTCTAGTCCCTCATTTATAACACTAAATGCTAGATGTGAAGTTTTCCATTGGATTAACAAAAATCTAGGTGATAATACATTACTATTGAGGTATTTGCACTCCTACATACAATGACCTGCTGAGATGGAATTAAAGACATTAATTGAAATTTCTAGATCATTTTCATTTTTGGCTACCCAAAAAGGGTGCAAGTGGAAATCTAGAGAGCATAAGGCAATTGTCAATGTTTTCCCTCATTTCTATACTATTCCTAACGAGGAATTTGTACAATTTGAGATTTTTTTTGGAGTGAGCTTCTTTTATACAAGCATTACTGTAGCATCTCTATAGATATTGGTCTCACTAAAGATGACATTGTTGCAAATTGGAAACAAATGAAATTAAATAATTACCATGTTTGGCATGTGGACCACTTGATAGATATAGCAGCAGACCATGAAGAGGATTTTGATGATACAAGTGAAATGAAAGAATGGGAGTTATTATCACACATGGTACTTGTTGGCAGTGAGAACTTGAATGCCATTGAAATGCTTGGTTGATGTGACTTCAACAATTTCAACAATTGGGATGAGTGTTCTATACCTCCTCATTTGCACAACATTATAGAGCATTTCATAAGTACAAACAAGACATCCCAAAGACATGACAACTGCATATTACAAGAGCATGCTCAACTATATTCATTATCTCCCAAACAAGAACTAGCACTTGTCACTATTAAAGAGCATTATAATGATATTTCCTCCAAACAACCCCTCCCCCCCCGCCACCAATGATCATACAAAGAACAACAGGCATAGGGAAATCATACTTGATATGTTGCACCAAACTTGCACTTTTGGTTTTTTCATCTAAAAACAATAACCCACTTTATCCTGTTGCTACAGGATTTGCGACATTGAACATACATGCCTCAACCATACATGCTACCCTTAAAATAAAAATTAGAGAAATGTACCCACTACGTGTACCTAGTTGAAAGATTAGAATGAACCTCAATACTGAAATGTGTGTACTTTGTGCAATGTCTATGCACTAACCACCATTCATCTGAATCATTAATTATTAAAGAAAGGAAAATAATTGTATTCTATTTTTTTTTTAATTTTCTAATTATTAAAAAAAAATTCTCATAAACATGCAAATTTTGACCAAGCAATACTAAAAAATTCCACTAAAACAACTAAAGGTTTTCTTATTTTGTCAATTGAATCAATAGGTGATTTCTAAATATTGTAATTTTGAAATATACATGGGCAATCATATTATATAGACTTTCACCCTTTTCCACTATTGGCATACCCCTTGCTCCTTTGGGTGCAAGTGCTAGTTTAATAAAGTTTGAAACATGGTGATAAATGAGTCAATGACAAAAGTTAAATAGTTTATCAATGATCATAGACCCATAGTATCAAAGATGCAAATGTTCTTTAAGGGTCAAATGGGTTATCAAAATATGAGGGATCAATGGCTTCATCCTCATCTATATCATTTTCCTCATCATTAGAACTCAAATTGGTTCCACTAGCCCCAAGTGCAGCCACATTCTCCTCATCCTCCTCAACATTTGGCAAGGCAATTCTAGATATATCCTAGATAATCATATCCAAGTCAAAAGTCTCGGGTAATACATCCCACAACTTCTCTAGCCCCTTCTTATATCTTGGATCCTTTCATGACAGGAGACATCAGTTGTGAATAAATATCAAGTCCCTTGCTTTCTTTGAACCCAATAGGTTATGCTTCTCTAAGTGGATAAAGGAGCACATACTGCAATTCCACTCAATGGCAGAAGAGCTTGCAACCTAGAGAGACAACCAACATAATTGTAAAAAATTAGAAATTGTAATTTTATAATACAATAGGAATTTAAGAGTGCTTATTCTACAAGCTACGTGGCCATAAGAAAAGGAAAAAAAAAACTTAAATGCTTGTGACAAAATCTTAATGGTAAGAGGTCGGAGGTACATGTAACTTTGCCCATGTAAGTACCACCATCCAATGACATCCATTCTACTTTGGTCATTTATTTCATCAGGGTTTGCATTTTTTCTTGAGACAAAATCTATGAACTCTCTCCTAACATTTGATGCCACATCAGGATTGCTAAAGAGCCCGCTAAATGCCCTCTTATACCCATAAGCAACCTCAAGATCTCTATATGGCGCCACTCTACCAAGAATAGAAAGTATTTCACTGCTATGATACCTGGGAGAAAGTGCATATGTCAGGAGGTGTAAAGGTGCAGTCATCTTGTTCTAGCAATGTAGAGTAGTTTTTTTCACCTTATTGTACAAGGTTTCCTTAGGATCCCACTCTCTTCTCTAAATGATCTGGGATGTCAAATGATGTACATGTAATTTATCTTAATGTAGTGTTAATTACTTGATTAAAATAAAAAATAAAAATCTCTCAATAAACAAGGATAAAGTATTGTATAAAAATTTAAACTTACCGATTTCATTATTTCTAGCATGGAGTCCATGAAATCATATGTGTCCCTCAAACAAGGCTCATCAATGTCAACAACCCAAAGCATAGACATGATGGGCTCAGTGATTTCTAATACATATTCTACCCCATTCCAAAAATCATCACTCAAGATCATATCCTTTACAATTTTAGCCTTTTCTATATCAGCTTGCTTCCATCCACCTCAGTTGTTGCTAATAACCATTTGGGACAATGCTTCTTTCACCCTCACAAGTCATCTAAGGACAATTGTGTGTGAAGCAAACTTTGTTTCATCAACCTATTACCATGTTAATTCAAATTGTAAGCTGATATAATAACACATTTCAAATATCCAATATGTAAACAACAACAAAAAAAAGTAAAAAGTTCAAAATATTTTATTCAATTATGTATAGTATGACACAAAATGATAAATGAAACTACATAAAGTTTAAAATTTACCTTCAATAATTCCAAGCGGGAGAAAGTTTTGAAAATTGCTTGTGACATATGGTGGTTTGTCACAAACATTTGGATCTCCTCACCCTCCTCATACACTTTTTTCACCCACTCAATTTGGGTGCCAATTGCTTTCATCACCAAGTTCAAGGAGTGGATGGTGATGATGTCCAAAAGATATGATTGTATTATGTTTCTAATAAAGCGCACACAACCTTACAAACTTTAGCATTGTCCATTATTACTTGAACAACATTATCGTGCCTCCCATGGACTCTATGGATTCATTGAGAAGTGGGGCAATAAAATTTGCATCCTTTAGCTGCCCTTCACAATTAACTGTCTTAAAAAACATTGCCCCCTTGGGGCAGACAACAATCACATTTATTAATGGACAGTTTTTGCAATCTTTCCATCCATCAAAGACAATGCTCAACCCCGTTTGGATCCAAGAATCTCTCGTTGGTTTGAGGAGGTTTTTTACATTCTTTCTCTCATCATGCAATATAGTGGTTCTCAACTTTTCATATCCAGGGGCTCGGTAACCATAAGGTGCTTCATTTATTGCTTGCACCATCTCTCTCCAATAAGGTGATCTCACTAGATTGAATGGAATACCATTCGCAATGAAGCAACGCCCAACCTTATGTTAGCAATTTCTCTCAATTCATTTTGAAATGCCTTATCTTGAGCCTTTCCTATAGGATGGGGATGTTTCTATTTCATATTCATCCATAGATAGGGTAGGTAGGAAGGGATTTTGTCTAGTGATTGTTTGAGAGGGTGGTGTTAGTGGTTTTTTGCTTTGATCTATCTTGTGTGTCCTTTGACACTAACCTATCAACCTCTTGTTGTTCTTTTAACATGCCTGCTATTTGAGAAGCTGACAACCACTTTTTACCTCCCTCTGGGGGCCCCTCACACATGCTAATCCCTTGACCTGGTAGGTCTATAAAATGATGTTTAACCCGGTACTATGAGCTTCTATATTGAATTTGGCAAAAATTGCATTTCCATATATACCGTCCCCATCCAACACATTGCTCAATTCTTGTTTCATACTTCCACAAAGGAGAACTTTTATTAATTTTAAATCTTTGGGATCCCTCCCCACCTACTAAACTCTGACTACTTATTTATGATTCTTGCAAAATATATATATCAAAACTTATACAAAACTTGATAAAAAAATTAGAAAACTATGAAAGAAGCAAAAGGAAGGATCAAATGCATACCTGGTCAGCACTGATTTTTTGGACCATTTTATGGCCCCACAAGCCGCAGGTCCACCCAGGGCCCTGTTTGGGATTGTGGGTCCGCCCTTGCATGGACCCGGCGGACCTATAGTCCCAAATGGGGATCTTCCCGGACCCGTCGCAAATCTAGGCTCGAATAAAGATTTGGACGAATCCGGATTGGACCCAAGCTCCAGGGTCTGAATCTGGTAACCTAGCATGAAAATGGTCATGATTTTAATTTGCTGGAATGTTTGGTGGCTGAATGAAATCAGAGGGTTTTCGATGGTACTTAAAGATATATGTCAAGTTTGGAGTAGAATAATGGCCAATTTGAAAGAATTCTATCAAGTTTGGATTCAAGAATATCAAGCATGTGATAAGTAGGAATTGAAGTTACCGAGGAGATTTAATATTCTTATGACTTCTTTCTCCTTAGTGTCTTTCAATAATAGCCTATATAGGATGATAAACATAACATCCCCTTCAAGCCTTGGTTATAACTAACGGTAATGGACTTTCCAAAGACAATCTTGGAAATGACGGCATAATAATAGCCTATATAGGATGATAAACATAACATCCCCTTCAAGCCTTGATTATAACTAACGGTAATGGACTTTCCAAAGACAATCTTGGAAATGATGGCATGCGAGGCTATTGTTGTAGCATCGCTGCGTTATGGTTGGTTGGTAGTTTTGTAGTTGGTTCTAAGAACTTCAGATATTTCAAATCCGTTATAATCTGATATGCTTAAAAACAGGATTACAAAAAATGCAATTACACAAAGAAGAAACACGTGAAGAATATGGAAAAGCTAAGATGGATGGAAAACCATGGTGAAAAATACTGCTAGGATCTACTGTAATATGGAAAAGTTAAGATGGGTAGAAAACCATAGTGAAAAATACTGCTAGGATCTACTGTTCTAATCCAGTATAGCGAATAAAAATGTGTACAACACTTGACACCAACCCTAAGGAATCACCGAATTCCTTGATTGAGAACATCTACTTAGACTGAACACCAAACCAACATCTTAGAGGCACTCACCTTCTAGATGTTACAACATTTTGCAAAACTCTTTACTTATTAAAACTTCTTTAACTTGCAGATTTACTACAATACACTTCTTACAAACGGGTAACTGATAAGAAATCAACAGTACACTTTCTTTCAGATTTTACAATGACATCTTCGAAATTTACAAAATCACTCAATGGTACTCTCGTAACTTACAATATGAATGAACAATACATGGTAAGTTTCTAACATTCTTTTCACCTGCAATCTCATAATCAAAACTTGCTTGATTTGCAGCAGGACATGATATGACACACACTTTTACTTCTCTTGCCTTAATTGAACCTTAGCATCCTTTAAATAGAATTTGTCTTATCTTCCATCGGATTAGTGATTTCATGACAGATAACAATTGGTCAGTTACAAGTAATCCTTCAACAAGAAGAACTAATCATACATTTACTGGCGTAAAAGACTGCATCCAATCTTTTTATTTTTTTGATAGAGGGTTCAAATCTATAAGGCAGCCAGCAAAGCACGAGACTTGAGAGCCACCAACCAGCGAAGGCCTTTAAATCTTATTTCTAATAGCGATAAGAAAGTTTTTCAGTTATAGGAGTCCAATTCATAATGAGTTCCTTCTGATCATGATATTGGATTATAAAGATTGTCCCCACGCTACAATGCATAGACGTATGCAATACAAATTAGATCAAACATTATGTAGAACCAAATACGTTTGCAAACTTTTCATACATGAATAGCAATATTCTGTCCTATAATAGAACATATCGAAGTTAAAAATATCATTATTTTATGCAGAACCAAATATGTTTGTAACTTTTCATACATCAATATCAATATTCTGTTCAATGACAGAACATATCGAAGTTAAAACATCATTATTTTTATTATTTATCTAATGTTTGTATTTTTATCATTTATCATAATATTGGTTTGAAACGCAGTAACTTATCAACACAGTATATATAACAATAATAAAAAAGTTCAATTCAATTCAAGTAAAACTCAATAATGCAACTTCCATCCTCTATCAATCCTCAATCAATCCGTATGTGTATGTGCTTGTTTAATTTGACATCAATGACAAGGTTTTGTAAGCAATCTCTTCCTTTATCATTGATGTTAAAACTTTAATCAAGAAACTTAATGAATAAATCAGCATTAACAAACTGTGAAATATATATGAATAACTTAAAATCTGCACTCAAAACAAACTATGCAAAATCAGCTGCATTTGCAAAATATCACTTTTCTCACCCCTTACCATCAGTGACAAAGTGTAAACTAAAAACCTCACCATCCAAAAGGATGTAAAACAAAATAACAAAATGCTCCGGAGCTGTAAGTAGATGCTTGCTCTTGAATTGTGTTAGAGAGGACAACCCAAAATCCAAAGCTTCTTATTGATAACCCAAAAAAATCTTTCAACCTTTTAAACTCTTATTGATAATCAACTCAAATTGAAAAAATTAAAGCATCTATTACATGAATTCATTCACACATTGACATAGATATTTTGGTATGTGGAAACCCAACTTGAAGCTAAAGTGTCACTCTATTAAATGATTTATAATAAGGGTCTATTAGGATTCACTTGGTTCAGGCATTTCACTTGTTGCAACTATTAGGGAACAATAATAAAAATTGATTTGTGAAACAATACTACCTCTACCTAATAAGATCCACTTAAGTTCACAATCACTTCTCAACTTACTTTTCTACTTCTAGCTAGATAGTACCTTCCACTTCTTCACGTACACAAACTGGACCACGATCAACAACATCAAACTAATCCTTCTTTCACCTGTTTATACTAGTTTTCCTCTTCCACCAACTTAACCAAACACTAAGCATATTACTCTTGGGAAATTCAAATATCCCTCTCAAATTGAACTACCATAAGACAATGTCTTATGTTACAAACCATTTTACATGACCACGCCAACTAATTCATAGAATTTTGTGCCAATCGTCAAACACATTTTGACCTATTACAAGCTTCCTCTAAAATATTCTCTACATATTGAATTCAATCATTGTGATGCTAGATCATCACCTCCACATCTACATCCATGTCAATGGATCATGATTGACTTGTCTAGATTCATCACAATCTCAACACCTATCACTGATAACTAGTTAACTAATTCTTACTCAAGAACTCATTCTTCTTTAACATGTTTGTCACAACTTCACCGTTCACCTGTCTAATCTAAACTATTTCACCTGTCACCTTTTCACATCCTAGAAATGTTTTACTTGTCATGCTAATGAGTTTCTACCATAACTAGATCGGCTTCACTATCTTGTGAACATCAACCTCCAATCGCTTCACTCCATTCATCATAGATTTGATAAATCAATCAAATCACCTATCATTTGTCACAAATTGTTCTAGTAGTTGCACTGTATTAACCAATCATCTTACTCTTCTCTTCAATAGTAGCAATCATCATGTACATCTAAAAAGATAGCCCCAATGCTCTCTTGACAATCACTCACTGATCCTTACTGTAACACTCAATTCTACTAGGAACACTAGGTCAATAGTTGACATTGATAGCAATACAGAATTGACATCGTCGAATCAAATCATTACTCTCCACACTATTGTCACATCATCAATTATGCCAACAATCTCCCCCTTTGGCATTGACAACACGTGATATGCTTCACTTGACTTCATCCACAAACCTATTCAACAATAATCATTGGAAACAAAATGTTTCCACTTCTATCTTTACCCTAACTTTTACTTCTACAGATTCTCCCCCTTTCATTGCACTTCTCTGAACTCATACATGCTCTCACCTTAATTCTTTGTATCTCAATTTCTTGTTGTCCTTACAACTATCTTCACTTAATGAAGTTATCAATTTCTCCTCTTTATTACCCCTTTGACCTTTGATGACAAAATGAAGTCACTCATTTTTTTCCTTTTTGGCAACAATGCCAAAGGTTTCAATGCATGTATGTTATTTGTTTTATTATCTTTGTTTCTATAGTGCACACCTCTAAAATCTGCAACTTCTTCCCTTGAGAAGTAGCCTCCAAGCATCAATACAAATCATGAAGATATTCAATGAGTGAACTTTAATTGATGCAATTGCATCTTCTTCCAATTTATCTTAGGTGAATGAAATACTCCCAAGCTACCCCTTTGGAATTCAAACATATCCTTGGATAGTGGCTTTGTGATTATTTATGATATGTGTTCCTTAGTTAACACATACTCCAACTTTACTTTCTCTACATGAACATGTTCTCTAAGATAATGATACTTAATGGCTATGTGCTCAATCTTAGAGTGATTACTAAATGCTTTGAGATTTTTATGAAACTTGTATTATCATAGTAGATAACCAATGGTTCAACTATCTTCTCTTGTATTCCTTCTAGAATTTGCTTAATCCATATCACCTATCTACAATTTATCATAGCACCCACGTATTCAACTTCAACTATTGACTGAGATACACAATTTTGCTTCTTTCTTGTCCATGAAATGAGTGTTTCATCCAGAAAGAATTCTCCACCACTTGTAATATTCTTATCATCCATACTATCTACCTAATTAGCATCAACATATGCATTCAATGTGAAATCTCCTTTGTGTCCATACCACAGCCCATATTCTCTAGCTTTCTTGAGACATCTAAAGATTCCTGTAAATGCAATCAAGTGGGAATCTTTTGGATTAGATGGAGCCTTGCTACTAATCCAACTACCTATGTTATATCTACTCTGTTATGCGCCACACATTGTAGTTTACCAATCATGGATATGTAGACTGTCTCATCCATGACCTTAAAATCATCTTTGAATAGCTTATAACTTGTCATCATTGGAGTAACAACTAGTTTTGAGTCTTCAATATCTCTTTCACATATTTGGTCTAATTGATGTAGATGTCATCCTTAAGTTGATATATCTACAAATATATGAAAAAATTGATCTCACCAATCACAAACATTTCAAATTCTTTCTTCATTTCTTCTAAGAATGCAATACTCATCACATCATTACCTCCAACGATATTGTCATAAAGAATATTTCAGTATTCATCAACTTGTCATCATTTTTTACCCTCAGGTACACTTTGTTATTGTCACCTATTCTTGTGAATCAAATCTTGATTAAGTATGAATACAACATTTCATACCATGCTCTAGGTGCCTATTTTAATCCATGTAGAGCCTTTTGTAATTTTCACATGGTCTTTCCTTTTGAATTCAAATCCTTTAAGTTGTTCTATGTAAACCTCTTCTTCTAAGACACCATCTGGAAATGTTGACTTGACATCCATCACATAAACTTTAAAGTCTTTGTAAGTAGTAGATGCAAGAAGTATCTAGACCATTGGAAGTCTAGCTACAATTGCAAAAGTCTCTTCATAGTCTAATCCTTCTTCGTATGCATAACCTTTGCAAACTAGTCTTGCCTTGTTTCTGACTAATCCACCAGTTTTATCCATCTTATTTTTAAAAATCCATTTGGTTCCAATTACACTCTTACCCACTAGTTTGGGCACCTATGTCCGTGTTTGGCTCTTTTCAATTTATCCTAATTCCTCCTCCATTGCTTTCACCCAATGTTCTTCCTTTAATGTATGTTTCACTATTTTTGGTTCAAATTGAGACAACAAACAAGTAGTTTCTCTTGCCTTTCTTTTTGTTAGAATGCCAAAATTCTTATCACCAATTATTTGATCTAGGGAGTGATTTAACTTGACATACCTTGGTAATATTTGTTCTTCTATGGGAGTTTCTTCAATTGCTTGGATCGGTTCATGTGCACTTTCCTATACTTCCATAAATTTTGTTGTAGCATCATGTTCAATAGGTTGTATGTACAAAAATATATCGTCATCTTTGATGGTCCCAACCAGCACAAGATGGGGTTGATCAATACCTACTTCAAAACTAGTTATTCCTTTAATCACTTTAACTACACTTAATGTCAACCGCTTGATAGCTAAAACCAAGATAAATGCAATGAAGTAGAAACAAGTAAGTTCACACACAAAAGAACTCATCAAGTTGACACAAATATTTATATGTGAAAACCCTTGGTTAGAGGGTGAAAACCATTGTGGGGATAATACACATACTAGTCCTTATAATGCATATAAAGCATTACCTTGTTATGAGCTACATGTGTTTCTTTTGGAAACTCATCATGTTAGGAATGCCTATATCACTAGTAAATTTGGACCTATTTTTCGACTCATGATGTTCAAAAGTTTGACGATTCAACATCACTACAATCTTGTCAAAATTTTGACGCACTCCACAGTTGTCAATTTATCAACGGACCACTTTGTCAAAAATCATCCCCATCTATGTAACATGGTGTCGTTAGACATCTAGTTTGAAACGTCAAAATATTGATGACAACCAAAGATGATTCAACTGATTTTTCATACCATTGACGACAAGCTATGTCAAAATATCAACTCCCACTAGAGAAGATTCATTGGGTTTGTCATATCATCAACATCTAGATGCGTCAAAATATCGACGACATCCAAAAATTATTCCATGACCTTGTCATAGCATTGATGGCAAGCCATGTCCAAATATCGACGACAATTAGAATTTTTTTAAAAATCAAATAGTCTCACTATATATGAGGCTAACAATAGGCTAATAACATCAGTACTAGACATTTATGATTGTTGACTCTCTCTTTTTTGTTATAATAACATCATTGTTGACATTTATCATTACAACACCTCTCGATTTTACCACTTTTTGAAGATCATATTGTGTTACACGTAGGTGAGAGGTGGATGATTGTAGGTGAATATAGCATGCAACTTCAATCTTCAATACAAATATCAGTCCCTAGAAATGAACATCCCAATAGCTTTATTGTTAAGGCCATTTTAAGGTGTTCACCTAGAATTAGGTACATTTTAGGCCTAAAGTGTAGAGTTCAAATCTTGGAGGAAGAATAGGTTTGGGAACCTTGGTAGTTTGTATCTAAATGACTTATGAGAATAGAAGCTTAAGGGTCTACCCGTGCCTAAAGTACTAAATTATTGTTTTACAACTTAGTGGAGATGAGTATACACTCAAGGGATAATGATCTTTGGATCTTGTCACACAAATAGCTAAGGGGTTGAACTTTGAGTGTTGTAGTTTAAAAGAAGTCTCTATAAAGTTATTTGAATTTGAATTGGCTTTTCGAATAGTTGGGTTTTGAGTTACCATATCAATAGGTATGAACCTAGTTGCCTATTTGAGCATGTTTGAGGGCCCATTACTCAAATGCACATAATCCAATATAATTGTCTCCTCATCACTATGAATAGGAGTACATCATTTTGAAATGAGATATATAAGAATATAAATAGGGTGAGGATAGGCTATGTTAGGCATGATGTGGCTATATAGCTTGAGACAAAGTTTCCCATCGGCTATGGTTAAAAAATCTACCATGAATCAAGTATGAATTTGGCCACATTGGTAAAATGACCAAATAGACATTTAGTTAGGTTTGTCATAGGATTGTTGATAGATCCATTCGAAAGGGATCCATGGTCACAAATCTTTAAAACATAATGCACGAAATATTAACATAGCCTTACTACATATAAATATTTAAAAAGCTTTACTAGGAAGAAAAGCATCAATATAATCAAATTCCTATTGCTATTTAAGAAAAAATGTTTTGTCATATAGTGCATATGTCAAAAAAAAAAAAAAATTTAAAATCCGCATAATTAGATTATACCAACAACGAAGGGAAGAGAAGACAATTAACCTCTTATGTATTTATTATAATTCGACCCAAATGTTGAGCAACCTTAATGATGAGATCTCTCCAAAAATGAAACCTAGCTTCCCAATCTGACCTTTTTCCACTAAACACCTTAAACCTTGCACTTGTTATCACATCATCATCCCAATCTACGAAAAAATGTTTGGAAAACCACATAACTATATCAGTGAATGAAACTAATGAGAATTCTAATGGACTTTATAATCTATATTTTGATATCATGTCAACACTACAAACATAGGAGCTTTAAAATAGAAAAAAAACTATCATGTACAAACAATAAAAGTGATATTCAATGGAAGGGTACACAAGAACAAAATTAATTAAATTTTTTAAAAATAACCTGTATCTTGAACTTAGGACCTCTATCAGGATCATCAATAGTTTTTCCATCAAATTTTTTGATTTCTTTATCAGGGTCCTATTACAAAACAAATGATACCCATTCAGCAATGAACCGCAACATATGCACCATCGACACTCGACAAAGAAACCAAGCACAACAACCATTATAGAATGTGAAAAAATAAGTCAAAAGAATACATCAGACCTCAAATGTGTTAAAAAATGTTGTAATTTTATATCAATCAAACTGTGGCATCAAGAAAGAACAAAGCATATTTATGAAAAATTGTTGTTGTAGCATCTGATTTTATACTTACAACATGTGTTAAGAAGTGAACAAAGGCAATAGGCACATTACTCTTTCTGGATATAGCAACTCTTTCTTACTGCAACCACACACAAATATTTCAATAACCAGCTAAGAAAATTAACCAGTATCAAATTTTTATTTTATAATAAAGAATGAAGAAAAAACCATACCTTCCCAAAAGTTTGAAACAACTTTTTTAAAAAATCTTCATTAGCATTGTTTGGAAGATTGCTGACAAAAGTAATTTTAGCTTGCATTTCAAAAAGCAAATCATATCAAATCAGAAACACATGGTAGTGTATTACATAAAATGTAACAAAGGAAATAAACAAAAGCAACTAAGCTTATTCCTACATATCTATGCAAACCTCAAATATGAAATACATGGAGAAAGCATGCAAATGTATTGAAATAAAAATAAGAAATAAACTTAATATACTCAATACAACACATGCAAACCTCCCCAAAATGAAGAAGTGTTGTTGTTGTTGTTGTTGTTGAGGGTATATGGTTGCTCACAAATCTTGCATCATAACAATGTATTAAATCTTGCTTATGGAAATGAGGAGAGGGTTCTTCTTTTATAAGAAATGAGATGAAATAGATAATTGAGATTCAAAATGAGATGAAGGGATAGGATTTCTCAAGATCAATGAGGTATCCACGAGGTGGAGGCCTAGTGGAATCCATGTGGATTAGGGTTTTGACCATTCAAAGGGGGAAAGATGCTCACACATGTGTGAGAAACTTTTGATGTGAAGGGTCAATGACATGTGTAAGAGGTCAAAAGCTAAAGGTTTTCTCACACATTTGTGAGCAACTTTGGTTCACATATGAAGGGACACAAATGTGTAAGTGTGTAAGAGTCAAATGTCACATGTGGCTAGGGTTTGCTAATCCTTTGATTAGATTGTGAAAATGATTAAGAATATGATTAGATGGGAAATAGGATTAATTAGTGGATAAGTGGATTGACCTAGGTTAGAAAGACAGATTAGGTTAGGAAAGTTAGATTAGGTGAAGGTTAAATTTAGAAGTCATGTTCTCAAATAGAATTAAACATAATATTTAATTCCAAGCGAAACTAAAAGGGATTAATTAAGTAAAATAAGTCATTTACTTATTAAAGTGAATAATTAAGATGCAAGTGGGATGAGGGGGAATAGGATAGGTTAAAATAACTATAAGTTTATTTAAATCAAGGATAGGGGATAATCAAGGCTAGGATTAAATTAATCTTGGCTTCAGCCTCTTATCGATCAAAAAAAAGGATAGGGGATAAAGATGAATGTAATTAAATAAAAGTAAATTTATTTAATTAAAGGTAGGATAAGACTAAAATTAAATAAATAATAAATATCTATTTAATTAGTCAAGATAAGGGTATTTGTGCTAAATTGGGCAATTTTAGGTGTCTACAACATAGTCATCATTCTTGTAAATGTACACATATTTTGTTGACACTTCCATTGAAAATCCCTGTAGGGTCATTACGTCTGTTATCATCAACATGTGATCAGCCATGTCATCGTAGTCTTCAATTCCAAGAGGTTGACCGAGAAACTGTCAGCAAACAATGATCTCCATTTATGTAATGGCATTAGCAAACTATCTTCAAGGATGTTGGGCAATACATGTGTAACATCACACTCAAGTTTCATCATATCAAAGTGTAACTTCTCACCCAGTCTACATGTTGTTTCAAGATGTCATGTCCAACCCATTCATGCCCTAATTTTTGAGGATCATTTGTCTTCATGTTTTCTTTAACTTTGACCTTTAATCTCTTGATCTCTTGTATAGCTTCCAAAGTACTTGAGTAATGGACCCAATACTTTTCCACCATCTTCATTAACTTGTGACATATGTTTTCAACAATTCTAATTGCCAAGTCATCCAACTGATCATGTATTTTCATATGTTATTCAATTTATGTGCTTTATTGCACCAAAAACTTACATCTTCCATGTCATCCATATCTCTTTGTCCTTGATTGTGGTTTGCAATTTCAAAATTAAAGCCTTTGTATTTCCGTCCCTCTACTTTTTGCTTCCATGCTTCCTTTTCAATCTCTAAATTTTCAATCAATGATTTTTACTTGTTCATCATTCTGAACAAGTCATCTACCTGAGCCTAGTTCTTCATTGTAGT
This sequence comes from Cupressus sempervirens, assembly GCA_028749045.1. NCBI lineage: Eukaryota > Viridiplantae > Streptophyta > Pinopsida > Cupressales > Cupressaceae > Cupressus > Cupressus sempervirens. The sequence continues at coordinate 188,019,026 of CM053784.1, read as the reverse complement.
AGTGACATTCAACAATGCCATGTGTCTTGGGTTTTTTATGCTTAATTTATGGATTTCTATTTGACACAAAGCTTTATTATTGTCCATCACAATTGGTTTTTCATCTATGTTATCCAATCCCCATGGTAATAAAGCTTTCCCATATGGATCCTTCACTGATGTGTTACCGATATTTCTAGAATCCTCTAGTTTACAACCTTTTACTCCATCTTTGTTTTTTTCATAACATTTGTGCACTACTGCACATTACAAATAGAAACCCTAGTATACTAGAACACCAACATTATTAATTATTTCCTTGGCCTTATGTGGAGGTATATCCTCAAGTTCCTTTTGCATCGTATCCTATAACATTTCCTCCATCACTTCATTGTCCAAATTATTTAAAGTTTGACTTAACTTCCTTCATTTTTATTGAAATAATAAAGATCTAAACTCATTGGAATATATGAAATCATCATTACATACAAACTGGTTATGTTCAATTTCCCTAATATCAAGTGAGCGTACTATATAGAGGGGCTCCAAACTCAATTCTCTAGTGACAACGTCCCTTGAAATAGGTCAATTTTCACCACAACTATCTTCTCTTTCTTCTATGTGCTCTACCTATATGTATTTTTGACATGATAGATGACCAATGGAAATCACTCATTCTTGCAGCAAACCATCAGGAACATTACTCAAAATCTCATCTTTCTCTTCTAATATTTGAAAGCTCTGCTAAGTGGATCTATGATACCACTGAGAAGGCCTATATTAGTTGTCCCTTTTCTTAATTTCCACTTGAAAGATCTCTCCAAATTTTTTTACATCTTCTTTTTTCTTGCAGCTTCATCCCTATCCAAGTTCCTAATTAGATTATCAATTAGTACTGCCCTACGTTCAATATGACGTAATTTCTGAGAAGCCCTTGCCCTTGCATCAATTCTAAATACCAATCCAACTAACATATAAGTATACCATAGGTGGGGATGAAACATATTCATATCAAATGGTGGACTACCATTTCTTTCTAATATGGTTCTTGTACCTCCAATCTTTGGGCAATGGACAGGTAACAAAGAAACCTTGTAGAAGCTCTCCATACAAAAATACACCTCTCTACATTTTGGTATATTTAAAATTGTTTCATGACCCATCTCTAGTTGAAAAACTTTCTCAATTGTAGGTTTCATAATGCTAATTATTGCTTTCCCAGAATGTGATTTGACTATCTTGATTTTTGGACCATATCTATTTATAATTTCCTGCAACAAGTCAGTATCGACAAATACATTTGGAACAATGAGTTTTCCTATATTCTTATCCATCCTTGATAAATTGGGCATTTTTCCAATCTTTTTTTGTAATGAAACAAAAAAAATTCATATCCCATCTTCATTATCAATACATCCCTGGCCTCCCCACACCTATCTTCAACTCCCACATCCCCTTCCTTCACTCTTTTCAAATTTTAAGAAGATAGAGGTAGTTGGTCTAATAGATCTTGTTTTAGATGTCTCCCCTCTGCTTTATGCATCTTACATTTGTGTTGTTCAGTGGACTGCAATATTCAAACATCATATTTCTTCTTTTCTATTCACTTTCTAGGTGATGAAGGTTTCATTTTGTTTAAGTTGTCCAACTTAATTTGTGAAAAAAATTAATGGCCATGACCAAATTCAAATCTTAGTCTTTCATCGCCAAACAAACTTCATTCATTTGTTTTTAATGCATCAATTAAGCATTCCTAACACTCATTCGAAAAAACATGAGTGGCTTCATATGAAACCCTCAATTTAGTTTATTTCTTAAATCTTGAGTGGCAGGCATAACTCACCTAAAATTTGTAGTTCCAAATTCATTTCCACAATTTCCACAAGCAATGGAAACCCGAATTCAACCAAACATTTATCAGATTATACAAAACCCTAGCTTCTGTTGTTAGTATCTTTCTTTGACACCCTACCTCACTCAAAATTAGAGGTTTGAAAGAATTTAAGGTTACTTGTCATGATGGACACCTTTGAAAAAAGGAAAATGTTATGGTTAATGAGATTTATTTCACACGGCCACATCAGAAACCTCAATCAATAGAAATGTTCTTTCTTGGTTCAATGTTTCTTTTCAATCCCTTATACGTGGGTCCCATTCTTTATTTTTGTAGTTATATGAACTAGCGAATGTGCAAATAAAAGCTTTCACATCTTCATGGCCATGGACAATTGAACATTCAAATAGGCTATGAACAAGAAATTTATTGTAAATTTGTTAAATGTTTTCAGATAGTTTGTGTATTATCGAAAATGCATTATAGTTTCATCCATATTTGCATATTGTTATCGACTATTTAGGGTAATTATGCAAACAGATTCATCCATATTTTCATTATGTAATGAGATATGAGTATACTAAATTTGTTAATTGTTTTTGGGTAGTTGAGTACTATTAAAGAATGCATTGCAGTTTCACCCATATTTTGGATATTGTTATTGACCAGTTAGGGAATCCCAATATATTTTTCTCATGGTTGATGTTTCTTACTTGGTGTGATAGGACAACATCTGAGTATGGGCCCTTTAATATCTAGCTTTACCCTTTGCTCCGCCAGATCGACGATTTATGTTTCCAGAAACCTCAACCAGATGGTCATGAGAACCAATTCAGGTAATATCAAAAATGCATTACAAATTCATCCATAATCTTAAATTTTATATTGTTCTAAAGGTTTTAATCATAGCATAATAGTTTCAATTTGATAAAATGAGTCATTTACTGCATTTCTTTTGTTTTGCAGTTCCTTCAAATCTTGTGAGATATTTAATTTTTTCATATATCGCTATAGCTACAATTATTAGGCTCCATGAGTCAGCATACACTATAATGATCCCAATATGGTCAAAAGAGATTTTGGGTACTATATCACTATAGCATATAGGGAACTCTTCTATTGTTATATGAAGAAGGCCTAATCTTGACATAGCGATGAGCGATGAGGAAAGTATATCGCTATGACATATAGCGATCCCTTTTACCTCTATGCGAAGAAACTAGAAAAATAATATAGCGATTAGTGATAAAGGAGGCTTGTCGCTATAACATATAGCGATCATCGGCAAAAAAAACAAATATAATATTTATATTGATGAGCAATAGAGATGTTGTATCGCTATAAGTCATGGCGATGAGTGTTTATGGTGATTGAAAAGGAGGAGATTGCATTATAGTGATCAAGGATAGATGATTGTGATCGTTGTGACCTATAGTGATAACGAAATTAAAAGGCATCCATAGGTCCCATTCTTTATTTTTATATGAACTGTCAAATGCATAAATAAAAGGTTTCGCACCTTTGCAGCCACAAAATAGTCAATCATGGCAGCCTATCCTCATACGTGTGTTCTTAAATGGAGAAGGTTAAATTTATGAAAGGTGGTAAAAAATTTGTTGCACAAAATCTAACAACATTATAAATACTTATAAAAATGCCTATCGAAACTTCACTCATAATGGGTGATGCGCAACAACATTACAATATTTATGAACATGCAAATGAATCCAATGAAACCCTAGTTTGAAGGAAACCCTACCTTGAATGAAACCCTTCATCTATACAAAACCCTCGCTTCAACTAAAGTGTTCATCTATATGAAACCCTTTCTTTAGCGAAAGCCTAGTTATGTATTTATGAAACCGTGTGTTCTTAAATGGAGAAGGTTAAATTTATGAAAGGTGGTGAGAAAGTGTTGCACGAAATTGAATAGCATTAAAAATATTTATGAAATTGCCTACCAAAACTTCACTCATAAGGGCCAATGCGCAACAACATTACACATTTTTGGGTTTTTCTCTTAACTACAAAGAAAGTTGAAAGCAGTTGGCGCCAAGAAGTTTTGGGGCTACAATTTATGGAGAAATTGATAGGTGTGTTTATAGTTACATACACTTAAAATATAATTTGATTGTGAATTTTTAGCATTTGGTTTGTTTTTATTGCAATTTTGTGGTAACCATAGCCAATTTTTGTGGCAACTGTAGCCAATTTTTGTGGCACATAGACTATAATTTTGTGGTTGTAATACTACATTTTACTGGCATGTGCAGTGTATAATCGTGGTGAGGAAACAATATCAACTCAATTTATCAAGAAGGAAAGGTATCAATTAAAAAAATGTGAACCCATTATTATGCTTCCACTATGATAATGTTGTGTAAATTAGTGGCACGATTCCATTTTTTGCATTCATTATTGAAATAGGTCGTCAAAATAATTAGAGATTTTCTATTAGTAGCCACGGTTCTTTTTGCAATAATCATATAACTTTACATTTAAAATTTTAACAACAAAAGAAATGCAAGAGGGATAGATTTTCTTGCAAAATTCAACTCAGATATCAGATGTCATGAAATAGAGAGCACCAAAATGACTAAAAACATGATAATAACATTCCTTCTATAGAGAGCACTGCAATGTTTAGGGTTTCTAGAAAACTAAGCAATGTTAAAAGAATGGTGAAAGCTTGGAATAAGTCAGATTTCGATCACATATTCTCTCTTAAAGAGGATCTCTCTGAAAGTCTCTCTTCTATCCAAGCCTCCATTCAAGAAAATGGGTATGATGCCTCGAATAGGGAAGTAGAGCTATCCATCTTGTCTGATTTACATGACATCATTAGCAAAGAGGAAAAGTTTTGGAGGCAAAGATATAGAATCAACTGGCTCATGAAAGGAGACCAGAACACAAAGTTTTTCCATTTAACTACTCTTAAACATAGAGCAAATAACAAGATTTCTAGCTTGAAGAAAGACCAGCATGTTCTAACAAAGGAAGAAGATATATCAAATGAAGCTATTTCTTTTTTCTCCTCCCTACTATCTTGGGATGCTTTGCTCTTTAAAGTGGACCAGGATGATATTGTTTCTTGTACTCCTCATATCCTCCAACCGCACCATAATAATCTACTCCGGGCCATTCCTTCTGATTCTGAAATAAGAGAAGCTCTTTTTTCTCTTCTGGTGGATAAATTGCTTGGCCCTGATGGTTTCCCCACCTTCTTTTTCCAAATGTACTGGCCTATCATTATGAAGGATTTTGTGAAGGTGGTTCAGGAATTCTTTGGAGCCAGAAGTATTCTGAAGGAAATAAACTCTACATTCTTAGTTCTTATTCCCAAAGTGCCAGGGGCAGACACTTTGGATAAGTTCAAACCCATCAGTTTATGCAACTCCTTTTATAAAATCATCTCAAAGGTGCTCACTTCAAGGCTGCTTAAGTTTCTCCCCCTAATTATTTCTCAGCAACAATCTGGTTTTGTTCTGAGCAGACAGATTTTAGATTTGATTATTATGGTGCATGAAGTGATTCACTCTATGGAAGCTAGAAAGAGAGAAGGGATGTTACTCAAACTAGACATGTCCAAAGCTTATGATCAGGTTGATTGGTCTTTTTTGGATTTGGTGTTGAAGGCTTTTAGCTTTGATGTCAAATCATGTAAGCTAATCTACCAGTTGGTCACCTTTCCATCTCTACTTGTTTTAGTTAATGGATCCCCCTCTAATTTATTCAAACCTACCAGAGGCCTACGCCAGGGGGATCCTCTATTGCCTATTCTCTTTATTATCCTGGTGGAATGCATTGTTAGACTCATGGAGAAGAATAAGAAAGAAGGGAGGATCAAAGGTTTTAAACCTTCTTCCAAATGCACCCCCTTTACGCATCAAAATTTTTTTGATGACACTATTATGGGTGGAGAGGCCTCGGTCAAGGAGGCAAAGGCTATGAAAGGAACTTTGGACACCTATTCTAGAGGGTCGGGGCAGATCATCAATTGGGACAAAAGTTCTATTTTCTTTATCAATACTCCGGAGGAAAGACAAAAGAGAATCTCCAGAATCCTAGGATGTCGGGTAGGGAAGCTTCCTTCTACCTACCTTGGTCTCCCCTTGGGAATGACCCCTTCAAATTCCTTCTGGAATGGCATCATGGAAAGGTTCAATAAGAAACGGGTAGGCTGAAAAGGAGCCATTCTTAGCCAAGCTAGAAAATGTCAACTAGTTAAATCCATCCTTCAAAACTTGCCGATATATGCTTTGAGCCTTTTTACCATATTGGTGAAATATGCTGAGAGGATGGAGAAAATCTAGAGGAATTTTTTGTGGACAGGAGCTAAAAGGAATAAAAGGTACCCCCTTGTTGCATGGGACAAAGTTTGCCTCCCCAAGAAGAATGGAGGTCTGGGAATCAGGAAGCTCGTTCACCTCAATAAGGCACTCCTAGCAAAGAAAATCTGGTGCATCTTTAGTAGCACGGGGAATGGAGAGAAAATGTAGTAAATAAGTATATAAAGAGGCCCTCTATTTAGTTCACCCTCTTCAGTGAGGATATCCCAAGAGGTTCTGTTGTTTGGAATGGTTTCTTAAAAGCCAGGGACTTGGCTAACTCAAAAGTCTCCTAGAAGCTAGGTAATAGGGAGGACATTTTGTTCTAGTCTGACAGTTGGCTTTCTCAAGGCCCCCTTATGAACAACCCTAGCTATGGGTTTTGGGCTAATGATTGCATCAACCTTTATGGGCACAAAGTCAGCAATTACAGGACCAAACAGGGTTGGAGGGACCTTTCCATTATCTCAGATGACCTCCAACCAATCATGATCATGCTTAATTCCTTGTCCCTTAGCAACAATAAGGATGAACTAGTTTGGAGGGATAATGCCAATGGGCTCTATTCGGTTGCCTCTAGGTACTCTGCTTTATGGAGCTTAAAAGAGTCTCCCCCTTGGTCGAGGGCTTGGATCCCTGGCCTAACGCAAAAATTCAACATGTTTTTTTGGTTGGCTCTTCAGGACAAAACTCTAACCCACAAAAATCTAATCAAAAGAGGTCACATCATGCCCAACAGATGTGTTTTGTGTAAAGAAGAGTCGGAGACAGGCAACCATATGTTCATTCACTGTTCTTTCTCCAAGATAGTTTGGGGCATCCTCACCCATGACTTAGGCCATAGCTAGTGCTTTCCTTCTAACCTTCTGGACTTTTTCTGTCAATGGCATGGCTTGTTCAAAGGGTCTATCTTACAGGAAATTAGCTCTTAGATCCTGCCCCATTTTTGTTGGAGCATATGGAAGGAGAGAAATAATCAGATTTTCAGAGATAGGGAGAAGTTGGCTATAGTTTTTGGGAGAAAAAATTTCAGTAACATAAAGGAAAACTTTTCTGTGAGGAAGGGGGGGGGGGGAATTTGAGATAGGAGGCAAGAAAAAGGAGAAGGTAAAAGACAGATCGAGGAAAAGACAAGAAGCCAAGTGGCTCCTCCCCCCTGAAGGCTGGCACAAAGCCAATTTTGATGGAGCCTCCAAGGGAAACCCTGGCTCCTTAGGTAGTGGAGGTGTAATAAGGAATGAAAATGGAGATAGTATTGCGACTTTTTCTCTCCCATTGGGATTCCAAACTAATCACTTTGCGAAAGCGAATGCTGTGTGCAATGTTGTAAAACTGGCTTTTGAAATTGGTGTTACCAATTTATGGCTCGAAGGGGATTCAAATAACATTATAAAGTGCATCATTGGCAACTCACATCCATCATGGACGATTGCGAATCTAATTGATGAGACACGTGAGACCCTCACCAAATTTAATAGAGTCCACGTCACCCATATTTTTTGGGAAGCAAACCCGGTTGTCGACAAATTTGTGAACATTGGGGTCGGTGCAAACCAAAAAATGACTTGGTATCCCAAAATTTGTTTGCCAATGGATGTTAAAAGTTTGATCGACTTGGACAAGATCCAAGGAAGTACAGATAAAATCAAGCTATAATTATGATTATGAAGGTTTTAAGAAATAAGGGTACTTTTCAAAATGGAAGCATGGGAAATCGTAACTGCAATGATTCATTATTCATTAATCGACATGCTTTGTGGGTTATTTTTCACACTCGCTTTAGGAGCAATAGCAGGGCTATTTTTCTCTATTTATTGCTTACTCTCGGAGGTCCCTTTCAGTCATAGAGTGAGGAGCACATGAGTAAAGAGGGTGTGCAGTGTGCAGAAATGGTAGGCGAAAGGTGCAAAAAGGAGCCGGTGGGAGATTTTGAGAAATGGAGAAGTAGGGAGAAAGTGTGGGAAAAGCTAGAAGAGGGTGGGGTTACCAATTATATCATGAAGCTGCATGGATTCGATCAGGAGGTGACCAAAAGTATGGTGGGGTCCTGGAAGGATAGTAGGGTGAAGGTGAACGGGGTCTACTTTCGAATAATGGAGGAGGTGATTGCGACTGTCACCAAAATCCCTATCGAAGTTTTTAAATTCTTTAGGGATAAGAAGCTCTCGGCTAATGTGGTTAGGGATTTTGTGGAGAGTGAGAAAGAACTAAAGGCACTGAGAAAGATTGACACCTACTATGTCCCCAACTCCTGAAGAAGCAGTGGAGGTATGTTCTGAGAGCTGTTATCAAGTACATCACGTTGGACCCTAGGTTTGATAGAGCTTGTACCCACCACTTTGTTATATTGGATCATTTTTGGCATAATGCTAATATTTCCTTCTCATATTATATGTCAACCTCTATGAGCAAGGCGGTGGACAGCTTCAAAAAGAAGTCCACCACAAACATGGCTCTACACGAGGGGCTGTTGTTGCTTATCCATGAGCACTTCAAGGCTCAGACTATAAGCATTGCTCCCCCTCAGGTAGAGAATGTGGAGTCTGGTAGTTCTAGTTACTCCTCTGACTCAGATGAAATTTAGAGCCTCAGCTTTAAGGAAGGAGGGATCTCTTCTTTGGGGAAATTAGTGACTCACCAAGCCAAAAAATTGCCCTCCCCCATAACCCCTAGTAGAAAAATTCCTAGGGATCTTGAGTAGAAGCCTCTTGAGAAGGATGAGGAGGGAGATAGCGATGATGAGGAGGAGCCAAAGTCTGAGGAGGTGGTTAAGGAGATGTGGGAGGAAATTAAGGATGAAAGGGGAGGGAAGAAATGCAAGAGGGAGAGTTTGGAGGAAGTGCGCTCTCAGTTTGAGGAGGCGTCTGTGTTGCCCCTATCTCCTATCCACCTCCAAGCCCAACCTGAGGAGAAAAAAGAGGAGAATGCATGGCATGTGGAAGGGGAAGTGCAGGTCAATGATAGGAGGAAAGCTTGGATAAACTTTATTATCAAGACTTCGAAGATGGGCATCCTCAAGGAGGCCATGAATCCCCAAATCCTCGTGGAAAATCAAGAGGAAAAATGGCTAGAAGAACTCATTGACCCGGCGATAGTGGCTATTTTGGACAGAGCCAGGGAGGCAAGGATGAACCTCTTGAATAATTCTTGTAACAGTATGATTGACAATTTTAGATCAATCAAATGGCTTTTCCACGAGCTGGAGAAGGTCAAAGAATAGGTGAGACATATTGAGGCAACAAGGGATGGGATGGATGCTAACAAGAGGATAGATTTGGCTGACAGGCTCAGTCTAGCGAAAAGAAGGATACACAACTTGGAGAACTACAATCACAACCTTGTGAATCAGATGTTCTCTTTGTTAAGCTCCATTAACAACAACATCATCTCTCTTATGTTCTAGATCAAAGACAGAGAAATGCAGGATGATGAGGAAGGAAAAGACAGGGATGAAACCAGAATAGAGGACGACTCTACAAAGAACAACACCATTCCTGATCAGGACCAAGGGGACCAAAGGGTACATCAGCTGGAAGCGGAGGAGAATCAACTGGCCTTCGAGGCTGCTCAAGTTATGTAAGAGCTAGAGCGAAAGAGAAAGGAATAACTCTCGCCTATTCTTTTATTTTTCTTTATCTTTTGACTTTTGTTCTAGCTTTAGGCCATGATATTACTTGTCTTTTTTCCTGGTCTTTTCTCAGAACTCTACTTTTTGGTTGGGCTTTATGCTTATTATCAGCCTCTGAACTCATACTTTGTAGGATGGGCTTTCACACTTATTATTAGCCTTATATGTTTTAACTATTGGGTTTCAGGATCCCTGTAAAACCTATTTATCTAATCAAAAACATTCCTTCTATCAAAATTTGGACCCTTCACATCCTAGTCTTGGAAATTCTTTTTATAACATAAGGATTGCAACAAGCTTCAAGCATGGGACAGTAATGACACATGTCATATTTTCATTTGACAAACTTAACTTGTTACATTTAAGAAAAAACAACAAGAAACAATATTGGAGATGATTCCTTCATCTATTGGCTCTTCATGCTTTGTTTGAGCTCTATTCAGTCATTATCTCCATTAGGAAAATCCTTGATCTCTGCTACAACCTCCTAGATGGTGATATCTCTCTCTCTCTCTCTCTCTCTCTCTCTCTCTCTCTCTCTCTCTCTCTCTCTCTCTCTCTCTCTCTCTCTCTCTCTCTCTCTCTCTCTCTCTCTCTCTGGATTAGTCTAAGGAAACAAAATCGATTAAATAAAATTTGAAATTCAATCTAAGGAAACAAATTGAATGAGACGGAGATGATATCACAAAAAAGATCAAGCGAGCATATAAAACATCTATATTGTAATTGAAAATATTTCACCATAAATACATGTGTTGTTGGTGCATAAAGATAACACAATTCGAAGTGAATAGAAGGATCATTTTTCTATTGAGAATGTATTCTGAAAAATATGGAAAACAATAATTGTTCAAATTCTGATTTGGTCCCTATACTTATGTAAAGCGAATCAGTTACAAAATGAAAAAGGCATGTCCATTTGTTTATAAGATTTATTTTAACCGGCCAAGTAGTACCTAAGTATTTTATGCCAATCAATTAAAACAAATTTACATATGAAATTGGATTCATTCAGGTGATTCTAATGCCTACTCTTCAATAAAATCATTGCATTTTTTGATATGTCATGATATTTGTCATCCTCGAGAAAGTCTACATCTACAACTAATCTGATACCGACTCTTCAATAAAATCATTGCATTTTTTGATATGTCCTAATATTTTTCATCCTCAAGAAAGTCTACATCTACAACTAATTCTCAAGCTCTGAAATCCATCTCGACCATCTTCTTGAACTGCTCACTCATCTTTGTCAATTCTAGGTCATCATTTTGTGATGCTCCCAGGGCCTCCTCCAATACTGCATGACAAGTCTCGATCCATATATCCTAGTTGATAATTTTTCCATCCTGATTGTGCCATATTGGTACTATGTACTCTATTACCATATCTTCAAACATCTTAAAAGTGTTGTTGAATTCCTTAGTAAATACCTTATGATCATGAATTAATTTGTTGGCTTCTTGGATATCGGCATCTTCAACCAATTCATCCCTTTCCTTGGTCGATTTGTTATAAATTTCTTTATGTTCTAAAGAAAAAGGTTTGTAACCATTATATAATTCCCACACACGTCCAAGCTTTTTCAAAAATATTTTGAAGTTGTTTCTCAATATGGAGCCTGATACTTCTCTCCTAATCATAGTTGTATCCTTTAATTTTTTATTTTCCTCTTGCAGCCTCATCAATTCCCTTTCATGGCATCATCCAGTTATTGAATCATAGGTTTCATCTATAACTTTCCTATTTTCAACAAGCATTCATACATTGCTCTCTAGTTATCTCTTTAAATTGACACTTGCTTCATCTGAGCCTCATTGAATAGGGTCAAACCCACTTGCATGTGTGTTAATTTATTTGGGTTCGCTACCCCTACCTTTAAAGTCATCAAGTTTCCAAATGCCTGATCAATATCAATAATCTATGGCCTTTTCTGTGGAGGGTAAAGGGCCCATAACAACATAGATCTCTCATCCTGAACAAACCTAGAATAAATAATGACATCTTTCACTCCTTGCACATCAAGCTTCATATCCTTTTTCCTAGATTTCATTAAGCTGTCAAATATATAGGATGCACTAAGATCCCATCCAGGAAATACCATGAGTCCTGCTTCATTAAGTAGTTGTCTCCCTCTTGTCAGAGTCATGTTCTCCACCTCTTTCTTGATATATTCTTTAAGTTTTGCCATCAGATCCTTTTCATTTTTAGGAGTGATATGTGGAACTCTCTTCTTGAAGATTTTTCCCCTATAATTGTATAGAAAATTCATGAATTCCTTTGACTTATAAATTCATCATCACCAATAAATTTATTTGACTCAAGGATTCTTTCATCCTTTTCCATGTTAACCCTATCAACTACCTAGACATCGTGTTCCAGTGCTTGTATCTCGGGTCTATCCAAAGTTCTATTCGGTGGTACAGGGGAGTTTGGCACATTCTGTATGTCATCTCTAAGTCTCTCCAACTCTTTTTGCCTTCTTTCTTTCAACTCCCTGTTTTATTCTTGCAACTTCTACTGAACTTCCAACCATTCCATGTTCTTATATTCTTCCTCATTTTCAACAATTCTATAATAAATAGTCATCCAATTTTTGTGACTTTATATAGGTATGCATATAGCCTTCAGGATCATAATGGGTCCATGGATCCATGGTGTACCTATGATACTCATTTTGTAATTTTTCCCCAATTTTGTCATAAGACTTGTTGGCACAAATAGTAAAATCTCGAAAAGATAGAGTAGCAGGGAGAAATTTTGGTTTCCTCTACTTCCCTCCAAAATGTTGTTTGCTTGACATTGACATTTGTCTCAAATTTTTCAAATAAGAAATCCTATATAGTACTGAGGCTGGTAACTAGTAGTGCATTCCTACAAATCCATATTCTTTAATACAAGTGAAATGGTCATAGGCATACCAATCACCCTAATTGTAGTTAATCTTTTCTCCCAACTCATTATCTTTAGGTCTTATAAACCTCTTTATGTCAGGCCTAATGGAAGGGAAATCTTGATGTCCAAACAATGAATATAAAGGTGAAACAAAATATTCCTCAAAGGTGAGGTAACATGAGGCACTGTATGTATAGTCCCACATAGAAGTCCATGTCTGAGCTGGATTATCTTCTCTATTAGTTTTCTTTATATTTAATTTCAAATTCTTATGCTACATATCTCTCATTTGAGCATAATACAAAATCATTTGCATAAGAAAAGAATAATGCCTAAAAATAGGAGTATAAACATCTTTGAAATTAATAAAAATGTTAAGAATGTTATCAACAACTTACTCACATAATCGTAAGGCCTGGGCTCCAACATTTGGACATCAGAAGCTAGCACCATAGGTCTAATCTCCATCAGATTGGGAACCTCGATTGCTCCAACTTGTCCACAAGATTGATATGTTATATCAAAGTATGTTTTGAATGTTGAATGGTGGCCCATTTGCTTCAGTAAGTGGCTCTTTCTTGACCTTGTGTAACATCAATTTCCATTACATGTATGATATATTTGACCTCATGTATTCATTCTTTAATTCCATGACTGACAACCTTTTGGTGAGCTCATTTGTCAACTTAAAAACTTCATTCAAAGAATCAATTTAAATCTCCATAAACTTTTTCCTTGTATCATCATAAATACATCTATCATCAAGATTGTATCTGCCAATGATAACCTTCAGTAGTTCAACATTCACAAACACATTTGGTACAGTCAATTTCCTCAAATTCACCACTCATGGATGACATATGGGCTCATTATGATACCTTCTAACATAGTGATATAGGAAATTTTTATATCCTCGGGGTCTTGTCCATATATCGCTTACTTTGTTGTACTTGTCTTCCAATTTATCCAGAGAGGAAAATTTACTCCTCCTGGATTTACACTCAATGAACTCCATTTGTTCAATCAAGTCTTCATTCAACTTCCTTGGAGGAATTCCATCTTTTGTCTTTTGCTTCTGTGAGGCCTCATCCCGACCCATTGTAGCATAGTTAATACTTTATTATTTTGGTACTCATGACTCGATTTGTCGAGACACTATCAAATACACTGAACATATTATGTTATTTCATGTTGTGTCATGTTTACTTTCAGATATTTGATTTCGTCATTTAATGCTTTATGAACATGTATTTTGATGAAGTAAGTGAATGCAAAATTAACACTTTGACTATGAAATTTTTATAATTGAGAATATGAGTAGAACGGGATTTAACAATTGATTATTTGAAAATGGATTTTTTAATATGCTTTCCCTGATACATTATATACATATATGCATGTGGTTTTCTTGAGCTACTAATGTGTGCGATGAGTCTGTAGGATATTTTAGCTGAGAAATCTAATGAAGAAATGAAACTGAACCATATGTACCATTTGTGGAAACCTCATTGTATGTATTTTATTTGTATTGTGAGATGTATGAATGTATCATTCCATAATCAGTATATGTTAATGTTTCGTAACAGTTTTTTTTTTAGTGTCACTTGACACTCATGAATTGTATATGCATTCCAGTATGATATTTAGGGTTAACTGAGTAACCTTAAAATCTAAGTCAGACTAAGATAGTGACCTTATTGCTAATTAGCTTATAATCGAGATTAATTACCCCTAATCTAGATTACTGTTTAATCTATTTTTTGAAGGTTGTTAGATAGTCCTAAAATTCCTAGTATTTGTTAGGTCCCAAATTAATCCCTAAAGCCTAAAATCATGAAATCTTAATACCCAAGAGGTATGGGTATGGGTTGGGGGCATTTTCCACCCCCTAGCCCCTTTTGTTGACTTCTATGGTCACTCAAAAATCTAATTTTTTCTTTATTGCGAAAATTGATAGTTTCATCATGAGTTGAATGACTTTAACTCCACCTTGAGGTTAGCCTTGGGTCTAGTTGTGTTAGAAGCCTTTAGAACTTTTAGGCAAGTGGGAGAGTTATTGCTTTTAGAAGTGGTTGAGGTTAGGATCTTATTTAGAGGCAATTTTGAGGAGGTATGGGGTGTTCGCCCAACCTCTAGTATTAGAGGGATTTTCAAAATTGAAGGAGAAGGAGAGGAAAGCAAGCTCATCTCAAACTTGCTCATTCTTCATAACCTGATTTTTGAAGGTAGGATTACTTCACCTCATTTTTGTTCCATGTTGTGCTTCATGTTTCAGTTTCATTGTTTATGTATGTATGTGTGTCTGTTGAGTATGTTGGGAAGGATTGGAAACAGATTTTCTTTAATGTCTTTCCTTTGTGTTTTGTTTTGAATTTCAAAGTTTTTTTTTATGGGTGTTTTGGCATTACTCACCCTCAGATAGAGCAAAAGTGGCCATTTTTGGGAGAATGTCTTCAGTTGGACTCCAACAGTGTAGAGTCTCTTCTCAAGATGAGAAGAGGGAGAGAGGGTAGGGTGTTATGGGCCCCTACTTGTTAGCACAAGCCACGTATGAGTTTTGACATGTAAGAATGGAAGAATAGAAGTTCTTGAGTTATAGCCCTGATAGGGCACCTTTTTTGGTGTTGTGTCTGATGTCTCCTATTGGAAAAATCCACCTTCTCCCTAGTATGGTTCAATGTTGGATCTGTTGTGAAAACCCGGTAAGGGAATGAATGTCTGATTTTGTTTTCATGATATGTTTGGTTGTCTCCTAGTCAATTTTTGTTCTCTCCATGATCACTATAATATATTACAAAATTTGAAATGAATCCCTTGTTAAGGGTCAAGAAGGAAATTTCACTTGTTATTGAAATTTAGTTAAGGAGATTTCTCCTCGAGATTGAAATACTGTGTAAAATGTATTTAAACTGATTATCAAAGTGGCAACAATGTCGAGTTTTCTTCCTGGTTCTTTCCCAGTGGAGCCTTTGAATCAAGTGGTCAATATAATAATAATTGAGTAATATCATTGCTTATAAGGTTTTGGTATTTTCAGTTATATGTATGTGTATCAAAAAAATTAGATAAAATGATGATGTTCAATTATGCAAATTTCAAGTTCAAATATGTTAAGGCAAAAATTATGTTAGGTTGGGAATCTTGATTTGTTTCATGCTTAATAGGAGATAAAATTGCTCTTACATTATTGTGATAACCAATTATTGATCTCTATGTTTTAAACCCGTTAAAAAAAAATACCCCCTTGTTATAAAAGTAATTTGCTTATAAAATCCATAATTAGCATAAATAAGGACTTGAAAAAAAAAATTGCCCCCAAAGAGTAAAAAGTCTCTATTTTTTGTATGGAAAAATATTTTAATCTTTTAGGATGCAACAGAGCATATTCCTTCTTTGATTCTCTTTGAAATCATTTCTGTAATTCTATTAAATCATAAAGATCTAATAAAAATAAAATAAAGAAATAAAAATATATGATAATATCCTAAATATCCTAGGATTGCTACCTACTTAACTTTATGAAATAACTCCTAACCTCTACTTCTAAAGAAAATAGGGCGCAGACCTCATTTAATCACAACCTATCTCATCGCTGACCTCACTCTCCCTCCATTGGCCACGGGAATCCACACGAGTTGACGGGGCAGGCATTTAATTGTTCTATTTTTAAAAAAAGGTGGGTGTCTTGTTAAAGGGTTTGATTTGACAAGGGATTTTACCCTTCATCTTCCCCCTTCAAGCACACCTTTCAACCTTAAATCATTGGCCTTGGGCATGTTTCACCTCTTTCCTTGGTCAAATCTTGGAACATGTGCCAAGACTAGGAAAGTGGGCTCTCACGTGGGCAGGGAGGTGGGAGATGGGTAGGAAGGTAGTGGGGTGGGGTTAGAGGTGGTTAGAAGTTAGTTTTGTTTAGTTAAGCTTGTTGTTTTTTTTTCTTTGTATTTTAATTTACATGTTTTTTTAAATGTTAGTTAATTAGAGTTTATTGTATGTTAATTAATTATGTTGTTCTTTTTATATAATAGTGTATGGTAATATTAAAGTTTTTTTTAAAAACAATTAGTAATATATCTTTCTTTTATATATTAATAAACATTAGTTTGCAATAGTTATTAGACTCATAATTAATGTTAGTAAAAGTTTGATTTATGTAAATTTAGTCTTATTTGATAAGAAAGTTAATTATTATGTTTTGAATATAAATTATCTTAGTATAATTTATTTTAGTTTTTAGTTAATTTAATTTTAGCTATATTATTATTATTATTTTAGAATAGATCATAATTTAAATGTATTTAGTTTTAGAATTGAGTTGATTTATAGTTTAGATAATTATATTCATATTATAAAAGTAATTAGTTCCTTGATGCCTATACTATGAAATAATTGGACTTTTACTTCTCTCGATCAATATTCGCATAATTACAATATATTGCTCATTAATACTTTGCATATTAATTTTTAGACCTTTAAATTAATTGCTTTAAATTTTAATAATCGATTTGTCAACAAAATTTCATTTTAATGATCTATTCCTACACTTTGATTCTAAACCTTAACGGAGAGTCAAGTTATTGATAGGGGAAGCTGATCTGTCTTGCAGTGAACCTATACTTTCTCTTGCGAAGAAAACTTTTTAAACTTAGTGGAATTAACTTTTTTTTTTAAATTGTGGTGTTTTTGCCCCAAATTTTGGGCATGACATTTTGGTATCAGAGCTTGTGTTTCAATATTAGGAACCAAAAACCATTATGCTTCTGAAACTTAAAACTAAACTTCTAAATTGTGAAGGGTGCCTCTTGTTACTCGAAGCAACTGACGAGGTAGAGGTCGTAGGGCGAGAAGTGGTAGAGCAGAATAGGAGGATGGACCACCACCTCCACCACCACCACCATCGAACCCGAATCAAGATATTTTGGATGCCCTTCAGACTTTGATTGGTGTAGTTTTGTTGAGAGTACTACCTGTAGTACAACCAGAAAGCATATTCCCATAATGGAAGTTGAGGGACCTGGAGGAGGTAGAGAGAGGAGTAGGAGTCCCCCACCAAGGTGGGTAAAGGGACAGGGTGAGCATGAGGGTGAGTTGATACATCAGAGAGGATCACCACTCAATAGACCTCCTAGACATATAGGAGATGATATTAGGGAGTTTATACGACTCAAGCCACCATTCTTTATCGGTTCCACTGAGGGAACAGTAGAAGAGGCCTAGTTACAGAGTCTATATCGGTGCTTTGGATTATGTCCTTATGGGAGTAATCTGAAGGCATGTCTAGCAGTCCATCAGCTGAGAGGAGATGCCTCCAATTGGTGGCATCAGGAGGAGACTATAGGAGGAGTGAGGATGGATACCCTCACATGGGAGTCATTCTTAGAGAGATTTTGAGAGAGCTACTTGTTAGAGCGCTTCAGACAGAAGCAAATAGAGGAGTTTTATTCTCTATATCAGAGGGGTCTTACAGTAGCTAAGTGCGAGAGTAGGTTTCTCGAGCTCCTTCCTTATGTTGAATACATGAAGGATGAGAAATTGTGAGTACATCGCTTCATCATGGGCCTCAATTTTTCACTCTAGGGTCCAGTCCATTTGGCCTTCCCTACCACCTTCAGACAGGTAGTTGAGATAGCACTAGTTGCTAAGGATACATGGGGTAGACACAAGTCATAGGATCGGTCCCAGAATAGAAACTCTACCCAGCAGATACCCCCTTGGAAAGGGAATCAGAACTATATAGCAAGGTCCTCTAAGGGCCAATAGTCTCAGTAGCAAAAACCACAGTAGTAGCAATAGAAACCCTCACAGGTTTATCAAGGCTCCAAGCCCAAGCAGTGGCAATCACAGGGACCCAAACAGGATCAGAAGGTGTAGGCCCAATAGTCTTAGTCAGTAAAGACTCAGCAATCTTCCAAGGGTGGATACAACAGATCTAGTAGGTCGAGAGGCCCACAACAGTTTGGATCACAGGGTGCACAATCTTATACCCAAGGGCCATGCTACACTTGTGGTGGCATGGGTCATATAGCTAGAGAGTCTCTGTAGGGACAGTCACCTGGTGGCCAGAGAGGAACTTTTTTAGAGCTAACAGTTGGAGACATGGGCAGATCCCACAAAGTTATTGCAGCAGTTGACAACTGTCAGGCTGAAAATTAGGCCATAGTTATCGAAGCTACAAGTATTATACAGGGTTGTATGGTTGCAGTTTTATTTGATTTCGGAGCTACTAACTCTTTTATATCTCCTTATGTAGTGGAGCATTGCGAGCTAGTGGCAGTTAGACAGGATGTCAGTTTGGAAGTAGAGTTAGCCTCAAGAGCCAGAGTGTTAGTTAGTTCCATGGTGCATAATTGCCAGATGCAGATTGGAGACATGTCCACGATGTCTGATTTATGCACTACCCCTCTAGGTTCTTATGATGTTTTTCTTGGCATGGATTGGCTTTATGCCCATAGCGCCAAGATGGATTTTCAACAGAAGAGGGTGGAATGTGTGGATGGAGATGGTATCTCTAGAGAGATCTTTGGGGTAAAGAGACCAATATCGCTTCGTATGATTTCTATTATGTAGCTTAGATGGTGCATGTGTAAGGGATGTCAATTTTTTGCTATCACCATTAGTGACAGAGAGGAAGATTCAGAGGGAGAGCCATCCCTTGACGATTTTCCAATCTTGTAAGAGTTTGCAGATGTGTTTCCTTCAGAGCTCCCTGGTATGCCTCCACCTAGAGCAGTGGATTTTCATATTGATTTTGTGCTAGGAGCTAAGCTTATTTTGAGAACACCATACAGGATGACTACTCATGAGCTTGGTGAACTAAAGACTTTGTTGGAGGAACTCTTAGAGAAGGGGCATATTCAACCTAGTGTGCCACCTTGGGGTGCACTAGTGATCTTTGTAAAGAAGAAAGATGGATCACTTAGGTTGTGTATTGATTATCGGCAACTGAACAAAGTGACCATCAAGAACCGATATCCTCTTCCCATAATTAATGATCTCTTCGATCAGTTGCAAGGTGCTTGAGTATTTTCAAAGATTGATTCTAAGTTACGTTATCATCAGTTGAGGATTGTGGATAGTGATATCCCCAAGACTGCATTCCATACGAGGTATGGTCACTACGAGTTCACTGTGGTACCATTTGGCCTCATGAATACTCTAGTTGTATTCATGAGCCTCATGAATGGAGTATTATGTATCTTTTTGGATAAGTTTGTGGTTGTTTTCCTTGATGACATTCTAATTTATTCTCATGATGAGAAGGAGCATGAAGAGCACCTAAGACAAGTATTGCAGAAGTTGAGAGAGAATCAGTTGTTTGGAAGCTTGTCAAAGTGTGCATTCTACAGACCTCTGATACATTATTTGGGTCATGTAATATTAGGTGATGGTGTCTCGATAGACCCATCGAAGATTAGGGCCATCATGGATTGGCTAGCACCCACTAGTGTCAGTGAAGTGAGGAGCTTTATGGGACTAGCAAGATATTATTGACGCTTCATTACGGGATTCTCTAAATTGGCACACCCAATCACATATCTTCAAAAGAAAGGAAAGATGTATGAGTGGACAAAGAAGTGCAATAGAGATTTTCAAGAGCTCAAGAGAGCCCTCACGAGTGAATTGATTCTTGCAGTACCAGATCCTTCTACAAATTTTGTGATGTGCACCGATGCATCTTTAGATGGTATAGGGGCAATCCTTATGCAAGATGGACAACCTATTTCCTTTGAGTCTAGGAAGTTGAAGACTCATGAACTTAATTACCTTACTCATGACCTAGAGCTTGCAGTAGTGATTCATGCTTTAGTGAGGTGGCGACACTTCCTTCTAGTTCATAGATTTGAGCTTCATTCCAACCACTAGAGATTGCAATACATATTTACGCAGCCAAACCTTAATGCTAGGCAAAGAAGGTGGATGGAGTTCCTTTGTGAGTATAATTTTGATGTTCATTACATCAAGGGAAAGGAGAATGTGGTTGTAGACACCTTAAGTAGAAGGCGCCATGAGTTATCATCTGTGACTACTTGCATCAATTTGAGAGAGTGGATCCTGCAGCACTTACTAGTAGATGAGCTTTATGCAGAAGTTAGTCAGATAATGCATACTCACTAACCCTTGGAAGAGAATTATTCAAAGTATTGTTTGGAGTCTGATGGACTTTTGCATCATAGAGGGCGTATGTATGTACCTTCCATTAGGGGTTTGCACAAGCTTATTGTACTTGAGGCTCATAGAGCACCTTATGCAGTGCACCCTGGTGTTAAGAAGTTGCATGCAGATATGAGATAGTTATATCACTGGCCAAGCATGAGAGTGTAGATTGCAAGCATAGTTACAAGATGCCTCAAGTGTTAGAGGGTGAAGGCAGAGCACCATCATCCCGGTGGGCTTCTTTAGCCTCATGAGATTGTAGAGTGGAAGTGGGATGCTATATCAATGGATTTTATTGCTGGTCTCCCCATGTCATCTCGCCGCCATGATGCCATTTTGATGACAGTTGACACGTTGACCAAGGTTGCCCATTTCTCACCCATGCATACTACATGCATAGTACGAGACATAGCCCAGGTGTTTTTGTGGGACATTGTCAAACTTCATGGAATTCCTTGTAAAATCATCTTAGATAGGGACTCATTGTTCACTTCATCTTTTTGGAGAGAGTTGCAGGCAACTTTAGCCACTAGGATCAGTTTTAGTATAGCGTACCATCCTCATACCGACGGTCAGACCGAGCGAGTGAATCAGGTTTTGGAGGACATGTTACATATGTATGTGATGGAACATCAAGTCAAATGGGAGGAATACCTACATCTTGTTGAGTTTGCCGACAACAATGGGCATCGTTCCTCCATAGGTATGTTGCCTTATGAGGCCTTGTATGGAAGACCTTGCAGAACACCCTTTAGTTGGGATAGGATCGAGGATCGAGCCTCTATTGGCCCTTAGTTAGTAAAGGAGATGGAATAGCAGGTGACCTTGATTAGGTAGCGCCTGAGAGAGGCACAAGATAGGCAGAAGAAGTATGTAGATGCGAAGAGGATAGATCGAGAGTATCAGGTTGGAGATAGAGTTTTTTTGAGGGTGGGTGCGACAACACAAGAGTTCGATTGGATTCAAAAAGGGCTCTAAGTTGGCACCCCAGTTCGTTGGACTGTTCGAGATCCTATAGAGGATAGGACCAGTTGCATATCATTTAGCTTTTCCACCTAGCTTGTCACGCATCCACGATCTGTTTCACATTTCAGTAATTAGAGGATACATTTATGAAAAGTCTCATATTATAGATTGGGATGCTTTATAGGTGGAGTTGGACGAGCAGCTAGCGCTAGAGCCTATCTGTATTATTGCTGATGGATCCTAGCTCTTCAAGGCCGTGAGTTGGACTGAGTTAGGGTCCAATGGGATTGTTACAATGAGGTCAAGACTTCATGGGAGGATGCATCATGGATGTGATCTCAATACCCTTATCTTTTTTATGAACTCCAAGAGGAAGTTCATGCCTAGTGGGGAAGGATGTGAGGCCTCGCCCCGACCTATCATAGCATAGTTGATACTTTATTATTTTGATACTCATGACTCAATTTTTCAAGACACTATCGAATACACTGAACATATTATGTTATTTCATGTTGTGTCATGTTTACTTTTAGACATTTGATTTCGTCATTTAATGCTTTATGAACATGTATTTTGATGAAGTAAGTGAATGCAAAATTAACAGTTTGCTTATGAAATTTTTATGATTGAGAATATGAGTAGAACAAGATTTAACAATTGATTATTTGAAAATGGATGTTTTAATATGCTTTCCCTGATACGTTATATACATATATGCATGTGGTTTTCTTGAGCTATTGATGTGTGCAATGAGTGTGCAGGATATTTTAGCCAAGAAATCTAACTAAGAAATGAAACTAAACCCTATGTACCATTTGTGGAAACCTCATTGTATGTGTTTTATTCGTATCGTGAGATGTATGAATGTATGATTTCGTAATCAATATATGTTAATGTTTCGTAACAGTATTTTTTTGTAGTGTCACTTGACACTCATGAATTGTATATCCATTCTAGTATGATATTTAGGGTTAACCAAGTAACCTTAAAATCTAAGTCAGACTAAGTTAATGACCTTATTGCTAATTAGCTTATAATCAAGATTAATTACCCTAAATTTGAACTAGTGTTTAATCTGCTTTTTGAAGGTTGTTAGATAGTCCTAAAATTTCTAGCATTTGTTAGGTCCCAAACCAATCCCTAAAGCCTAAAATCATGAAATCTTAATACCCAAGGGGTATGGGTATGGGTTGGGGGCATTTTCCATCACCCTAGCCCCTTTTGTCGACTTCTATGGTCAATCAAAAATCTAATTTTTGCTTTATTGCGAAAATTGATAGTTTCATCATGAGTTGAATGACTTTAACTCCACTTTGAGGTTAGCCTTAGGTCTAGTTGTGTTAGAAGCCTCTAGAACTTTTAGGCAAGTGGGAGATTTATTGCTTTTAGAAGTGGTTGAGGTTATTATCTCATTTAGAGGTAATTTTGAGGAGGTTTGGGGTGTTCACCCAACCTCTAGTTTTAAAGAGATTTTCAGAATTGAAGGAGAAGGAGAGGAAAGAAAGCTCATCTCAAACTTGTTCATTTGCCATAACCTGATTTTTGAAGGTATGATTACTTCACCTCATTTTTGTTCCATATTAAGCTTCATGTTTTAGTTTCATTATTTATGTATGTGTGTGTGTGTTGAGTATGTTTGGAAGGATTGGAAGTAGGTTTTCCTTAATGTCTTTTCTTTGTGTTTTGTTTTGAATTTTGAAGTTTGTTTTTATGGGTGTTTTGGCATTACTCACCCTCGGATAGGGCAGAAGTGGCCATTTTTGGGGGAAGGTCTTCAATTGGACTCCAACAGTTTAGAGTCTCTTCCCAGGACGAGAAGAGGGAGAGAGGGTAGGGTGTTATGTGCCCCTACCTGTCAGCACAAACCACATATGTTTTTTGACATGTAAGAATGGAAGAACAAAAGTTCTTGAGTTATAGCCCAGATAGGGCACCTGTTTTGGTGTTGTTTCTGACGTCTCCTGTTGGAGAAATCCACCTTCTCCCTAGTATGGTTCAATGTTGGATCTATTGTAAAAACCTCGTAAGGGAATGAATGTCTGATTTTGTCTTCATGATATGTTTGGTTGTCTCCTGGTCAATTTTTGTTCTCTCCACGATCAACATAATATATTGCAGAATTCAAAATGAATCCCTTGTTAAGGGTCAAGTAGGAAATTTAACTTGTTATTGAAATTCAGTTATGTTCAGGGGATTTCTCCTCGAGATTGAAATCCTGTGTAAAGTGTATTTAAACTGATTGTTGAAGTGGCAACGATGTCGGGTTTTCTTCCTGGTTCTTTCTTGGTGGAGCCTTTGAATCAGGTGGTCAATATTATAATAATTGAGTAATATCATTACTTATGAGGTTTTAGTATTTTTAGTTATACGTATGTGTATCAAAAAAAAAGAGATAAAATGATGATGTTCAATTATGTAAATTTCAAGTTCAAATATGTTAAGGCAAAAATTATGTTAGGTTCGGAATCTTGATTCGTTTCATGCTTAATAGGAGATAAAATTGCTCTTACGTTATTGTGATAACCAATTATTGATCTCTATGTTTTAAACCCATTTTAAAAAAATACCCCCTTGTTATAAAAGTAATTTGCTTGTAAAATCCATATTTAGCATAAATAAGGACTTGAAAAAAAATTGCCCCCAAAGAGTAAAAAGTCTCTATTTTTTGTATGGCGAAATGTTTTAATCTTTTAGGATGCAATAGAGCATATTCCTTCTTTGATTCTCTTTGACATCATTTCTATAATTCTATTAAATCATAAAGATCTAATAAAAATAAAATAAAGAAATAAAAATATATGATAATATCCTAAATATCCTAGGATTACTACCTACTTAACTTTATGAAATAACTCCTAACCTCTACTTCTTCTAAAGAAAATAGGGCGCAGACCTCATTTAATCACAACCTATCTCGTTGCTGACCTCACTCTCCCTCCATTGGCTCCAGGAATCCACGGGAGTTGACTGTTTAGGCATTTAATTGTTCTGTTTTAAAAAAAAGGTGGGTGTCTTGTTAAAGGGTTTGATTTGACAAGGGATTTTACCCTTCATCTTCCCCCTTCAAGCGCACCTTTCAACCTTAAATCGCTGGCCTTGGGCATGTTTCGCCTCTTTCCTTGGTCAGCGCTTGGAACACGCGCCAAGACTAGGAAAGTGGGCTCTCACATGAGTAGGGAGGTAGGAGATGGGTAGGAAGGTAGTGGGGTGGGGTTAGAGGTAGTTAGAAGTTAGTTTAGTTTAGTTAAGTTTGTTGTTTTTTTTCCTTTGTATTTTAATTTGCATGTTTTGTTAAATGTTAGTTAATTAGAGTTTATTGTATGTTAATTAATTATGTTGTTCTTTTTATATAATAGTGTATGGTAATATTAAATTTTGTTTTAAAAACAATTAGTAATATATCTTTCTTTCATATATTAATAAACATTAGTTTGTAATAGTTATTAGACTCATAATTAATGTTAGTAAAAGTTTGATTTATGTAAATTTAGTCTTATTTGATATGAAAGTTAATTATTATGTTTTGAATATAAATTATCTTAGTATAATTTAGTTTAGTTTTTAGTTAATTTAATTTTAGCTATATTATTATTATTATTATTTTAGAATAGATCATAATTTAAATGTATTTAGTTTTAGAATTGAGTTGATTTATAGTTTAGATAATTATATTCATGTTATAAAAGTAATTAGTTCCTTGATGACTATGCTATGAAATTATTGGACTTTTACTTCTCTCAATAGATATTCAAATAATTACAATATATTGTTCATTAATACTTTGCATATTAATGTTTAGACCTTTAAATTAATTGCTTTAAATTTTAATAATTGATTTGTCAACAAAATTTCATTTTAACGAGCTATTCCTACACTTTGATTCTAAACCTTAACGGAGAGTCAAGTTATTGATAGGGGAAGTTGATCTGTCTTGTAGTGAACCTATACTTTATCTTGCGAAGCAAACTTTTTAAACTTAGTGGAATTAACTTTTTTTTAAAAATTGTGTGTGTTTTTGCCCTGAATTTTTGGCATGATAGCGTCTTTTCTATTTTCCCCTTCTTTACCTTCTCGGCCTTTCTCTTTACTAATAAATTGGAGCCTTCCATTTTTCTGCAAATTGTTACTTTCGGAAGCTCTAAAAAATCTCACAATTCTTTACAAATTCTGATGCAGTGCAAGGTAGGAGAATCCCCAAAGGAGATGTCCTAGCCCCCATCTATACAACTATGCAACAGAAAGGTAATAACAAGAAGCAACAATGCAAGGACAAGGAGCAATAATGCAAGATCCGTTACCAAATCATAATAATATATTCATAAAATATAACTGATTACATGCAATGTGCCAGGCTGTAAGGCCTTCCCGGTTATGGCCAAATACAAAGCAAGTAACAGTTCTCCAAGATTTCTCAAGATCCAATCCCAAACCTTGGCTACTAGCCCTTCTCAAAATTCGCTCTTCCAAGCTTCTCTACTTCTCCTAGCTAAATGATCATGCCTAAAGACTTCCCCACAACCCCTACTTATACCAATCTAAGCCACAGGTCGGCCCAGAACACAAATTAAATACAAATACATAAATTAAATGCCAAAGTTGGCCTCCTACAACAATTAAATTCTCAAAATTGATGTCTTAGTAAAATTGTGATATCTCCTAGATCTAGATGAATTAGAACTTGTGCTTCGAACCATAGATATAAATCTAGGCTCTATTCAATTTCTAAAGTTTTCATTGTCTAACTCATTATAGAAAATTAGTTACACGACTTGAAATAGACACCAAATTTCTAGACCCTGTCGAGTAGAAAAAGACCATGCCGAACAACCATAGACCAAAATCCTTCTCAAACATGCAGGATTGCAAGAAAACCCAAGATGCTCCTGCATCAAATTCTTTTCTTGTGGAATGCATGATGATTAATTTCTTGGTAAAAATACCCAATGAGTTCATGCATTTATTTCATTTCACTACATTGTTTGTAGCAATTAAGATTTTCGATCATTGTAAGCATGTTAGCAGTCATTTCTAGTCATTACTCTGTTAGATTGTGGTGATTGATCAGAAAAGTACTGTACATACTTCATAAATAGCCGACATATGGCCGACATGTTATAACCCTAAAGCGGTTTAATACTTGTATAAAAAGGGCTTAGGGTTGGGTATTTTTGATGTGTGGTGATACGAAATTGGTTCTTGCGACGGTATTGAGCTGTAAGGGATTACGGATTGTAATTAGGTTGTAATCACTGGATTGTAATAAGATCGGACTTGCTATTTGGTGGATGTAGCCTAGGGATTTGGTGAACCACGTTAAATCTTGGTGCCTTGTGTTCATTTCTGTGTGTTCTATTATTTTCTGTTATTGGTTATATTTGCATGTAGTTTTTATTTCTGTCCGTGGTTTATCCTAACAAGTGGTATCAGAGCAAGGTTGTCTTTCAGTTATCCTCTGCAGGAAAGTCTCACGGTTAAGTGGGAGTCTCACAGTTGAGTGGGAGCAATGGCAGATGAGGGTAAGTTGAGGGTTGACAGGTTTAATGGGCAGAACTTCCAGTTATGGAAGATGCAAATGGAAGACTATTTATATCAGAAGGATTTATGGAAGCCATTGGAAGGAAAAGCCAAGAATCAGGGAACTATGTCAGAGGCTGAATGGGATCTTTTGGACAGAAAGGCACTCGAAAGCATTCGATTATGCTTGGCACCATCGGTGGCATTTAATATTACAAAAGCAAAGATGACAGAAGATTTGATGAAAACCCTAGCGACTCTGTATGAAAAGCCCTCCGCTTCAAATAAGGTATTTCTCATGAAGCATTTATTTAATATGAAAATGGCAGAAGGTGGATCTGTTGCAGATCATTTAAATGAGTTTAATACTATTACTAGTCAATTATCTTCTTTGGGTATCAATTTTGATGAAGAAATTAGGGCTCTCTTGATTTTGTGTTCTTTTCTTGAAAGCTGGAATGGCTTGGTAATGGCGGTGAGTAATTCTGTTCCTGGATCTAGTACCCTAAAATATGATGATGTGATCGGTGTTCTTTTCAGTGAGGAAACTCGTAGAAAATCCTCAGGTGGATCTACATCAGGAAGTGCTTTAAATGCACAAAGCAGGGGCAGAACGACTGAAAGAGGAAGTAACTCTGGAAATCGTGGGAAATCAAGAGGAAAGTCAAAGGGGAGGAGGTCTCAATCGAGAGGACCAAATGATTGCTGGTACTGTGGGAAACCAGGGCACAAAAAGAAAGATTGCTGGACTCGAAAGAAAAATGAAGGAGATAAATCGGATGGAGACAAAGAGGCAAATGTGGTAAGTAACAAATCCAAAGAGGATGTTTTGCTTCTGTCTTTAGAGAGTGTTGATGATTCATGGGTTTTAGATTCTGGTGCTTCTTTTCATGCTACACCTCATAGAGGTTATTTTATTGATTATGTCCAAGGGGATTTTGGGCTTGTTTATTTGGGGGATAATGAACCCTGTCAGATTGTTGGAAAGGGAAAAATTAAGATTAAGTTGCAGAATGGGAATCATTGGCTACTACATGAGGTAAGACATGTTCCAAAGCTGAGTAGGAATTTAATTTCAGCAGGGCAACTTGGTGATGAGGGTTGTGTAGTTACTTTTAATGATAAAAATTGGAAGGTTTCAAAAGGTTCCCTTGTAGTAGCAAAAGGTGTGAAAGTAGGCACCTTATATCTTTGTACAGGTCATATTGTTCCTTCTACTTTGATTGTTTCAAAGAAAAATGAATATTCAGGAACAATTACTACAGTTGAGCAGGGAGAACAAATAGTTGTTGTAGATTCTGATACAGCGCTGTGGCACAATAGACTTGGGCACATGAGTGAGAAAGGTATGAAAGTACTTCATTCAAGGAAAGTTTACCAGGTCTAAAATGTGTGAATATGGATTTCTGTGAAAGTTGTGTGTATGGAAAACAAAAGAGAGTGAGTTTTGTAAAGACTGGGAAGGAAAACAAAAAGGAGAAATTAGAGCTTGTGCATACAGATGTATGGGGACCGGCTCAGGTATCTTACCTTGGTGGCTCTCATTATTATGTTACATTTATTGACGATGCAACTAGAAAAGTATGGGTTTATTTCCTTAGACAGAAATCTGATGTATTTCAAACTTTTAAGAAATGGAAATGCTTGGTTGAAAACGAGACTGGTAAGAAATTAAAATGTCTCAGATCTGATAATGGTGGTGAGTATTGCAGTCATGAATTTGAAGATTATTGCTCCACTAATGGTATTCGTAGACAAAAAACTGTTCCAAGGACTCCACAGGAAAATGGAGTGGCTGAACGCATGAACAGGACTATAATGGAGCACGCAAGGAACATGAGGTTGCATGTTGGGTTGCCCTTGCACATGTGGGTGGAGGCTGTCAATACTGCAGTATATTTGATTAATAGAGGACCCTCTACTCCTTTGGGTTGTGGTATTCCAGAGGAAGCATGGACTGGTAAGAAGGTGAGTTATTCTATTCTGAAGACCTTCGGTTGTGAAGCTTTTGCTCATATAGACTCTGAAAATAGAACCAAGCTAGAAGCTAAATCAAAAAATGTGTCTTTGTTGGATATGGCATTAATGAATTTGGCTATAGGCTTTGAGATTTTGAAAATCATAAAATTATAAGAAGCCAAGATGTCATATTCAATGAAAAAGTGTTATACAAAGATCTGTTGCAGCAACATGAGAAGAAAGAAGATGATTATGTAGTGTTGGATGATACTCCAAAAGCTGATGTTCCAGCCATTCCTCATGATGTGCAACAACTGCAACAAAAAATACCACACACACCAGTGAATTTTAGACGGTCAACAAGGCCAATTAGACCTCCACAAAGGTTTTCTCCCTCTTTGTATTCTATTTTACTTACTGATGCTGGTGAACCTGAAAGTTATAATGAAGCTGTGCAGGTGGATACTAAGATTCAGTGGGCGTCTGCAATGAAAGATGAAATGGACTCTTTGCTGAAAAATAAGACATGGGATTTGTGCAAGTTGCCTGCAGGTAAAAAGGCTTTACAGAATAAATGGGTTTACAGGTTGAAAGAAGAGGAAGGAGGTAAGAAAAGATTTAAGGCCAGGTTAGTTGTAAAAGGATTTGCACAGAAAAAGGGAATTGATTTTGATGAGATATTTTCTCCTGTTGTTAAAATGACTTCTATTCGTACTATTTTAAGTCTTGTGGCTACTGAAGATTTGCATTTAGAGCAGATGGATGTTAAAACAGCCTTTCTTCATGGTGATTTGGATGAAGAAATATATATGGCTCAGCCACAGGGTTTTGAGGTCAAAGGTAAGGAGAACTTAGTGTGCAAATTGAAGAAAAGTTTATATGGATTGAAGCAAGCACCTCGGCAATGGTATCTGAAATTTGACAGTTTTATGCATGAGCATGGATATAATAGGTGTCATTTAGATTACTATGTTTATTTTAAGAGGTTGGATGATGATAGCTACATTATTTTATGTTTATATTTTGATGATATGCTTATAGCTGGGTCTAACATGGATCATATTAAGGGGCTGAAATGCCAATTAGCACATGCATTTTCTATGAAGGATTTGGGGGCAGCAAAACAAATCCTTGGTATGAAGATTTGCAGAGATAGGAAGAATAGAACATTGACGCTATCTCAAGCTGATTATGTTGAGAAGGTGTTGCAACGTTTCTCTATGAAGAATGCTAAAGCTGTCAGCACACCTTTACCTGGTCATTTGAAATTGACTAAGGAGATATGTCCCAAGACACAGGAAGAGGAGGATAAGATGTCCAAGGTACCCTATGCTTCAGCTGTAGGAAGTTTGATGTATGCTATGGTATGCACTAGGCCAGATATTGTACATGCAGTGGGAGTCGTTAGCAGGTATATGAGTCATCCAGGATTTGAGCATTGGAATGATGTCAAGTGGATTCTTAGATATTTGAGAGGAACATCCAATAAGTGTTTACACTTTGGGGGCTCTACTACTGATTTACAGGGCTATGTTGACTCAGATTTGGCTGGGGATATTGATACCAAGCGGAGTACTACAGGTTATGTCTTTACTATTGGTGGTGCAGCCGTGAGCTGGGTTTCTAGGCTACAGAAGATTAATGCTCTCTCCACTACAGAGGCAGAGTATGTTGCTGCTACAGAGGCAACCAAAGAGATGATATGGCTTCAGTTCTTCTTGGAAGAATTGGGACATCCTCAAAAGGATAATTATTTGTTCACAGATAGTCAGAGTGCCATTCATCTTGCTAAGAATTCAGCTCGGCATTCTAAGACCAAACACATACAGTTGCGGTACCATTTCATTCGGTCAGTTTTGGAGGATGGACAGTTAAAGCTGGAGAAGATACATACCAATGAAAATCCAACAGATATGTTGACAAAGGTTTTAACAAGGGAGAAGCTGAACTCCTCTTCAGCTTCAGTTGGTCTTTTAGACTAAATGTGAATAAAAGAATAGCAGAGTCCAGAGTGGTTTGATCCAGTGGGAGCCCCATGTGGTAGTTGTATTGCTACAGGATTAGTCTCCAAGTGGGATATTGTTGTTTAGTGTGGAGCCTGATCAGTCCCCAAGTGGGAGATTGTTAGATTGTGGTGACTGATCAGGAAAGTACTGTACATACTTCATAAATAGTGGGGTTCGGGGCATCGCCCCGAAAAAAAAAAAATTGGGAAGTAGCCGACATATGGCCGACATGTTATAACCCTAAAGCGGTTTAATACTTGTATAAAAAGGGCTTAGGTTTGGGTATTTTTGATGTGTGGTGATACGAAATTGGTTCTTGCAGCGGTATTGAGCTGTAAGGGATTACGGATTGTAATCAGGTTGTAATCACTGGATTGTAATAAGATCGGACTTGCTGTTTGGTGGACGTAGCCCAGGGATTGGGTGAACCACGTTAAATCTTGGTGCCTTGTGTTCATTTCTGTGTGTTCTATTATTTTCTGTTATTGGTTATATTTGCATGTAGTTTTTATTTCTGTCTATGGTTTATCCTAACAATTAAGATTTTTGATCATTGTAAGCATGTTAGCAATCATTTCTAGTCATTACTCACCTACTCCATGAAAAATATATTCAAATAAATGATTTTTGTAACTCCTAGCAAAAAACATGTACACACCATTGATTGCTTTATCTCATTATTCCTAATAGTGATTTATTACATTTTTCACTTTTATTGCTATAGAAATAATGATAACCCTAACTCTCATTGCCATATCCATTTTCCTATAAAAGACATCCATGATCAAAATTGCCTTATCACTATAATCTATAGCAATCCTTCTTATAGCCATATTGCTTTGTCATCATAACACATAGTGGTATACATCTCTTCATCGCTTATTGATATGTCATGTTTACAACAAATGTGACACATGATCTTTTTGACCTATCGTTATAATATATAGTGACCTATACTACTTTGTCATCATAACATATAGCAATAAACATGTCTTCATTGCTTATCTCTATGTCATGTTTACTCGAAATGCAATGCATGATCCTTTTAACCCATCACTCTATTATATAGCAACCTATACTACTTTATCGCCATAACACATAGCGATACACATATCTTTATCACTTATCACTATGTCATGTTTACTCCAAATGCGACGCGTGATCCTTTTGACCCATCACTATATTATATAGCAACCTTTTGAGAGATCATACATGATAGCCATAAGTTAAGGTGATCATGTATTTTCTATCACTGATCACCACAACATAATCCTCCCCCTTTCTATCACCGAAAACACTTATTGCTAAGACATATAGTGATATAATATCTTTATCACTCATCACCAAGATGACTATATTTCATTTCTATTTGTTGATAATTGCTAGGTGTTATAGCGATATATCTTCCTTATCTCTCATCACTATGTCAATTTTATGCTTTCTTCACATAGCGATAGAAGAGATCGCTACATGTCATCTTGATATAACACCCAAGTTTTCTTATGATCATGCCATCATCACTATAGTGTTTATCAATTCATGAAGCTTTCTCACTATAGCTATAGTGATATATGAGAAAAGTATAAGGAAATGGTTACGACGACAAAATCTTTTGAGGGTTGACATGAGATGGATATAATAGATTAACATATGAGTTTTGGAGAATGTTTATGAAATGACTATTACCATGACAATAGCTAAAAAAATGTTGCAACAAACATCAATAGACTTCATTGTAGCCAATCTTGGTAGGAAGGCAACAATCATGAAGTTCTATATGTCTGAGTGTGTTTTTATGTGGTTTTTCATATTTTTTACTTCTCCTTTGCAATTGCAATTTCCTGCAATAGGGAGAGATTATAAGTGGCACCTGCTTTTCAAACTTGAAGTACAACACTGAGGTAATGGAATGAATCCTTTTTCAATGGATGAAATAGAGTGGAATCTATTTCAGTCTAACAAAGATGGTGTAATAGAGTTGCATGTAGTTATTCCACTACACAGACTTGACACACTTATCATAGGAGAATCAAAGTGGGATGATAAGGAATGTGGTTTTGTCAGTATGACTCATAGTGATAACAACCATGCAAACTACAAGGAAGGCAACATGAAATTGTATTCTAGGTGAATAGAGGTGCAATCAGTGGTTTGTGTTTGTTATGAAACTATACCATAACCTTTACAATTTACACTTTGATTGACTATTATCAGTATGAAACTATTCGTATCTTTTTGGGCCAGAAGATAATAGGACCAAATCACTGGCACAAAAAATTTATCGTCATTTTATTAAGAAAAGGGGGTGTTGATACCACTTAAATCTAAAGGTTATGTTTGGTAGACCAAATGTTTCTATTATCAACTACATTGTTATGTTACACATAGATGATGAAGGTTTAGATTGTCATGGGATAAATGATCCAAGCAATGAGCCACAGTGTCATTTGGCCCCGAACCTATTTGTCAAATGCAAGGCTTACATAAAGGGCATTTTTTAAATGGATGTGAGTGTGCCTACTGTAATGGATAAACATCTAAGCAATCCATATTTTATGGTTATGTTGCAGAGAGATACTTGCCTAACTCAAAAAAATGTGATGAATGATTAGAGGAGAGTTAAGTTTGGTCGAGCACGAAAGCATGTCAATGATATAATTAGTATTATTAAATGGATAGAAGAGGACCGAACTAATTTATTTTATCGGCATAAACCATAGGAAGATGGTACACCTTTCATTATGAGTTTCCAAACCCCATGGATGTTTCATATGATGGTCATAAACTCTAATAATTTTGTAATATCCATGGATTCAACTTTTGGAACAAACAAATATAGGGTGAGACATGTACATAACACTTTATTCTTCTTCTAAATTGGCAATAACATGTTGCAAGTCATTTTTAACTTGTTAGTCAATTGCAGTACCAGCTATATTCTCTTGTCATCATTGACAAACATCAATTGAGGGTTCTGGTTGCATGGGTTATCTCATCTAGCAACAAGATCGAGGACATCAAAGGGGAATAGCTTAAAATTCACACACTAAGCTTAATTCTAGACTAAAAGTGTTAAATAGTCAAAGTTGACATTTTTTTTCCCAAGCTTAATTCTTCCCTTAGTGTGTGATGTTTAAGGGTGGCCCATCAAAGTATGCCTCTCTGCCATCTATAGATGAGGAAAGTAGGCTAGAAATGACTAGATATTCAATGCCTTCATGACTAATGATGTGAGCACCAAAATATAGGCAATTGAGTAAGGCATGCAACAATATATATCTTTGACTACACATTTGAAATTCGTTAAAATTAATATCTTTAAAGTTTTCCCCCAGCAAAGGAAATGAATTTCATCTTTGTGTCCACTAGGGTTGCTTTCAACTATCATGTCATTCTGTGCATTTGGCATGTTCGTCGGGCATGGTTGAAGAATGTGTTGAAGTATGCATCAAAAGATAGAGTGAAATCAATATTTGAATGGCTTGGAATAATTATGAACACAATGGATGAGAGAGAGGATACCACATATAGGCTATTGAATGATTTTTCATCAAATTCTCTGATGAGTATGAACTCTTAGTATACTTTTGGAGGACGTGGTGCGAAGGGGATGGTCATATAAGTAAGACATAATGGTCTCTTATTTGGAATTTTTGTTGCATTGAAATTTATCTTCTCTTTGCTACATTGACTTTGCATGAAATCTTGTTTCTCGTTACACACAAAAAGGTGGGCCAAACTGTTCAGAATCTTCCCACATGCAAACCAATATACAAACGTTGCCATCAAATCTTATCATTGCACATTGAAGTTGTGGTACCTTCGCGACCATCAAAAGAAATGTATGCATCAAATGAATCATCTATACTTCACCTTGGTTTATAAGATGGAATCATTCCATACGCAAAAGAAGAAGTTACGGGACTTCTATTTCATCAAGAACTACAAGGCACAAAGTTTGCAAAAATGTATTAATAAGTCACAGGCAATTCCTGATGGTGATTGCACTACTGATGAAACTAGACCAGGATACTATTTTGTGAAGAGCCAGACTAGAAGCAATTATTATGTTGTCAGACCCTTCGATGATCAGTTGTATATGTGTGATTTTCCTTGGGCCCTACAGGATAACACATGCAAGCACACATTGAAGGTTTCAACTATGATTATGCCTATGATTACTGGCAAGTATATGTGTTCTCGTAATCTACTCTACCATGTAATTTGGCTTGCACTTATGATTAAAGAATTGATTGAATGTCTCTATCATAACTATTGCAATGCAGGCAATTTATGCACACATAATTATTCAACAACTTACAGACATGCAGCCCACTTCCACAATTTGTTGTGGATAAAATTCACCCTGCCAAGCTACCTTCAAACACCCCTAGAATGGAAAACAATGCCTAATCCCATGTTCATAAATTGGATGAGTGGAAATAATTCATGACATTGCTGAAGGCTATGATGCATATAACACGACATGCTGACGAACAAGCGAAAAGATTCTATAAATGCATGAATTGATTTTGGAATGATCTTGCCATGTTAGGTGTTCTTCCATTCAATCTTACTCCCAACACTGATCCATCTGCAAGTAGCACAGTACAGATGCATCCATGGTTCAGTCTAACCTGGCTATCAGTCCCCCAGAAGTGACAGCGGTAGCATGCCTCTCAACATGACAATCTCAATAATAATTACTCTTGACATTCATTTGTATTTCCCACTGAGGGACGCGGGAGGGAGAGGACTAAGAAGGACTCCTTGCATGTACCTAAAGCCAGCAGTCACACTGCATCTACTTCACTAAATATTGGTGAGCATGCATTGGCATTTGGTTGTCTAAAATACACACTACATTTGTTCAAGCTACATAGCATCTCATGTTTTTTTTTAATTGTCAATTTAAGCTTTCTCACAAATTAATGTATATAATTGGCAAACAAACTCAACATCTGTGTATACAAACTATCGACGTCAATTATTGTTTCATGATGCAAATGGTGAAGACTTTACATAGGTTGGTGTGAAATAGACAACACATGATGCAGCTATCCTCCCTACAAAATGTACAGTTGACCAAATCTCGAAAACATGTAAATACAGTGGATTTTTTTGAAATTTTCAGCACATGACACGACTTTCCCCCCTACAAAATTTACTATGAGTTGCATGCAGGAAAGGAGTATGCAATACGAGATGAGATATTTAAAAAAATGTAGAATGATCATTAATTAATGTAAGATAGTTTTTTTGGTTAACGGGAAAAAATTTCAAGAATTGAAGATTACAACATAGATATGAAACTTGAATAATTTTAAAAATATGAATATTGATTAAGAAACGTGTTCAATAATTTTAAGATCTTATAAGTATTAATAATTAATAATTATTTTTTAACCGATTGAAAAAACTCATCTTCATTTTCACATTTCAAAGCAACAAACAATTGATTTTGCTATTAAAATAAAACCTATACAAGGATTAGGGTTTAATATAGTTTACTATTAAATTAATCTACTTATTTATTTAATTATATATAATTAAATTTAAGTATATAAAGTTTGATTTACTTCTGTAAAGTTAGATTTAATTATTTGAACATTGATTTAACTTCTCTTCATAAATCAAAATAAAACATATAAAGTCCTTTAATTTTTTTATTGCAAATAAGTTTTAGTCTAAAATGTAGACTATAAACCAACTTTCCATTCTATTTTATTTATTTTTTCATATCAATTATTAGAAATTCAAAGTATAATGTTTGATTTAATTACTTGAATTGACAAAAAGAGGGTTTCTGGGTGAAAAAATCTTCATTTAATCTATAATTTGAAAAACTGACAAATTATTTTCTTGATTTATTAAAATAAAATATAAAACACAAATTAAATCTGTGAAAAGAGAAGAAAAAGGTTTGAATGACTCACAATTTAAATTATTGTGTTCAATTAGACATAGCTATCAAAGGGTGTTGTACTCACACTTGCATTTTCTTGGCTTTCTATTGCATTTTGTATGATTCATTATAAGGTCAACATGCAAATAACAAAGCTCACAATTTGTGGTATGTATCAAGACTCGCTCAGAGAAGATATATTGAACTCCTCGAAGCTTTTGATGCAGTTGTAGGGGAGGTGGAGGTAAATTTTGAAAAAAGATTTGTTGTTGTAGAGCACAATCTGAAATCCCAAGATATGTATGGCTTGAGTATATTAGCTCACTTTAAACTAATAATTATTTCTTTAACATAATGTCATGACATGTTTTTGACAAATAACCCGATGTATTGCAATGTCCATTTAAAATTTCTAACCTTATTTTCTTGATGTTCTTGATCATGTGTACAGTTAAAGCCCAGGCCAAAAACCATTTCAAGGTGTCAGTTGTCCTAATTGTAGACTATTAAGTTTGCTTGAATATGTATTTTCATTTTTAACAGAATATCAAAGGAATAGTAACGTTCTTGTAGAGAAGGTATTTGTTCTTACTATATATATATGGCACTTGCATATAACCTATGCATAATCTAATTATCATAGAATTTGATAGTTATAAAATAAGAATATTTTATTTTAGTTCATTATGGAATACAATTTTTTTTAAATAGTGAATGTTTCTATATAGAATATTTACGAAGAAGAACAAGTGTCACATATTGGCTTCTACTTGACTTTATAATTATAGTTAATTGTATTTGTATTGATCATAATAAATTGTTAGTTAGAAAATTGTTTTATGAGATACAACTTTACATTTGAATATTGTGAGGTGAAACGAATATTGATCCCACAAATAAAAATTATATAAAGTATTACTACAAATTTCGTAATGCATTATATAATGAAACTATGGATGAAACTGTTATACATTTTTGATATTAGGTGACCTTAAAGTTTACTTATAAATTTAATGTTATTTGTGAGACAAAAAATATATGATATATTTTACATATTGTCATTAATGCTTGGTTTTTGTCAAGGTCTAGTAAAAATCATTCTTATTAATAGTCCTCCTTTTAACACAAACAACACGATAACATACAACAACACGATGACATACAACAAAACTTATTATCTATATTTGCATTCAAAAATCATACTAAAACCTAGTTATGTCAATTTTCAAATAAATTCTATTGTTCCAAATTATATTCAAGTTTAGGATTATTTTTAGGTTTTCTATTACTAACATAGTTAGGTTGAAAATCATTCTTCATTTACAAAAATAGTTATAATTAAGGTTACGATTTGGATTAGAATTAAGATGATGGTTACAATTTATGAATATGGTTAGGGTTTAAGGCATCCACCATGGTTAGGATTAGGGTTTAAGGTATAGATATGATAAGGATTAAAATTATTATTATCGTTCAGGTTACAAGTATTATGGTTTAGATTTGGGATTAGTGTTGGGATTAGGGTTTAGAGTTTAGTATTTGGAAAAGGGTTTAGGCTTTGAATTATTGACATGGTTAATAGTAGGATTTAGGGTTTAAGTGAGGATTTTGATTAAGGTAAGGGTTTACATTATTGATAATATTACAGTTAGTACTTGTATTTTATTATGGTTAAGGTTTAGAGTTAGGATTAAGGTTTATATTAGGGTTTGATTTAGGATTATGGTTAGCATAATGGTTTATATCATAGCTAGGATTATGGTGAGGTTTACAAATATAATTAAGGAGACATATCAATCACTTTTTCCAAATTCATTAAAGATAAAATATCTTAGAAAATACAATACAAAATCAATACAAAGTTCATCTTTTTGTAGTAAAAACTTGCATGCACAAAATAAATCTACACCTAACAAATTTGATCAAAATAAAAAAAAATCCATTATAACAATAATTAATTAAAAAGGATAAAAATTTAAAAATACTATATCAAAATGCACATTAGCAACTTAGTCCAGGGTCATTTGGCCACTTGTCATTCTTGAAGGGCGTGTGTAAGAAACCTATAGCTTTCTGATATCATTCATTACCAACATTTTTCAACCCAAAAAATCGAAATGAAGACTCTCGCTCCTCCCATGAAGACCCGCTTAGGCTTCGGTGTCTACTATTCTGGCTTCTATGACGGCTCAAAAGCCTCCTGTTCAGACTGTTGCTCATGCCCTAGTTGCTCCTGCCATTGCTACAAAGGCTTCCTTTCTTGGTGCCTTTGATTCCCATTGCCCTCCAGTTGTAGCTGCTACGGCTCAGGTTGTTGATACTGCAATTGTTGCTCCAGTTATGAATGCTATGAATGCTTCTCCTATTTGATCTGCTCTCTCATATGTGGATGTGGCTATGTATGAGGTAGATATTATTACTCCTCTGAGGAAGGGGCTCCGTTCAGTTGTGTCTTTTGTTAGTCAATCAACTGAGCCTATTATTGTAAGTAATCTGCTTGTGCTTCATCTTGAACAAGATATTGTTGATGAGATCAATACATATGTGATGGATCACTCTTCTACGACTGTTATTTTTTTGTTTTAGGGGTTTTTGGCCCTCTCTTTCAGATTTGCATGCTTGGATTTCCAAATATTGGGAACCAATCATTTTGGATGTAGTGCAAATTTACCTTGTGGCAAGGGATTTTTTTATTGTGAAATTTGCTAATGCTGATGAAAAAAATTTCCATCCTAGGTCATGGTTTTTCTTGGGAGGAAAGGTTTCCCCTGATAGCCAAACCCCGGTACTCAACATTTTATCCGACTACTGAAACCTTTCATAAGATGCCTCTTTTGATGCGGTTGTCGAATCCTCCCCTTCACTTTGGGCAGGATTTTGTCTTGGAGGTTGTGGGGGATGTCATTGCGGATTTCATATTGGTTGATATAGTTTCTTCCAATGTATATAGGACAACATATGCTCGCATCCTTATGGAGATGGAGGTCTCCAAGGGGCTCCTAGCATTGTTGAAGTTGGCTTTTCCAAATGGTTCTTGGATTTAGCAACTTGATTATAAGGGTATTCCTTTCAGATGTAGGAAATGTCATAAGACCAACCATCTTGCTACACCATGCTCCTCTAAGAAGGTTAGATCGAAGAAATCACCTTCTTGTTGGTTGGGGGTTTCATATGATCAGTATATAGTTTAGAAAGTATCCATGGATGTGGATGGGTTAGATACCTTTTCTCATACTGACACTATGGTTGAGGATTCTATTGTTGTTTTTGATGGTTTGAATGTTGTCCCAACAACATATTTGAATCAGAATGTTGTTTCTGACCCATCACCTGCTACTATTTATGTTGATTCGATTGTTGTCCCTTTAGCAGCTTCGAGTCAAAATGTTGATGCTATCCCTTTTTCTATTGCTGACTTTCTCTAGAACACTGTTGCTGGTGCTTCTCCCGTTGCGGGGGTTTTGGGCATTAGTGGGGATTGGCAGAAGGTTGTTGGGAAGGTGGAGGATGGTTGGACATCTGTTAAAGGAAAAAAGGAAAATCCTCCAAACCTTTATTTGATATGTCTTTACATTCACAAAAACTGGACCAAAATGTAATTCTTGATGGTATGTGGCTTCTTGGGTTGTTTTCCCTCTTGTTGGGAACTCTAGTGTGTCCCTCTAGTTTGTCGGATGGTTTTCCATGATTTTTTCAAGATCCTCATGGTTATATCTTTCTTGTCCTTTGTAAAAGGTTTCTGGTCCTTTCAAAACCTGTTTTTACTTAATCAAGACATTTTGTACACAATAGCTTGTATCAATTGAATATTTTGTATCATTTATACGAATAGCTTTTGACTGGACTAATCTTGATACAAAATGGGTGTTGCAATCATTTTTTTTTTAGAACAATCCTATTGAAATCATTTTATTTTTAAGAACCTTAAATAATTAATTATAAGATTTGTGCAAGAAATTTATATTAATTGATTATCAATCCAATCTAGGTGTAATAAAATCTAATCTAAAAACTTTGACTTGAATCCAAGATCAAGAGGAATATTTATAAATATTTTTAGAAAAAAATTCATTCAAAATGTATGGGCAAAATTAAGGCAAAATCCTAACAAACAAAGCAAATTTACTAACATCTTTGCATGAGCCCTGCCATCAACACTATAATTGGAGCCATTTTTATATACCTCACTATGATCATTCAAATGGTTAAGGACACACATTCTCAAACTTGAATGTCTTTGGATCATTCCCTTCTTGGATGGTTTTCCATGATTTTTTCAAGATCCTCATGGTTATATCTTTCTTGTCCTTTGTAAAAGGTTTCTGGTCCTTTCAAAACCTGTTTTTACTTAATCAAGACATTTTGTACACAATAGCTTGTATCAATTGAATATTTTGTATCATTTATACGAATAGCTTTTGACTGGACTAATCTTGATACAAAATGGGTGTTGCAATCATTTTTTTTTTAGAACAATCCTATTGAAATCATTTTATTTTTAAGAACCTTAAATAATTAATTATAAGATTTGTGCAAGAAATTTATATTAATTGATTATCAATCCAATCTAGGTGTAATAAAATCTAATCTAAAAACTTTGACTTGAATCCAAGATCAAGAGGAATATTTATAAATATTTTTAGAAAAAAATTCATTCAAAATGTATGGGCAAAATTAAGGCAAAATCCTAACAAACAAAGCAAATTTACTAACATCTTTGCATGAGCCCTGCCATCAACACTATAATTGGAGCCATTTTTATATACCTCACTATGATCAACACTTTTGACAGCATCACTACATTGACCTCAATCTGCCAGCCTTCCTGAAATGCAATCGTATAATAACATTTTGAATCCAGATCTAGAGGCGCTGCATGGAGAAACTTTTCATACCTGCATGGTTAATTAAAATGCATACTCCACCATTATTCCCTATTTTCATTTGATCCATCCCTTAGACTTAGATTGAACAGAGAAAAGCATGTCAAAAAGTCTGTAAAATTTGTACAATAACAATACTAACCCTAACCTAATTGCTCGATAATGATACCGATTATGGATGAAACTGTAATGCATTTTCGATAAAACTAAAGCTGCCCGAAAACATTCAATACATATCGTATAAATGCATCGGATTACATAATGAAAATATGGATGTAATTGTTATGTGTTTTCAATATCTCCTCTTTTTCGATAACCAAAAACACTCATCACCATGACTTATACTGATACAACATCTTTATCACTCATTGTTGTAATGATTATATTTTTTTTTCGTTTGCCGATGATCGCTATATGTTATAGCGATAAGCCTCCTTTATCGCTCATCGATATATTTTTTTGGTAGTTTCTTCCCATAGCAATATTCTTTCCTCATACTTCATCGTTATGTCAAGATTATGCCTTCCTCGTATAGCAATAGAAGAGTTCACTATATTCTATAGTGATATAGTACCCAAAATCTCTTTTGACCATACTGTG
The DNA here is from genome assembly GCA_028749045.1 of Cupressus sempervirens. Classification (NCBI taxonomy): domain Eukaryota; kingdom Viridiplantae; phylum Streptophyta; class Pinopsida; order Cupressales; family Cupressaceae; genus Cupressus; species Cupressus sempervirens. Next base: position 187,976,375 of record CM053784.1, on the reverse strand, counting down.
ATCGCTATAGTGTATCCCGACTCATGAAGCCTAATTGTTGTAACTATAGCAGTATATGAAACATCAAACGAAGAAACAACATTTCTACTATATTATAGCGATAAGCCTCCTTTATCATTCATCACTATATTGTTTCTGCAATTTCTTCGCATAGCGATAAAAGGGATTGCTATATGTCATAGTGACATACTTTCCTCGTCGCTCATCGCTATGTCAAGATTAGGCCTTCTTCATATAGTGATAGAAGAGTTCGCTATATTCTATAGCAATATAGTACCCAAAATCTCTTTTGAACATACTGCGATTGCTATAGTCTATCCTAACTCATGAAGCCTAATCATTGTAACTATAGCAGTATATGAAACATTGAATGAAGAAACAACACTTCTCTGATGATCATTATATGTTATAGCGATAAGCCTCTTTTATCACTCATACTTGTATTGTTTTTGCAATTTCTTCGCATAGCGATAAAAGGGATCACTATATGTCATAGCGATATACTTTCCTCATCACTCATCACTATGTCAAGATTAGGCCTTCTTCGTATAGTGATAGAAGAGTTCATTATATTCTATAGTGATATAGTACCCAAAATCTATTTTAACCATATTGTGATTTCTATAGTGTATCCCAACTCATGAAGCCTAATCGTTGTAACTATAGCAGTATATGAAACATCGAACAAAGAAACAACATTTCTATCAATTGAGGTTTTTGACACGTCTATGCAAAATAAATCTCATTAACAGTTAAACAAAATGTCGATTGACGGATTCCAATGCTTATTTGATGGTTCGAGTGACGCAAGGCGTTGAAGAAATATTCGAAGAAGTCAAGGCAGGGTTTGGATGAAACTGTTGTGTATAAATGTATTGAATTACATAATGAAAATATGGATGAAACTGTTATGCATTTTTTATATTATGACTCGTTAACAATATCAAAATATGGAGTGAACTGTAATGCGGTTTCAATAATACTCATAATGACCAAAAACACTCATCAAGATACTAACCCTCACCTAATTGCCCGATAACAATATCCAATTATAGATGAAACTATAATGTGTTTTCGATAAAGCTGAAGTTGCCCGAAAACATTCAACACATGTATAAATGTATCAACTAACATAATGAAATTACGGATGAAACTGTTATGTGTTTTCGATATCTCCTTTTCGATCACCGAAAACACTCATCACCATGACTTATAGCGATACAACATCTCTATCGCTCATTGTTGTAATGATTATATATATTTTTTGTTTGCCAATGATTGCTATATGTTATAGCGATAAGCCTCATTTATCGCTCATCACTATACTGTTTTTGCAGTTTTTTCGTATAGTGATAAAAGTGATTGCTATATGTCATAGCGATATACTTTCCTCATCACTCATCACTATGTCAAGATTAGGCCTTCTTTATATAGCGATAGAAGAGTTCATTATATTCTATAGCGATGTAGTACCCAAAATCTCTTTTGACCATACTGGGATTGCTATAGTGTATCCCGACTCATGAAGCCTAATTGTTGTTACTATAGCAGTATATGAAACATCGAACGAAGAAACAACATTTCTATCGATTGAGGTTTCTAATGCGCATGTGTGAAATAAATCTCATTAATGGTTAAACGAAATGTCAAATGACGGATTCCAATGCTTATTTGATGGTTTCGACATGCCTGTGCGAAATAAATCTCATTAACTGCGTGGAACACTGTTGTTTTCTAATCTTCGCATGATGTTTTAAAATTTAATTGTTGGAGACACAAAGGTGATAATAGTCGTTCACATGAGTTGTTACCATTACTTGTTCATTTGTTGAGTGCAAAATGGTATTGTTTGCACTTTCACAACTTTATTTAACGTTCAATTGTTTGTGGTCACGATGGTACCAAACCTGCAATTCACACATTCGCAGGCTCCTTTAACAATAAGCAATGTGACCCACGACTAGGCATTCAATAGGATACATTGAAGGAATAAATAGTAATTATATCAATCAATGCCTATGATACGTCGAAGGAGAAATAGTAATCCTAACAGATCAAAGAAACGTTCAAATATTTTGTCAACTAACTACGACTAAATCACTTCAAATGTTTAACTCTATGGTGAAGTAATAATATTGGCTAGTCGGAGGTACATAAATAGTTATCTAACTTTATATAACATTAATAGACCCACAAAACCGCATCGAATGAGGTTGTTTTTCTTATATGAATTCATACGAAAATAGTCCACGGTGATAATTCCACTATAACTCCATTACTAAGCATCTACACAACTGCATAGTTAATAAAAAATGCACAAATCAATTGTCAATTTAATGAAAAATCTGTCAAACATGCCCATATGACACTCAAGGAAGGACACAGAACGACCATAGAAGGGTCTATGGCATGGACTTCCATCAAATGACCATACTGTTCAAAAAGATGTATATATCATGCTTTTTATGTACTTTTCCTATACAAGAAAACAATTTGTAGAGAAGATAGCTACGTCCAAAGAAAAGTAAATCGCTTACATAATCTTGCCCTAAAATAAATGGAAATCTTATGGGGAACAAAGATAAAGCTGGCATATCGTACATACAACGATGGGATTCTTACGGCTCCATTAAAGGAGAGGTAATCCAAACAAATCAGGAAATCAACTATATGGGTGGCAATTTTTAGCGTCTTCTCATCACTATTTGACTACCAAAAAAGTTCTGTTGTTGTATCAAGACAAGGAAAACGTCAGATGTGACGACGTCAAAATGGTAGGTATTAAATATTTGTCATTAGAAGTATTGAAAACTATCGATGGAGCAACCAAAATCTGAAGTAATTGACCAATAAACAAGAGATCGTTGATTTCAAAAGCTAGGCTTGAACAAAGAGTACCATGTAGAGTAGGTGACTCCCTAATGTTGAAGTCTGGATAATAGAGGTAGAAACCTTGGTTGTTGTGTTGTTGCTAATGTGTTTGACAAACGTAAGGTTGATGTTTCATATGAATAGTCACAAGCCATGAATTTTATAAACAATGTACTAACTACAAGAATTGCCCCATTCCAAAAAATCAGAATTGGGAATGGAAGAACTCATCAGAAAGATGCATGGCACACCTATTTATAGCAAAGAAATACTTGATCGTCGAAATTTGTCAAAGGTTTGGTTTTAAAATGTCCAAAACACTTTACTAAGTTTCTTAAATTTGACAGATATTGAATAGGACGTGGCTATCCTCTCTGCAAATTGTACCATTGATTGAATTTCAAAAAATGAGAACACAATGAAATTTTTCGAAATTTTCAGCATTTGATCTTCATGATCTATATATTTTGTGATTGAAAACAACAAAAATTTTGAAAAAAATTTGGTGTTTTCGTTAATCTGAAAAGGAATCATATTTGACTTTTTTTTGTGTTTGATGCATTTTGTCTAGAGATTAGTCTTTCATAATCATACTTGACTTTTTTTTGTCTTCAGTACATTTTCTTTGGAAATTAGCCAACGCCTATTGAATACAGCACACGAAGAGGCTGCCTAGCCTAGTACGCTAAACACTAGCAAAATGAAAGTGCTGATAAATCAACGAAGATTGCCACTTCATAATGTGTGACCAGTAAAATCGTTGTGAACTAAAATGTTAGATTAGCTAGCCTGCAGATATCCAAGAGATGTTCTCAAGCTTACAAGTAGCGAACATTCTAGTAATTAAAGGACATCTAGCCATTTGTGGCTGCAAGTTATAATGTGATGATTAGAACCATATACACGATTTCAGGCATTACCGTTCTCTTGCATCTTATCAAATGTCTTGCATTCCCTTTTATTTGCAAATTCCTGAACTTCTGTTTATCTACATGAATTTGCCGTCTTCCTCTCAAAAAAAAAAAAATAGTGAAACAACAGCACAATCTATACATTGCTAGTTGCTATCATAAATATAGGTTGTCAAATACCAAACATTCAACAAAATGTGCCTATTCTTCGTGATGAGTGATTGATATTTTAAATCTCAATCGGTCCCAAATTTACAATAATTTTACAAATCACAGTTACCGTACACATAATAGAATGCTATTAAGGATTTAAATAGCTTCCGCTCAGACCTTCCAGTTTGTAGATTTGTCGAATCGCTGGATTGTTATGGTGAATTTTTTCAAGTAATTTAATAATTTCCACCCTGACCTGTCCATTACGAATTGAATGAGATCTTTTACGTTTATGTCAAAAAGTCTGTTTATATAAATCTTAAAGCTATATATGCTTCCCTGCCTACAATTATCTGTCCGATATGTTGGTCCTCAAGGTTATAAAAATTTAAAGTCGTGCATTTTTCTGTGTTTTTAACCATACATATTAATTTTAAAATTTTGACAGCCACGTGTTCCTCAGAGTTCTAGAATATATCCATCAAATTTTGTTTTATACCTTAATAAAATTCATAAATAACACATCTAAAAGCATAACTAGAAAAAAAAAAAGGTTAAGTGGCAACAGGAGTTTAATTTTAATCAGTACGATAAAAGTGGCAGAACTGTATTCACTATGAAATGCAGTCCTTAAAAACAACCATCACTCTAGAATCTAGGTGGTCATCAAATTTAAAGCCTGCGAGCATGGAATATATGAATCTAACTAACTATACCCTATGAACTGGAGAAACATGTTGTGTCAAATAATTATAGCCTTCTATCCGGAAGAGAAGTTTATTTTTGCTTTTGCTTTTACTGGGTTTAAAGCGGCATTTCTAGTCCTTGTGAGCAATAATGCTCCTTATACAACAAAGCTTTGGAAGTGTACGACTGTATCTTTTCAATCACGGTTCCCAGTGCAACAAATAAGCTCCTTTCTACCATTGAATTTATAATCAAACTAATCAACTAAAATTTTCATGCTCGTTCACTTTAAAGGGATTGTTTACACATAAAAGCATCACAATACAGACGCAATACAACCATTAAATGCAGTAGCATCCTAGAGTGCCATTTCTGCTTGCAATGCAGCAAGTTCATCTTCTTCAGCAGCTGCTTTTTGTTGTGATAACTTCTGAGGTGCAAGCCAACCTTGCTCTTTGGTGGCTGGAACAGCAGGAGTTGACATTGGTGCGGCAGAAGTTGGCATTGGTGCAGCTGGAGTTGGCATTGCTGTGGAAGTAGTAGCAGGTCGCAATAGTTGCTGCTCCAATTCTGTGCCATCGAAGTCTTCCAACTCAGCTTCCAAGTCATCCTATGAAAAAACAGGAAAAAAATCGATAAAAATGAATATCCCCTGAAAGTTCGAAGACTATAAACAATCTAAATGAAGAAAAGTTTAAGGAATTACATCATCCAGGTCTGCAACTGAACTGGGAACTGACAAAGCTTCCTGAATCTGCTTCATGTTCTCTGTTTGCTCGTTCACCTCATCCATGGTCTTATCTACATCATCAATAGACCTGTGCCACAATGTCCTTGGTTGAGAGTATGTATCAAGAACTAAAAGGTCATAAAGAAATGGCTGCTCGTGGAAAATAAGTATCATGGTGATGACTTGAGTTTTAAAAATAATTTGTGGTAAACTCCAAATCGTCTAAAAAGAAAACACTATAAACTTGCCTGGAAAAGAATATTTTACCAGATCTCTACCTATTTATATCTTATGAATGTGATTTATCTTTCATATATAATTCACATGTTCCCATGATGACAGTTTCACAGTTTACAATCATCTAATAAGCTCCATATTAAACACAATCTGGTTGATTTCCACGAACAAGTTATTTAGCCAATTTCTGTGAAAGGCAATTATTATGCGTACAAGAAGATGCTCTTTAAACCTACAAGATGGCTATGCTTCAAATAACATCTTGATGTGATTCAGAATTCGGTATGTGTTCTATGAGAAGATCTTGGTTTGTAATGATGTATGTAACCTATAACAAAGACATGACTTATATAATACAAGAAAGAAAGCACTAAAAGTTCTAAATAGAATGTAAGCTAATTATACAACCAAATTAGACCAGTACAAGTGCAAATTCACTTAAATCAGCAAAGACTTCAGAACTGTAAACAATACAGATGTGTGGAATAAGGAAGAACAGCTTTTGCAAATAAACGAAATGAAAAAAGTTGTCAAAGAAAACTAGGGGTGGAAAATTGTTTCTATTTTAAATATTTATATTCATTTTGTAATTCAAAAAATTGACATGGCTGCAACACGGCAACCCAAAAAACTTGAAGCAGACTCCTATTAAGCAAAAAACTTACAAAAAACTCCACAAATAAAATAAATTAAATGATACATAAAATAAACTAAATCACAAGAAGCATACGTGAATGAATTTAGAGGATGCACCAATCTATTATGATTATCAAAGAAGCAGACAGAATGAATTTAGAGGATGCATCAGTCTATTATGATTATAAGTTCTCCAGGAATCAAAATAGTTACATATCCCTTAAAGACTCAAAATTCCAAAATTGTACAACAATCTTCAACTTATTTTCCCTTCCCATAGTAGTCGCAGAAAGTAAATCTGAATACTCCTCAAGATTGAATGGAACACCATATTTTAGTAATTATGTTGCTTCTTTCTGCAATCCAATGGGTTCTCAGTCACTCAACACAACATCCACATCGTCAACAATCCAACATGAATATATTATATGGATTGGTGTCCTTCAAATCAATCATATTATAGAAATCCCTGCCTTCTAAGCTCTATTTGCTGAAGACAGGGTCACTGAGGTGCTCTTGGGTTAATCTTTTCCTATTCTTTGAATGGATACTCTCAAACATACTCCATTGCACTCACCCTCAAAAGTGATACAAAAAGATGGCTAGCCTCTGAAGATTTGGTGAAAAAGCACCGTAACTTTCCCACTACAAGCCTACAAATAAGATAACTATAAAATTTGTAATCATACTCTGAAAGTGCACCAATAAAAGTGTACAATTAAGTGACTCAAAAAATCCTTATTAAGCAGTACCGCACAGAATGTACTTGCCGGTAGTGTTGGTCTATCTACAATCAGTTACCCATCAGATGATTTCATATTTACTCTTGTTCCACCATAATAATGCAATGTGGCCTTATATGAATAGCATATTCATATTTTATCCCAATCCACCTAAAAATTTGAAACTCAATATTTAAAATTAATAGACCAAAAAAAATCAATGAAGTATCAAACTAAAAAGTCCTAAACCATAAATTTGTAAGTTACCTTAACTCATTTGTACTCTTGGCAAATACATGATCAAGGACAGTCCTCACAACCTTTTTACCATTCCATCCTCCTAAGACAAGGAAACTTCAACCACCAAGTCCTTACAACATTTGTTTAAGAGGAGGTTTTTTCCCCTACAACTCTTTGCAAGAGCATGAAGTTAATGGCAAATTGTGTAACCTCTGATCACACAAGCTAGTTTCCAATTTTTCCATCAAGCTATCACCATATTGCATGAATAGTGCTTTACAAGAACTTATCTCCCATTAGCATGTGCAATGATCCACTTAGATCTGCACTTAGATCTTATTGTATCTAGGTGGTTAATGTGATAAATTTTCAACGTAGCTCTCATCCCATTTATCACCCCCTGCTTCGTGATAAGTATTTCCTTTTACAAGGCAGCAGAGGAATTATTGAAACTTCCAAACATTCTGTAATTCTTTCCTAAAAGCATAATAAGCCCATATTCTCAATATTAACTTTCAGCACTGATATATTCGTTATTATGGTCACCTCTTTTCAGTGTGACACCAGTATTGGTGTACGGCAGGATGCCAGGACGCAGGTAAAATGAATCTCATTTTCGGGACGACGGGGTGATGGCTAGGGGACGGTGGCAAGGGGAAGACAGGGAAGGGAGGGGTGTTGTATAGTATACATATAGAACTTGAAATGCTATTTATGAAATGATGTTTCAGTAAAACATACCAAATTAAAATACTTGAACATAGAAAAATTGCAACATGAACTAGAACCATTGAACAATTAAACTAATAACATATTACATACCAATAGTAACAATCAAAAAAATCAAAATTCAAATAGAAATTCAAGTACCCATCCCACTGGCAGCATGGTTGCAGAATGGTGGAGATGGGGGTACTCAAGTACCCGGTGTGGGGACGTCTCAGGAACGGATACTTCGAGGTTTGGGAAGGGGGTGCGAGTCCCCGTGTTACACTGCCTCTTATACTTGCATTAATTTGAGCTATATTTTGAGATCATCCTTGAATGCAAGATTTATATTAGAACAGTACATTTTCAACTTAAAAATTGCAATACCTGAAATGCAAGGACTGAATTTGAAACACTTCAAATAGATCCTTATCAGCTGTTATGCATAGGATAGCATGTCTAGCGGAATCAAAGCTCTAAATACAACATTGCACTAATTTTCAACCAACAGAGTTGCGTCTGTTTGAGAGCCATATCTAGAATTCTGCATAAACATCCGGTTCAAGAAACTAAATCATTGTAGGCAAAGAAAAAAGGGAGATTGAGTCGTAGGTAGAGGCAAGACCTTACAGACTATTCTTCCTCAAATATTTTTTTCAAAAAATATTTTCCAAAAATATGTATTCATAAACCATAGAGAAGAACAAGTCACCTCTCTTTGAGAACATATGCATGATTAAAACTAGTTTTCAAATGTTGCAAAATGGCGGAGTATCAATGATGTGATATTTTACACCAAATATATCTAAGATAGACTAGTACACTACAAAAGATTCTTACATGGCTTTCTGGATCACTTTCATGGCTGATGCTCCGGTTCTCAATGCATCAACAGTTTCTGTGGTAGCTTTAGCACCTTCCAACATGGCCGTCTGAATTGAATCGAAGTCAACCAATCCATCAATACAAACTAGAATAATGGATCCATGGTACCGAGGTATGGATCTATGAGTCCTTCCAATCTTGTAAAATCAAACTATTGAAGTTAAAAAACAAAAAATAGAATACCTACCTGATCATGAATTCTCAATTGAAATTTTCCAAGCTGCTCAATTTGAACATCATAAAGTCTCTTCCTCTTCAAACATTGTATGGCCGCTGTGAACAAATACTAATTAACTTTAATTCCACATCCAAGATTATATCAAGTGATTAGAGTAAAACTAGTATACTTTGTTAATTTGTATAGAAAATGAACAACTGTTTTAATGCCCCTGAAAATACATCAGCATTAGCACCCTTCAAAAGTCTATAAAGCTGTATCCACATGCAAAGAGAGACATCTATCTTGACAATTGCTTTACTCAGTACCCCAACTCCACAAAGATATTCCAAAAAGAATTTTGAATAGCTTAATAACATTTTATTTAACCTAATCGTGATTTGAAAGGCTACCCGAGCAGAAAGAAAGGTACTTGGCCTCTAAGTGCCTATTCAGACTCTTCTAAGCATTAGATCCATTAAAAACTAAAACTAATGTTAGATGTGAAGGGAATCAACTTTACAAAAAGTTAAACCCCACTTAATAAAACTCCAAAGTATGCATGTTCCTATATACTAGATCGACAACAAAAATCTTCTAAGCTGCAGCTACTAGATTTTAAGAGAATGCTAAGTACTATAGGACTCCGAATATCCCATTTTACATGCACATGATGTTCAACCTGTGGCTTCTATTTTAAAGTTTAAGGAGATAAAGCCAAATATGTGGATGTATATTTAGACTATCAATAAGGTTTCGGGGTTCTGATGGCTGAAATATCCACAAGTCGGGAAACTGTAAATTTCCATCTATTGAAAACAAAAGTTCGTTCTCTGGCAGCTATGAGAGTGCTTATATATGGGTTAACAGTTAGAACTTGTCCAATGTAGAGCTTTCAACCTTGTCTCCCACCATAGACAAATCCATGAAGACAGTTCAAATAACATTAATGCTCTGCACTTGGTTCAAAGTTTGTAAGTACTGGTTATTGTTATACACATGTTAAGAATGTTATCTACCTTCATACCCTCAACTCAGATGCGTGCATGATGAGTTAAGGAATACAGTATATATAACTAGGCAGTGTCTGCTCGTATGATTTGCAGTACATCATTTAGAAGGTTGCAAGATATCTGTAGTAGAACAACCCAAAAGCACAGTCAAAACAATACTATGGGTCAGGATATGAAATATTGTTCATACTTCTGGAGCAAAGTTGAACATTAACTAGCTAAGTTTAGGCCAGATAAAGAAATGTTTCTCACGTTCTCTTTGAAATGAGTTTCATGTAATATGAGAGAGGAATGATGAGAAGGCAAAGAATAGAGCTTGCAAAGAAAAATTACCTCTTTTATTATTTGAGCGACTAAACTCTTTGGCTTTTTCAACCTCCATAGAGATCTTCTTTTGCAAGACTCTCTCTTTTTTCTCCAGCATTTCAAGGGTCTGAATGTTCAAATAAAAAACAATGAATTTTTGAGGAATATATAAAACATCAGAACTATCAATGTAACAACTGTAAACAAAGAAGGAGCCATGTGAATATAGATTTGAAGACAAATGCAAGATAATCCCTCCTGGCATTTGTACTATAGAAAATGCAACTCTTAAATTCAATAATCTTTATTAAGCTTACATCACGAGAGCACAGTTAGAATCTTAAGTGAAAATTGTAATTCCTCTCATTCCAAATATATCTAGAAACAAAGTGATATAATAATAACAAAGTCCTAGAAGTTGGGTTTAGCAGAATAAACAAGAAGTAACCAGCTTATCGAAGTCCTCCATTTTCATAATTGACATATTCCATTGTGCTTATTGGTGCAACTTAATGCAAGGTAACCCTGCATGCAAATTATGAAATGTTTATGTAGAAGCACCTTGCAGTAAAGCTTGTAACATTACAGTATTTATTTCACCCAATAAAGCAATATTCCATGTCCAGAGTTACTAGACATGATTAAGGAAGCCTTGAAATGGCTGTCCAGAAATGTGATGATTCAAAAAAACCAGAAGCACCCTTTGGCATATAAAATAAAATCCAATGCAATAGAATTAAAATTATAGCAAGGACATAGAAACCAATTTTCAAAAACAGGGAGCTACTTAGGAAAGGTTACAAACTAAATATTGTATCATAAACAGGAAGAGAGGGCAAGTAAAGAATCTATTAGCATAGATTTGCATAGAAACCATAAAGCATCCTTATTGGGTCTATATCCATAAAGTGAACATCATAAGCACTATCACAAGGCCACTAATTGTTGAAAATGAGCTCCAACTTCATCCTTCATTATGACTGCAAATTAATCATAAGATGCAATGTGGATGGAATATACTGTTTGTGTATATGGTCTATAAATCTACAAATGTAATGAAGGGATCTTACAAGAAATAATACTTGGCCAGATTTTCAACAAGATCATATTATTCAATCTTCTTGAATGTGATTATTTAAAAATCAATACCAACCTTAATTCATAAAAAAGAAAAGATAACTCACTTTACAAATACTGCTAAAGAAATGTAATGATGGTGATGGCATTGACCTAAATGTGAGAGTATGGTCAACGACAATGATGATTTACAGTTCAGAACCCTAAAAGAACTAAGAAATAAAAATTAATGTACTAGTACATCATTGCATCCCGAACAGACCCATTAATATCCGTCCTCATTTATAAGAATGTAGTAGATGTACAAATATGTAAGAAGTTAGAATGAGGATTCAAGAAAAATCCATTTGAGAGCAGTTAATTCACACTCACAATTTGACGTAGCTAGGCTACAACAAGCATCAAAACACTATCATCACTAATGAAGATACTAAAACACTTTTATTAAGACAAAGCAGAAGGTATCTCTCTTCTAGCTGTATCTACCTTGCAAGAGGAAGGTGACACTATCATAGAAGTTTTATCTACCTTGTGATGATCAATTGTAATGTCATATCAACAAGAAACTGTTTCTACAATAATAGATACCATATGCTCAAATTGTTAAGAGTAATAAGATATTGCCTTATTAATTAAATCATTTCAATTTAATTATTAAGTCACTTATTATCTCTAGTTTACTTAAAGCTAAACTTTAGGCATATAATAATTGATTATTTTATTAATTATTATCATGCAACCTAGTTTTTACCTGTTAAGGTTTTGATCTCCTTTTATAAGGATTGATCTCTTTGCAATTTAATTAATTCACTTTTGATAATAGCAATCTCTCTTTTTGCTTATCACGAATGTCTCATCTATGGATCTGGGAATTCCAGCCTCCATAGCTTTTGCTTCTCTCTTTCTGTGACAGGTGTTTACATGCAGGTGATTCTTGGAAGCTATGGGGTTGATCTTTCATCAACTTCAACATGGTATCAGAGCTCCAAATCTTCATGCCCCAGTTCTATTCTTGAGAGATTTGGAATCAGTTTTCAGATCTATGGCTTTCTAAGGATTTTTGTATTGAATCCGAGGGGTCACTGATTTTTTGTGCACTTTGAGCCCAAACGAACATCACTGTTGTGGTCAAAGCGCCCAAAAACCCCAATTTTAAGGGCCCATTTGGTTGCTGGAACATGATGGGAATGGTCATTGAGAATTAGAATATATTTTTAAATTCTTTGTTTGGTGCGCAGAATGGGAATAGGGAATAGGATTACGTATTCCCATTTTAGCCCAAAATGAGCATAAGTCCATTCCCAAAAATATCAGTTATTGGAATGGACAATAGGGTTTGGCTAGAGGATTCTTCATCACTTTCATCAACACAGAATGGACGGAACAAAAAATTAAGAATAAGAATAACGCTTTGAGGGCAATACGCTCTAAGTCTATCTTGTCTTCAATGAAAAATACAGCAAGGAGTATCTGTAGGTAGAACAGGATACACATGAAAAATGATCATTTTGATCCAAATATTATCTGTTTTCCAAGTGAAACGGTCAGGTTATAGGCATTTTCATGTTCGATGCACTAGATCGACCGAAACTATATTGTAAGGGAATAATTTGTCGTAAATTCTTTTTATTTTTGTGGTAGAACAGATTTTTTTGTACATTGGCTGATTTGTTGTAGAAGAGTGACCAGAGATTGCAGATCCTGTGCTTTGGAGCGAAGATTAAAGAGGTCGCGTCATTTTGAGCTGGAGGTTATTAGGGCTTGAACAATTCATATGGTTGTTTGGGGAGCATAAAAGGTCCGATGAACTATAAAAGCAATCCTGTGAATTGGGGAAACCCAAAAATCTGCCCTATCTTCTTCTATGGAAATGGAGAACCCACAAGACTCAATGTCGTGATGTCCTGAGGAGTAGCAACAACAGAAAATCTATGGAGGAGCTTCATGCAGCAGCAACAGAAAAGCCCTAAAAATATTGATTGCAAGAAGTGGTAAAGAGAAGCCATAGATCTGGAGGACAGAAGGATTGTCAAACAAATTCTCAAATAGATTTTAGGTGAAGCAAACAAGAATGGGATTGTCATTTTCCATTCTCATTCCCTACTCTGACTCCCATTCCTATTTCCTATTCTAATTTTCTATTCCTATGCTTGTCACCAAATGGGCTCTAATATAAAATTTGTCGAATTTGGACACAATTGGAATTTGAGGGAAAAAATTATTGCTCCCAGATTGAGCACATTTCCCAAGGCGACGATTTTTAGATTTTCGGCAAAAATTGAGATTTTGCATGCAAATCAAGACAATTTGGTCCAGAAATTACAATGTTTGGCATGAATCCCGATGTAATTTTGGTGCTACTAGGCATGCTTCCTGAGGCAATGATTTTCTTTCAATTCTAGCACTTTTTTTGACCTACCTATGGTTTTTTGGCCGTAACTTGCTCATTCGGACTCTGTTTTTTGCAAACAAAATATTGTCGGAAAGCTGGTTCTGAGCCCATCGTGATGGTCCAGTTTATTTGAATTTTTGACGTTGTTTGATTGCCGATTTATGCAGTCAAAGTCAAAGGTTCTATTTTGCACTCTGGGAGACATATCTTGAGATATTCTATTTTTCGAATGTTGCTCCAAGCACATCCCATTCAGTTTTTTGTTTTTTGCATTCTGGTGGATATCTTTGTTGTTTTAGGTCTGGAGATCAATTTTGTTCTTTAGATATTTTCCATAGGTTGTACTATCTCTTGTATTAGCCTTATGTCTTTTTTGATCTTTGTTGACATTCTTTTATAGTAATTTTACAAACACACTAAGATAAAGTGTCACTCTATTGCATTTGGGGATCTTGGACATCTTCGTGTTTTGTTGTACTCGCACTACATTATAAAGTGCCTTGGAGAGCTTCATCTTGACCATATTCGCCATCTTCCTTTGTCAAGTGAGTGTTCATTCCACAACATTAGCCTCATGATGTGTTGATGACATGTGTCATTATAGGTGTTTGTACTTCTTTTGTACTTTCAATGTTCCTGGTTCTTTCTGCAGGAGATATTGCATTCAGTTTCAGTGTCTATGTCTTACCTCTCAGCATTATAGGGGGGTTATGTTGGTTCTATTGCTTTCTTGGTTCGATGGAGTGAGCTATGTATTTAGTATTTGATCCTATGTACTAAGCAATTGCAGTGGCTGGATACCTATCCATTTCGATGAGATGGATCATTTATCGTATTGACATTCTTTCATTCCTTTTTTTGGAGGTCATGAAGATACCTTCCATCTTCGATTGATCAGCTCTTCGGACTTAGTCTTCTCTAGTTGGTCATATTCTATACAATGGAGGTTCTTCAGACCAGCAGTTTGACAGTGTTTGCAGCTCCATGCTTCAGTGTTGTTCTTCATGATCATCCTTTTGATCCTATGTTCTAGAACATTTTATTTCCATCTCTTTTTGGAGCAGGGTTTTTCCCATGTGGTTTTCTCTATTTCTCCTCTTTTTAGGGATTTGGTTGTGCTTGGGTTCCTTATCAAACCTTTGTTGCCGAGACCCAAATTTACTTTCGGTAGTAGTTTCTAAGTTTTTAGCTACTCCCTAAGTTTATCTTAAGGGGGGTGTTAGAATAATAAGATATTGTCTTATTATTAAATCATTTTGATTTAATTATTAAGTCACTTATTATCTCTAGTTTACTTAAGCTAAACTTTAGGCATATAATAATTAATTATTTTATTAATTATTATCATGCAACCTAGGTTTTACCTGTTAGGGTCTTAATCTCCTTTTATAAGGATTGATCTCTTTGTAATTTGATTAATTCACTTTTGATAATTGCAATCTCTCTTTTTACTTATCAAGAATGTCTCATCTATGGATCTTGGAATTCCAACCTCCATAGCTTTTGCTTCTCTCTTTCTATGACAGTTGTTTGCATGTAGATGATTCTTGGGAGGCGTAGGGTTGATCTGTCATCAACTTCAACACAAATTACAATGCATAGGAAACCCTCAAGCTTATAGATTAGGATTCTTCACAAACTAAGTGTTTTGATTAGAGAAACAAAAACTAGGATGAAATCATGAGTAACCACAAGTTACAGTGGATCATGATTTTTCCTGTGCAAAAATTGTCAATTAATTACAAAATCCTGATCAACAAGTTTGACCAAGCTTTTCCAATACAATCATTGTTAAGTTGCAATAAAATTATTATAATGTCACTAAATTTTCACATGCCTAGAAAACTTGACATGTTTTTGAGTTCTTCAAGCAATATGTCAAAGAATACTTTTAGGTGATTTTCTTCTGCATTTGGAAAGGACATTATATATGACATTGATTATTATTTTTCTATTGGATTTCACAAATATGAATAAAGTTTTGTTAACCCATTAACATATGTATTATAGGAGAATTGTTTTTATTGTTTTCCACCAATATTTGTAATTCAAAGCAAAAACAAAAACAAAAAACAATAAGGCTATTGAATAAAATCTTTTATTTTTAAGTTGCTTTATAGTACACTAGTATAACTAAACAATATCAAAAAGTTTGGCTATGGTTTGATATAATGTTCCTTGCTAATATTTTTACGAACACTTTTTTTTTGTTTTTCGATGGATGTTTGCCATCTATTGTTGGGTAGATGAAGTTCTCTTTGATGTTATTTCGATGGATGTTTGCCATCTATTGTTGGGTAGACCATGGCAATTTGATAGACATGCAGTGCATGATGGACATGCAAACACATACTCTCTGACAAAGGATGGAGTTCGCCACAAATTGAAGCCCATGAAAAAGGAAGGTGAAAAGGTATGTAGCAGTGCTAGGATTTGTCTTGTTGATGGAAGGAAGTTTTTAGATGGCATGAAACATCAGCATATGTGTTGTGCTTTGATTCCTAGGAAAGATAAAGAAAGTAGTAGTGAAATACCACTTGAAGTTTCAGATTTACTAGGGGAGTTTGGAGATATTATCTCTGATAATGTTCCAGATGGATTGCCACCAATAAGGCAAATTAGTCATCAGATAGATCTGATTCTAGGAGCTAGTTTGCCTAACAAGGCTGCTCACAAGATGACTCCTACTGAAACAGAGGAGCTAAATTGACAGGTTCAGGAGCTATTGAGGAAGGGCTTGATTCGAGAGAGCCTGAGTCCATGTGCAGTACCTACAGTACTTGCACCAAAGAAGGATGGAGAGTGGAGGATGTGTACAGATTCTCGAGCTATAAATAGAATAACCATCAAGTACCGGTTTCCTTTGCCCAGGATGGATGACCTTATGGACTGCTTGAGTGGAGCTCAGTACTTCACAAAGATAGATCTGAAGAGTGGTTATCATCAGATACGGATTCGAGAAGGAGATGAGTGGAAAACAGCCTTCAAGACCAAGGAGGGTCTTTATGAGTGGTTAGTCATGCCCTTTGGATTGACGAACGCCCCAAGCACCTTCATGTGGCTCATGAATGAGGTACTTAAGAAGTTCTTGGGAAAATTTGTATTGTCTATTTGGATGATATTTTAATTTTCAGCAAGACTTTGGAAGAACATTTACTGCATATTCGTAGTGTCCTTGAAAGGCTAAGGGAAGAGAAACTGTTAATTAATCTGAAGAAGTGTATCTTTGCAAAAAGAGAGTTAGTCTATTTGGGGTTTGTTATATCACCTGAAGGTCTCAAAATGGATCCAGAGAAGGTAAAAGCCATCTTGGAATGGCCTACTCCAAGGTCTGCTATCGAGGTAAGATCATTTCATGGTCTGGTTAGTTTTTACAGGAAGTTTATTAAGAATTTTAGTGGCATATGTGCACCCCTAACTGATACAATAAGAGGGGATACAAAAGAGTTCAAATGGACTAAGCAGCTGCGAGAAGTTTTGAATTGCTGAAGAAGAAGGTGACAGAACAGCCTGTGTTGGCACTTCCAGATTTTAGAAAAGTATTCCAGGTGATTTGTGATGCTAGTGGCAGCGCTATTGGGGCTGTATTAAGCCAAGAAGGTAAGTCTATTGCATATTTTAGTGAAAAATTGAATGATGCAAAGAAGAAGTATTCTGTTTATGATCAAGAGTTTTATGCAATAGTTCAAGCCTTAAAGAAATGGAGGCATTATTTATTGCCAAAGGAATTTGTTTTGTATACTGATCATCAGGCATTACAGTACCTAAATAGCCAAGGTAAATTGAATCAGAGGCATATGAAGTGGGTAGAGTTCTTGCAGAGTTATACATTTGTGTTGAAGCATAGAAGTGGAAAATCTAACAAGGTTGCAGATGCACTAAATAGGCGACAGTTGTTACTTACAGTAATGCAGGTTGAAGTAGTTGGGTTTGATGAACTCAAGAATTTGTACCCCGAGGATCCTGATTTTGCTGAAGCATGGAAAGCTTGTAAAGAGCCTGTTGTTGTAGATAGAACCAAGTGGTTAGACTATCTGATTCAGGATGGCATGTTGTTCAAGGGTAGTCAATTGTGCATTCCAAGGAGTTCCATAAGGGAAAATCTGATTAAGGAGAAACACAGTGGAGGGATGGTAGGACATTTTGGTCGAGATAAGACCATTGCCATTCTTAGAGAACATTATTTTTGGCCTCAAATTTCACAGGATGTGAAGAAGTTTGTACAGAGTTGCCAGGTTTGTCAAGTTGCCAAGGGGTTTAGTCACAATACTGGCCTATATCAGCCATTGCTTGTTCCATCAAGGCCATGGGAGGACATAAAAATGGATTTTGTTCTTGGATTGCCAAGGACACAAAGGGGTAATGACTCAGTATTCGTGGTGGTTGATAGGTTCTCCAAAATGGCACATTTCATTCCATGCCACAAAACTCATGATGCTGTCCATATTGCAGACTTGTTCTTTAGAGAGGTGGTGAGACTACATGGTCTCCCAAGGAGTATAGTTTCTGACAGAGATACTAAATTTATGGGGTATTTCTGGAGGACATTGTGGAAAAAGTTGAGAACAGACTTGAAATTCAGTTCCACGCATCACCCACAAACTAACGGCCAAACAGAAGTGGTAAATAGAAGTCTGAGCAATTTGCTGAGATGTTTAGTTGGGGACAAGCCCAAGGGATGGGATTTGATTCTACCACAAGCAGAGTTTGCTTACAATAACTCTATAAATAGGAGTACTGGAAAATCACCATTCCAAATTTTATATGGGAATAGCCCAAGGACTGCACCAGAATTGAGGAAGATAGAACAAGGGGAGAGGACAAGTGCTGAAGCTAAGGAATTTGCTGAACACATCAAGCGTCTACATGAGGAGGTTCAAGCACACATTACCAAGATGAATCAAGAGTATAAAGCTAGGGCTGATCAACGGAGAAGACATAAAGAATTCCAAGTAGGGGATCTAGTCATGGTGCACTTACGAAAAGAAAGATTTCCAGCCGGTACTTACAACAAGTTGAAAATGAAAAAATTTGGCCCCTGCAAAATTCTGAAGAAACATGACTCAGGAAATCCATATGAGCTGTATTGATACGTGGTGATACGAAATTGGTTCTTGTGGCGGTATTGAGCTGTAAGGGATTACGGATTGTAATCAGGTTGTAATCACTGGATTGTAATAAGATCGGACTTGCTGTTTGGTGGACGTAGCCCAGGGATTGGGTGAACCACGTTAAATCTTGGTGCCTTGTGTTCATTTCTGTGTGTTCTATTATTTTCTGTTATTGGTTATATTTGCATGTAGTTTTTATTTCTGTCTGTGGTTTATCCTAACAAGTGGTATCAGAGCAAGGTTGTCTTTCAGTTATCCTCTGCAAGAAAGTCTCACGGTTAAGTGGGAGTCTCACAGTTGAGTGGGAGCGATGGCAGATGAGGGTAAGTTGAGGGTTGACAGGTTTAATGGGCAGAACTTCCAGTTATGGAAGATGCAAATGGAAGACTATTTATATCAGAAGGATTTATGGAAGCCGTTGGAAGGAAAAGCCAAGAATCAGGGAACTATGTCAGAGGCTGAATGGGATCTTTTGGATAGAAAGGCACTCGGAAGCATTCGGTTATGCTTGGCACCATTGGTGGTATTTAATATTACAAAAGCAAAGACGACAGAAGATTTGATGAAAACCCTAGCGACACTGTATGAAAAGCCCTCTACTTCAAATAAGGTATTTCTCATGAAGCGTTTATTTAATATGAAAATGGCAGAAAGTGGATCTATTGCAGATCATTTAAATGAGTTTAATACTATTACTAGTCAATTATCTTCTGTGGGTATCAATTTTGATGAAGAAATTAGGGCTCTCTTGATTTTGTGTTCTTTGCCTGAAAGCTGGAATGGCTTGGTAATGGCGGTGAGTAATTCTGTTCCTGGATCTAGTACCCTAAAATATGATGATGTGATCGGTGTTGTTTTGAGTGAGGAAACTCGTAGAAAATCCTCAGGTGTATCTACATCAGGAAGTGCTTTAAATGCACAAAGCAGGGGCAGAACGACTGAAAGAGGAAGTAACTCTGGAAATCGTGGGAAATCAAGAGGAAAGTCAAAGGGGAGGAGGTCTCAATCGAGAGGACCAAATGATTGCTGGTACTGTGGGAAACCAGGGCACAAAAAGAAAGATTGCTGGACTCGAAAGAAAAATGAAGGAGATAAATCGGATGGAGACAAAGAGGCAAATGTGGTAAGTAACAAATCCGAAGAGGATGCTTTGCTTCTGTCTTTAGAGAGTGTTGATGATTCATGGGTTTTAAATTCTGGTGCTTCTTTTCATGCTACACCTCATAGAGGTTATTTCATTGATTATGTCCAAGGGGATTTTGGGCTTGTTTATTTGGGGGATAATGAACCCTGTCAGATTGTTGGAAAGGGAAAAATTAAGATTAAGTTGCAGAATGGGAATCATTGGCTACTACATGAGGTAAGACATGTTCCAAAACTAAGTAGAAATTTAATTTCAGCAGGGCAACTCGGTGATGAGGGTTGTGTAGTTACTTTTAATGATAAAAATTGGAAGGTTTCAAAAGGTTCCCTTGTAGTAGTAAAAGGTGTGAAAGTAGGCACCTTATATCTTTGTACAGGTCATATTGTTCCTTCTACTTTGATTGTTTCAGAGAAAAATGAATATTCAGGAACAATTACTGCAGTTGAGCAGGGAGAACAAATAGCTGCTGTAGATTCTGATACAGCGTTGTGGCACAATAAACTTGGGCACATGAGTGAGAAAGGTATGAAAGTACTTCATTCAATGAAAGTTTTACCAGGTCTAAAATGTGTGAATATGGATTTCTGTGAAAGTTGTGTGTATGGAAAACAAAAGAGAGTGAGTTTTGTAAAGACAGGGAAGGAAAACAAAAAGGAGAAATTAGAGCTTGTGCATACAGATGTATGGGGACCGGCTCAGGTATCTTCCCTTGGTGGCTCTCATTATTATGTTACATTTATTGATGACGCAACTAGAAAAGTATCGGTTTATTTCCTTAGACAGAAATCTGATGTATTTCAAACTTTTAAGAAATGGAAATGCTTGGTTGAAAATGAGACTGGTAAGAAATTAAAATGTCTCAGATCTGATAATGGTGGTGAGTATTGCAGTCATGAATTTGAAGATTATTGCTCCACTAATGGTATTTGTAGACAAAAAACTGTTCCAAGTACTCCACAGGAAAATGGAGTGGCTGAACGCATGAACAGGACTATAATGGAGCGTGCAAGGAGCATGAGGTTGCATGCTGGGTTGCCCTTACACATGTGGGCGGAGGCTGTCAATACTGCAGTATATTTGATTAATAGAGGCCCCTCTACTCCTTTGGGCTATGGTATTCCAGAGGAAGCATGGACTGGTAAGAAGGTGAGTTATTCTTTTCTCAAGACCTTCGGTTGTGAAGCTTTTGCTCATATAGACTCTGAAAATAGAACCAAGCTAGAAACTAAATCAAAGAAATGTGTCTTTGTTGGATATGGCATTAATGAATTTGGCTATAGGCTTTGGGATTTTGAAAATCATAAAATTATAAGAAGCCGGGATGTCATATTCAATGAAAAAGTGTTGTACAAAGATTTGTTGCAGCAACATGAGAAGAAAGAAGATGATTATGTAGTGCTGGATGAGACTCCAAAACCTGATGTTCCAGTCATTCCTCATGATGTGCAACAATTGCAACAACAAATACCACACACACCAGTAAATGTTAGACGGTCCACAAGGCAAATTAGACCTCCACAAAGGTTTTCTCCCTCTTTGTATTCTATTTTACTTACTGATGCTGGTGAACCTGAAAGTTATGATGAAGCTGTGCAGGTGGATACTAAGATTCAGTGGGAGTCTGCAATGAAAGATGAAATGGACTCTTTGCTGAAAAATAAGACCTGGGATTTGTGCAAGTTGCCTACAGGTAAAAGGGCTTTACAGAATAAATGGGTTTACAGGTTGAAAGAAGAGGAAGGAGGTAAGAAAAGATTTAAGGCCAGGTTAGTTGTAAAAGGATTTGCACAGAAAAAGGGAATTGATTTTGATGAGATATTTTCTCCTGTTGTTAAAATGACTTCTATTCGTACTGTTTTAAGTCTTGTGGCTACTGAAGATTTGCATTTAGAGCAGATGGATGTTAAAACAGCCTTTCTTCATGGTGATTTGGATGAAGAAATATATATGGCTCAGCCACAGGGTTTTGAGGTCAAAGGTAAGGAGAACTTAGTGTGCAAATTGAAGAAAAGTTTATATGGCTTGAAGCAAGCACCTCGGCAATGGTATCTGAAATTTGACAGTTTTATGCATGAGCATGGATATAATAGGTGTCATTCAGATTATTGTGTTTATTTTAAGAGGTTGGATGATGATAGCTACATTATTTTATGTTTATATGTTGATGATATGCTTATAGCTGGGTCTAACATGGATCATATTAAGGGGCTGAAATGCCAATTAGCACATGCATTTGCTATGAAGGATTTGGGGGCAGCAAAACAAATCCTTGGTATGAAGATTTGCAGAGATAGGAAGAACAGAACATTGACGCTATCTCAAGCTGATTATGTTAAGAAGGTGTTGCAACATTTCTCTATGGAGAATGCTAAAGCTGTCAGCACACCTTTACCTGGTCATTTGAAATTGACTAAGGAGATGTGTCCCAAGACACAGGAAGAGGAGGATAAGATGTCCAAGTTACCCTATGCTTCAGCTGTAGGAAGTTTAATGTATGCTATGGTATGCACTAGGCCAGATATTGCACATGCAGTGGGAGTCGTTAGCAGGTATATGAGTCGTCCAGGATTTGAGCATTGGAATGCTGTCAAGTGGATTCTCAGATATTTGAGAGGAACATCCAATAAGTGTTTACACTTTGGGGGCTCTACTACTGATTTACAGGGCTATGTTGACTCAGATTTGGCTGGAGATATTGATACCAGGCGGAGTACTACAGGTTATGTCTTTACTGTTGGTGGGGCAGCCGTGAGCTGAGTTTCTAGGTTACAAAAGATTAATGCTCTCTCCACTACAGAGGCAGAGTATGTTGCTGCTACAGAGGCAGCCAAAGAGATGATATGGCTTCAGTTCTTCTTGGAAGAATTGGGACATTCTCAGAAGGATAATTATTTGTTCACAGATAGTCAGAGTGCCATTCATCTTGCTAAGAATTCAGCTCTGCATTCTAAGACCAAGCACATACAGTTGCGGTACCATTTCATTCGGTCGGTTTTAGAGGATGGACAGTTAAAGCTGGAGAAGATACATACCAATGAAAATCCAGCAGATATGTTGACAAAGGTTGTAACAAGGGAGAAGCTGAACTCCTCTTCAACTTCAGTTGGTCTTTTAGACTAAATGTGAATAAAAGAATAGCAGAGTCCAGGGTGGTTTGATCCAGTGAGAGCCCCATGCGGTAGTTGTATTGCTACAGGATCAGTCTCCAAGTGGGAGATTGTTGTTTAGTGTGGAGCCTGATCAATCCCCAAGTGGGAGATTGTTAGATTGTGGTGACTGATCAGGAAAGTACTGTACATACTTCATAAATAGTGGGGTTCGGGGCCCGAAAAAAAAATTTTTGGGAAGTAGCCGACATATTATGGCCGACATATGGCCGACATGTTATAACCCTAAAGCGGTTTAATACTTGTATAAAAAGGGCTTAGGGTTGGGTATTTTTTATATGTGGTGATACGAAATTGGTTCTTGTGGCGGTATTGAGCTGTAAGGGATTACGGATTGTAATCAGGTTGTAATCACTGGATTGTAATAAGATCGGACTTGCTGTTTGGTGGACGTAGCCCAGGGATTGGGTGAACCACATTAAATCTTGGTGCCTTGTGTACATTTCTGTGTGTTCTATTATTTTCTGTTATTGGTTATATTTGCATGTAGTTTTTATTTCTATCTGTGGTTTATCCTAACACAGAGCAACATGATGATGGTGCAGATGAGGAGCTGGTTTTAGAGCCATGTCCAATTCCTGCTTCTAAGAAGGAGGAGATAGAAGACATTCTAGATCATCGTGTGGGTAGGAGTACCAGAAACAGGCAGTATGAAGAGTATTTGGTCAAATGGAAAGGACGACCGATCGAGGACTCGACTTGGATTTCAGCAGCTGAGATTTCCCATTTGGGATTTCCTCTACCATTCATAAAGTGACAGGGTCACTTTTCAATCTACCCTGGGTGTCTGATGCAAGAGCATCTAGAGGTATAAGGGCAATCCTATGTCACACAAAAAAAATGTACTTAGACTTAGTTTCTGTTTCATGTGTTTTCATTTTTGGATACCCATTTGGGTCAAATAAAGGTTCCAACTCTCACAGTTCCACTATCAGTGTGTTAGAAAATCCCGAAAAAATAGGAGCATGCAATTGGGCCATCATTTTGGTAACCTAGAAGGTGTGAATTGGCCAGATGAATGTAATTGATATTTAGAGCATTCCAGAAAAAGAATCAGGTCAAAAGGCCCCACGGTTTGAAAGTTATTGCAGTTTTTTGAGTTTTGGAGACCTCCTAAGAATGCTTCAAAGTCAGGTTAGGGGCATTAAATAACCTCGAAAAGGGCCAAAAAAAGGGGGACGAGCGAAGCTTGTCCGTAGGGCTATAGAGCGCTTCGAGAGCTTTCCGAAAATGTAAACGGTTCGTTAATCGGAGCTACGGTTCAAAAGTTATGCCTCCCGGAAGTTCGGTTACCGTTTCTGGATTCTTCTAGATTTGCACCGACTTCTAATGCAGCTTCTGGAACCTTCTATTTGGTCGGTGAAGTCTGAGTCCGAGCCCAATTTTGACTTTCTAAATCAAAGGTGAGTCTGAGTCCTGTAACAATGATTGAAACACTCCTAGGTCGTGTGTAACCTATACATTGGAGTGAGTCTTAACAAAGGGCCGGTTCCCCTAGTATACATTGGAGTGAATCTCAACAGAGGGTTGGCTTCCCAAGTATACCACCTATTCTACTACTGCAAGGAAAAGGGAAAGTAATAATCTAAAACTGAACAAGGAGGAGATACAAGGAATTAACTACTTTTTGAAGCATACACAATATGATTAAAAGGGGCAAGTGACAATGAACAACTCAAGCTTCAACATATTTTCACAACTATTTCATAGGAAGAGGTTTCAAGTCTATGATAATTTTCACAAAGAATCAAACTAACAGCTGATCTTTAACAAAAACCCTCAAAGGAAACAAAAACTATGACCTACAGATTAAGTTACAATTGCATGAAAGGAATGAGAAAACAAGATAGTCAAGGATAATATATCATCAAAAGACAAAATTAATCATTTTATAATAATACAGCTTCGAGTACACAAGATATGACTTCCTTTATTGATGAAAAGGCATATTGCAGCTACATACAAGCCTGCTACATTAATGATTTCCGAAAAAAAGAGTTCAAAGAATCAACTAGATGATCCTCATCGTAATCCATTACAATAAAGATACCTTATTAATGCTTGCAGATCCACTCTCAAAAGTCAAACTTAAATTGCATGGCAATATGAGGAAAAGTGTGCCTTACAGCTAACAAACAGCTAATTGTGTGCTCAATTGAACGAGAATCGGGAGCTTTGCATAAGAATGGTACTTTTCCCAACTAGCTTTTGCAGTCAAACTGGAGGGTTTCACAATTGATCTTCTCATCCAAGCAATAAAATGAAGATATTCCTTTGATTGGAACAAAATTGACATGAAACAATATGTTGTTGACTTCAAAAGATGATCTAAAGCTAACCAAGAAGTAAATCAAGGATTTTAGTTGGTCCTAGAAAACACAAAACCTTGGATTGCTTCTTTCTCTAAGGTCATTTAACATTTCTTTCTTTATCACTTCACATCAAAACTTCATGATCTCTTAGGAACCTGTCAAGGGTTTTGAATGTTCCTAGAACACACAAAACCTTTTTCATTTGCCTTCTTCACTCCTAGCTTGTTCACTTCATCAGGAATTGTCCAAGAATCAAGAACTTCATTGGGGATTCAGAGAGTTCTCAAAACCACACTAACTCCGACTTTGTCCTTAACTATTTTCCTATTAATTGTCTACCATACCAAGGCTCATGACTTGATCAAGAACAACCTCTTCTTTTGCCCATCGTTGTTGTCCTTTGTCAATGCCAAGAGTGGTTCCATGAACATCTATGTTAACAATGGTTCCAAAACCCTTGTCAATGGTCAATAAAATTTCTCAAACCTACAAAAATCACTAATTCACTTTGACAGTTAGACACTTCAAATTCTTTGAGGTTAGCAACTAAGCAGGCATCATGCTTGGAATGCGGTATTAGTGAGTTTCAAGATTCATGTAATGGAGCAACTCAAGCCAAAAGTGCATGTGGGCAATTAAAAGAATGACAATTAAAGGCTTCAAGAATTAAGCATTTTTATGAAGGGATGGTGAGGTTTCTTCAATTGGACTTCTAAGTTCTACCTAATCTCCCCACTTTTGCATCATATTATTTTGCAAGTGTTGACCAGTTTTTAAAATTTTCTAAGGTTATAGAGTGAGTTAGGAGAGTTCAAATTTTCTTTGGGAGCTTAGTTTCAATTTTTCTTAGCATCCAATGTTCTAGTTAGTGGAAAACCACTTTCTAGTGTTTTTGGTATTTTGGCTTGTTTTCCACAGTTCTTTGAGAACACTACTATTCATAGTATGTGCTCATTTTGGCCCTCAACATCCCTTGTCAACATTAGTTATGTCTGGACATGTTCATTTTCAATTTTCAATACCTTCGCAAGGCTTTCCACATTTTGCGTTAAACTATTTAAGTATTTGCACTGCAGTTATAATGTTTAATATCATTTACTTTACTCTTTTATATCATAAAGTGATATCATGTCCACAAGTTAAACACCTAAGGAAATGTAATAGGGGGGAATTAAGTAATTTTGAAATGTTATGTCCCCAACTGAAAAGCACATTTGACAAGTTGAAAATGTTAAATAAAG
Source organism: Cupressus sempervirens (assembly GCA_028749045.1). Lineage (NCBI taxonomy): Eukaryota > Viridiplantae > Streptophyta > Pinopsida > Cupressales > Cupressaceae > Cupressus > Cupressus sempervirens. The sequence continues at coordinate 187,949,675 of CM053784.1, read as the reverse complement.
TGTCATTTGACACTACAAATTAATAAATAATATTCTTAATTGGATAAGCATTAAATAATCACCCATTAATGGGTGTAGGAAGGTTGATATTCCATTGAATCTCAAAGGTGTGAAGTGGAAAGAACTTGAAGGATGGATAAAGATTAATTTTGATCAGGATTCAAAAGGGAATCCAAGCCCAAGAGGTGTTGGATGCATGATTAGAGATCATCAGGGAAAAGCTTTGTATGGGAAATCTGAAATCTTGGGGGAAACTACTAATAATATGCAAAACTTTGGGCTGCTCTTCTAGGGTTAAAATGTGAACTTTCCCTGAAAGCTCAATGTGTATATTCTGAAGGTGAATTCCTAATAGATGGTTGTAACTTGTGACCAATTAGAGATATTAAAATAAAATTGAAAGACTTTTGAGCTTCCCATATGGACTTTGGTCATGCAAACCTAGGTGGCAAACATCAATTTTTATGCAGCAATGGAGTAAAGGCGAGGACACTACGGTCAGAAGAAGTACTTGTTCAATGGAGGATGAGGTAAGAATTAGCAAAGTCAAGGTAAAAAGGGCGATGGTGTAATGTTAATAGAAAAGGCCAACACAGTTTCTTAGGTTTTTTTAAACTTTGCTCCATGTGAGAGAGGTTACGATTGGATTTAGAGGTCGGACAAGTGGTACATTGGGAATTATTGTTGGGAATGACTTGGAAATGTGAGACACTCATTACAATGACAAGCTAGCGTTATATCTTCCATGGGTTAGGTAGTCATAAACGCTTATGTTTGCCTGTTAATAGGCCTCCAAGGGTTCCTTCTTACAATCATAGAGAGATAGCCATGTGGGAGAAAGGCGAAGAAGGGTGGATTGAGATAAATTTTAATGAAATATCACAAGGAAACCCAGGACCTTCAGATTTTGGGTGTGTTGCAAGAGATACATCAGGCAACATAATGGCAGTTGAATCCAAAAAAGTTGTTGATGGGACAAATAATGAAGTTGAGGCCAAGCAATATTGTTAGCAGTAGATTTGGCAACATGAATTAATATGAATCAAATACACTTGGAGAGAGATTAACAAATAATATTGAATGCTAACATCAAGGGGCAATCACAAGTTTGGAACATCAACAACATAACTATGATCAAGGAAAAATTGATGAGCATTTGCAACTTCAAAATCTCACATTTATAGGGAAGTCAATACTTTAGCTAACTAATTATACAAGTTAGCAGTGATGAGAATGGCATAGTTTATTGGAAAGGGGGTACGAGGGAGCCACGTCACATCTAAAGGTATTTTAATAAGCATGTTTGAGCTATGTAAATGGGACACTTGGCAGGTGATTACGCAAGGTTAGGGAAGGAATGTCTTGTCATGAGGTATACTCAAAGTAATTTTTATCAGGGAGCTTTGTGTTAATTAATGAAGCCTTTAAGGAGGAAGATTGCTCTTGACGCACAATACGCACATGAATGAGGCTCTTTGCCCATGAATGGACTACAAAAGGAATGCTTTATGTCTCCATCACATTGTTTTGATTTGGGGTCATTGAACTACAAGTTGCTAAGAAGTCATAGAGGCAAATTTTAGCTTCAAAGCTTTAAAGCGGCAAATGTCCTTCTAGGGATGCATCTCAATGGGTTTGTTTGTGGCCAAATATCTTATTTTTGAATACAAATCTCACACGAATGCAGACGTCTCAATGTTTTATGCCTAGGGTCTAGAGGTCAGTGATGTGGAGGATGCCAAAAGAGTAGTCAAGAAGGTGTGTTTTGGAAGCTTTGTTATATTTTCTAGGGCGAGGTTTGATTACAAATGTGGGGGATTGGGTGCATGTCTTGAACAATTTGGGACATGTTCACCCATTTATACTATGGAAGGAAAGAGTAAACAAAGAATAAAGGAAGATGGGGGGAAGAGGATGTGGAAAATACTGAGTGACCACACAACAAACTATGAGTTGGTTCCTCATTCAGACTTGGGAGAGGAATTCAATAAGAGTGGACTTTAATTCCAACTCGCAGACTACTGGAGGGGCATTGATATTAGGGAGGCAAATATGAAAAGACATAAGGACAAAAAAATGGTAGAGAACATTGGTGCAAGTAAAGGTTGAGCATGTAGACCAGGTCAAGGCCATGGAACTACCAATAGAGGAGCTCGCTGCTAAGGTCGAGGACGAGGAAGGGAAAGACAATACTAAGTGGGAGATGTAGGGGATGAAACAATAGAAGAGCAAGGATGACGTCAATGATTTTTGAGTGGCGGTCCTCATCATTTTTTTGTAGATAGGTTTTGTTGTGTTCAATTCTTGTACATTTTGAATCACCCTGTTGTTATTTTGAGAAGTTGAAAAGGGGACATTAATTTTTTAAATGTATATGGGCTGAATTGAATCACTATATATTTAATGGCAGATCGCCATGAAAGTTAAGTTGCAAGGGGGTATAGGGTCAATGCCAAAATGTTGTTTAGCTAGGGTGAATGGTGTAGCAAACAATACTCTTACTTTATGTTATTTCTTTTAAATCAACCTAAAAACAATATTTACCAAGCAAGAAAAAACTTTCTTTCCTTTTTTGGTTGTGACTTATTAGCATTGAGGTGGCATGGAATGGATACATCTATCAGGCTTGTTTCCAGAAAGCAGCAAATGTCCTTTTTGAAAGCTATTTTTGAGAAGAGGCTAAAGAGTTTCCTCATTTCCAACTATAGGTTAGTTATCCATGCAGTGCAAAGAATTTTGAGAGATGATTTTCTTTCAGTTGAGCATCCTGTTGTGTGAATATGGACATAACAGACAAGTTTGTTGCAGTCCTAGTGGATTCTAATGAAGTGAAGGAGATGGTGTCTACTCTATTTAGGAAGCTTTTTAAGAAGAGCATCTTGCACGAAATAAATGATGTGTTTTAGAAAAATGATACGAACAACATTATCCCTGTATCAAAGGACTATTACGTAACATGCAAGTATGGAAAGGAAATGAAGAAATTTCCCCTCCTTAACTAAGTGGGTGGTTTGAGAATTGAGCAACGAAGGATGGCAAAAAGACACAACACTTTGTTCCTAAAAAAATTGGTAGATCTATCAAAAGAAGTGTTGTATTCTGAATACACACACCCCATTGCAAATTGTTCCCCCCCTTTTTTGTTATTAGCTAGGTTCAATTTCATAGGTTTGGCAATGATTTCGTAGTCTTCGGCCTTGGGATGAGAAGAATTTCATTTCTTTTCAAGTTTAGGAGTGTTGAATGAAATTGAAAAAGAAAAAATCTATGTAAGCATGTGAGTCAAGGGTGGAATTTATAAAAGTGCAATGTAAAAAAACGATAACTTAGTACTTGGAAGATGAAAGATGATAGTAAAAGAAAAACTCCAAGTGTAAGAAGAGGAACATAAAGAAGATTCTAAGAATATTTGGATAAAGTTGAAATTTCATGAAAATTCCTATCAAGATCAAATTTACACCTTTGATTATGTACATCTAAGTTTAATTGCACTTGAAAAATCCTTAACCAGATCAAATTTCCACTTCTAAATCTTTGTCAAGGTCAAGTTTTCACTTCACAATCGAGCTCAACCTGAAATCTCCACCCATGAAATCCAACTCAAGGTGAAATCTCCATCCAAGAGTTAAGGTGTTGAGAATTCATCCTTCTCATTGGCTTAGGTGGGAGTTCATCCTTGATTGATTTTTAAACAGCAGCAAAAACTTCAATTACCGTACATTGGGCTCTAATTGGAATGCTCATTCAAACATGTTCCTAAGGTATTTACACATAAACAATGTGTTGAATGTTATTTAACATTTTGAAGCTTAAATGTTCATGTCTATCCTTGTTGAAATCTATATCAACAATTTGTTCCAAAATTTCATAAGTTGGGATTTATTTCAATGATAAATCCTACATGATTGTCATATCCCCCTAATAATACATTTTATTAGATCAATTGAGTAATACCGAGTAATATATTGTTTACATATTTAATATATTTTATTGATTATCATAGTTACACCACCCTAGGGGACGGGGGAACAGCGGAACGGGGGGACAAGTTTCTGAGATGGGGGGACAGAGGGGCCTTAATTTGGAGACAGTGGGGGGATGGCGAGGGGACGATGGCAGGGGATAGGAGGGGGTGTGTATATATATACATATGGTACTTTAAATGCTAGTTATCAAAAGATGTATTGTAATATAAAATATAAAGATGTAAAAGAGTAAATACTTGAACACTAGATGGAATTGGAACATCAAACATTGAACATAAATAGTCAAATCGGGAAATAGTCAACATCAAGATGTCCCCCATCTTCGGTGGAGGTGGAAGAATCTGGTGGCGCCGCTGGGAACTGGGGGGTGGAGTCCCAAAGTCCCCGATGCGTCCAAGTCTCCGAGACATGGGACAAAAAGGAGGGGGATGCGTCTCCGCATTACTATTTTGATTATTGATATTTTAAACAACACAAATTGAATGATTAATATTCATTATTAACTAAATGTTGATTAGATATTTAATTTGTTGTTGTTGTTGTTGATGAAAAGCATGTGATTCATTCAGACCGTCGCAACTTTAATAAACCATTTGAAACAGTGTCTTTGAGGGTGCTATTTAAGAGAGGGATGCCTGCAAGGGAGGGAATGCGCCTCTTCCCCAACCAAGGGGAAGGATAAATAGGTTTGATGACTACCTCAAACATTATTGAAGGAAATATATCAGCAACCAAATGGCTAAGGCAGTGCTGAAGATAACACAATCAAGGAAGCAAAAAGACAAAGGTAAGTATTATTTGTTTATTTTTTAACAGAGTTTTATATATATATAACACATTATTAAAATCATTCACGCAATCTAATATATAATGCAATAAATATGTGCCTACACACTAGTCAAATGGAATATAGATAGATAGCTAGGTAGGTAGGTCTAGAAGATATTTAGAAACACGGAACTTGGTATTATATATAGGTATTCATAAAATACAAAAAGAACGAGTTATTAGCATGGTGTAATCAGATCTACAATAATTAGATGAATACATTTGCAATCCACACTTGAATAATGCAAAAGTGTATTTATTAAACAGACATAATTCATTAACAACTATCAACCTTAAGTGAAGGGAGGAAAAGGGTAACATGAGAGAACGGTGAGGCCTTACTAGGTACACTACCTCATAAAATATGAGACCAAGAGGAACAAGAGATTTCACTCTTGGACCTAGGGTTGAGTTAGGACACCTTATTGTAATCTTTCCTAACTCATATGGTAGGTTTTATATGATAGTTAAAAAACCTTAGCCATTGTGAAGGGATAAGATAGAATGATGACGGAGAATGGTATAATGATTCCACTAGGTGCACAAACCCCATAAGGTTGGGACCAGAGTATTCACCCTTGGGTCTAGGGCTAGTGACAAAAAGGGCACCTCATCATATCTTCTTATTCCTCCCTAACTATGGTTATGGCCCCATGGAAGCTGAAACGTTAGAAATGTTTCCTTACCATATGCTTAAGTATATTATAGATCTGCATTTTTTTTACTTACAAGCTACTCACAATTTAATTTATTTGTGCATGTGTATGCACTTATTTTATGATTGCAGGATTTATATTCAAGCATAATGAAAGGGATTAGATAACTTTCTAATTCTAACCATAGCTCTTGCAATTGTCTTTGTAAAATCTTAACTAGTGCAGTTCTATAAGGGACATTACAATGACGTTCATGTGATATCACCTATCAGTGAACTATATAATTTGTGGGTGTTAATACAATGGTGCCACAATTGAAACACTTGCCATATAGTGCTTTGACACTTTTGTTGTAATATAAGGTTCATCTATGAGAGAGAACTAAGGTATTATACCCATGACCAAAAGATTTCAAAACCACAAGTTCCGTTTCAGAATCCTTTTGCAATAAATTAGAGATTGCGTCTGGGGCTATTTAGTGACAATGACAGCTCTCGAGATTCTCCAACCAATCTATTTAGCCCACCTAAAGTCGGGTGACAAGAGTAAGGGCAGTGTAGTTCCATTAGTCTAAGCATTAGAATGGAAAAGAAATTTAATACCATGTTGGATATGATGTCCTAGATGCTTGCTAAGAAGAATAAAGGAATTCCACAAATCTCTCAGGACCAAAGTAACCAGCGGAATAACACTAAGAGATGCACTACTATAGAATGTTCAATCTGCTCCAAGACCTCTCCTGCCTACTTTCACACACAAGGAGGAGGCCTAGCTTGCTTTTGAGGTGTCACTTCCTTTTGTTGATGAACTGAGGATTCTTTATGCTAGGTATGATGCTTTTTATGATGAGATTAAGCATCACTTGTCATTTAACGATTATCTAAATCAGAAGAAAAAAAGAGGTTGAAGAGTTGAGAACAAGGGTCCAAAGTTCAGAGGGACTTCTAGTAGCCTTCGAGTAGGGTTACCTTGCCACGCTTCAATGGTAGTGCCAAATGCACAAGTTAAGCATGGTTTCAAAAGGTGGATAACTATTCGCCTCTTTACATATGGAACGAATGACCCATGAGTGATGGTACGATGTTTTGATCACTCATGGACACAAGCATACAATGACTTCACCAACAAGCTCATCAAAAGATTTGAAGAGGACCCACAAATACATCTTAGAGAGCTAACACAATTAAGGTAACACAATAGTATGGATGCTTATGTTTCAAAATTTCAAAGATTATCAGTTACGGCTCCTAATAGTACGAATAGAAGGTTGATAGTCTTTTTCAGTGAGAACTAATGGAGCCCATTAGAGAATGGGTTAAAGCCTTTTATCCACTGAGTTTGCAATAGGCCTAGGAGTGTGGATCTTGTTGCCCCTAAAATCAAATTCTCATACAGTACCTTCCACAATGAAAAAGGTAGGAAGCATGATAACAAAGAAAGCATTCAATCAAAGAGCTCTCCTCCAAGAAGGTAGAAGGTGACATCAAAAAGGAGCTAAAGAAGAAAAACACTTGTCTCATCTACAACAAACAAATGGACCTGTTGTGACCTTTTCACACATCGTCCCATTGGAAATGTAATTCCCCTCCTTTACTTAAATGAGAAAGTATTTTTGTCGTCAATGTCATCTCCCGACCCTTGAATTACTTTGGTGCTTTATGGTACATCTGAAATTAAGTGTTATTTGCCTCTGGCTCAAAAGAGAAAGTTTTGTGATGGAGAGATGGTGGAATTTGGTCAAGAATGAAATGGAAAAAAAATTCAAAGCAGAATGCCACTGAAATTTTGAGCATTTTGGTAAGCTTACTATTTTTAGCAATTTCTATTTTTATTAAGTTTCATTATCTCTATGATTGGCCTTATATTGAGTTTGGAACAACTTACTAATTTTAACAATGTCTATTTTTAGTAAGTCTATTTTTATTAAATTTCAATATATCTCCAATAGGCCTAGTTTTATGTTTAAACTTTAAACAAACTTACCATTTATAGTGAGTAAATTTTTGGTAAGTCTATTTTGACAACTTAGGAGCAATGACAAAAGAAGAGACAAAAGGGTATCTAGATTTATATCCAAAAGAATGGGCACATGAGACACTTGATCCTAGAATGGCTACATCTAAGAACATCCTTGAAGCATCCAAAAGATTAAAGGCATGCAAAACATGAAAACAAATGGTTAAGCTTGAAGAACATCTAGAAAAGGGAAGGAGATGAAATTTCACGAAGTTGGGAAAATTCATCAAGAAAGTCCAAAAGCGAAAAATCCATCAAAGTGGCTAAGTATTGATCAAAAGAGTAAAGAGGAGTACAAAAACAACCAAGTAATGGGAAAATCCTTCACCCAGCACCAAAAGCACTTCTCAAGAAACAAGGAATTCCCTTAAAACTGAAAAAAATCATCCATGACTGTTAAAATGTGCCCATGAGAATTGAATTCACCATGCCAAGGAAAATGTCTCAAAACATAAAAATACTTCAACCCTGCTAATATGTGCCCATGTGCACAAATCCTTGGAGTGCATGGAAAAAGTTCAAAAGCCAAAAGTCCACTACAAGGTCTAATATGCACCCATGAGTGCAAATTCTACATGGCCAAGGATAAGTGCCCGAAATGAAAAATCCACTTCCAAGTGCAATAACCAAGCACGTGGAATCTAGTATGGCAAGGAATTTAGCAAGGTTTGAAAATCCTTCATCAAGTACAATACGAACCCTAGAGCACTAGTTCTCCCATGGCAAGGAATAACACCCAAGTTGGAATTCCTCCACACAACTCAACGTGCACCTTAAGCACCACTTCCAAGAGGGAAAAAAATTTGTCTTAAATATAAAAAACCACCAACATAGCAAGAATGCGCCCATGAGCACTAATTCTACTTTTCTAGGGAAAATGTTGCAAAGTCAAGAATCCATTACAAAGGTTAAAATGTGCCCATGAGCATGAATGGTGTGTGCTAAGAAAATCCTCTAAGTAATCAAAATCTGTCATTACACCTTGTTTGCGCCCAAAGTCTATATTTCAAGAGTTGGTGGTAAATTGGTTAAGTGTTGAAAACCCTCCTTATGTGTCATTTGTGCCGATGTAAAAGTTGCATGGAAATGTTAAAATTTGGCTAAGTATGAAATACTTCAATATATTTCAAGTGCATCCAAGGCCAAGGTCAAAGTAGAAAAGATAAATTTGGCTACAGATCATGAAATCCATCTCCATATATAATCTGTACCCATGGAAGAGAGATGACTAGGGACATGGAATTGAAGTTCCTAAGGAGGTATTTTAATAAAAAAAGAAATATGGCATTTTACAAGTCACTCAAGCACGAACAAATGAGAAGAATTTACATCTATCTTAATTTCCTCAAAAAACCCAAAGATCCCAATCAAGAAAGAACAAGGGGGACGAATTACCCTTCCAATTTTGAAAACATTCAAGTTTCAAGAAATCTAATTCAAGGCATTCAAGGTTCAAGACCTCAAAGATCAAAGTTCAAGTACAAATGAAGAGGGAAGAATGCAACATCAAGTTCCTCCAAAAATCCAAGATCAAAAGTTAGAAAGTTCAACTATGAAGAACGATACAATCATTAAGAAAGGGAACTAGGCATAGGCTATTTTGGGCGAAAGAGCATTAATGGCTTAGTCAGAATCTTACCTCATTATGTGTCAACTCAGACCACTCCCACTAAGTGAACACCCTTCTTTTGATTGGTCTATATGGACCCACTCAATTATAATACAAATTCTCTCTTGCCCTGACCCTAATTAGGGTTTAGTTGGCAAAATCTAGGCCCTAGGTGTTGTTTCAATATAAGACGCACATTGTAATTTGAAGACCATTATAAAGGTATTTCCTTCCCTTTTGTAATTAATGAGATATGGATATAGATAGATACATAGCTCATTAGAAGTAGATAGCTCTTGCTCCATAGAGTACAAGTTAGTAGAAGTTGTGAAAAAAATTCAAGTCACAAAACAAGAAACTGCCTATTGCTTTTGCTGTAACTGAGAACTAATGGTTGTACGACAATTATGACAGTGTGGGTGCTATGATGGAGTAACTAAATGATTAGCCCAATGACAGAATCAGAATGAGCATGAATTCGTCCATTTGCACTTGGAATTGAAAATCATAATAAAGACTAACTACACAGTCTACATGGATGAAAGAGAATTCTCTCAGAATTGAAAAGAAACAAGAAATAAATATTGTTTCTCTGCATGTTTCATCAGTTTTAATCGTATACTTCTGAAGAATGAGAATTGACACAGCTGGTAAAACGAAATATCCTAACAAATAAGCTTCTGCTGTAAGTAATTTAGTGAATTGATACAAACATGAACTTCCAAACAAGAAAATAAACCCAATAGTAACAAATCACACCACAATAAAACTTGTATTTATTTATATAACAATGTGCATGAACAACATTTTTTGAGAATAACTAAGTGCACCAAACAGACATTAAGTAATGAACATATCGATGGCCAAATTGATGTGTCAGATGGACGACCCTCGTCAGCAACTTTTACCAAATGCAACCGATAGTAACCATGACAAACCAGACAGTCCATAGTATACTTACATGCGTATAAAATCATTGACTCAAGAATGCCTAGAGAAGACATGGCAAATACCTGTCCTGGTAATGATATCCAACCGAATGTGCATGTTTAGAAGGTTGAAAGTAAAACCAAATGCAACACTCACTGGCGATGTAAAGGGAAGGGTTTTGAATTTGTCTATATAAGTACATTAATCATGATCTCCAAGCTTCCAGAGATATAAATCCAAGGTTGAAATCCCAGAAAAGAAATCAAAAATATATATACGACTTGACAATAGTGCCTCTACTCTTGAGCTTTAGGGTGTTGTTCATCTGGGAATTTCGGGACACTTTGAGATATTACATTCTTAAGATGAAACAAAAACATGAACGAGCAGGAACATAAGGTTGTCATACACCACGCAGACTCATAACTTGATATGTGACTCTGGTTTATTTCTGTAACTTGGTAATTTTTATATTGAGCTGATGTGGCTCAGGGCTCAAATATTGTCCCGCTTAGTAGGATGCCCAACATAAAAGCTTAGCTGTTGAGAAATTCCCCATCTGAAGCCGCACACAAGTCGTCTGAGAGATCGGCATTGCTGATAACCCTGGGCTACACCTAAGATGCAGGACTTATCAAGTGGTGGGAATTGAACCAGATCCCAGTATCCCTTTTCACAATTTCGTATACCCTTTAAAAGCATTGTTAAGGTGACTAGTATCTCAATCATGAAACGTCCAAGTTTGGTCTCAAAAGTTTCCACAGCACATGTACAAGTAAATTCAGACACCATTACACATTTGGCTTCAAATTAACCCTTCTAATTGAGAACAGGGCCCCAGTTCACATTCAGGATAATATAGAATTAAATTTTGTCATCTATAACGATATAACAAAGTAACGCAATAAGAGATTTGGACTATTGTTAAGTTCGTACCTCGTGGAGTCTGTCAAGGGTGGAGACAGTATTTGTTTCCTTCTTGGGCTTTCCAAACATTCTCTTCAACATGGTTGTCTCTGCTGTGCAAATATATCCGTGTTGAATACAGAGCAAGGAAACAGTACTTCTAAGGCTTAAAATAGGTATATAAACGTTTGGTTCAAACTTCGTTCAAATGGGAAAGGGAGGGAACCCCGCAGGAATATAATGAGATAACCTCGATTAAGGAGTGAGTCGTACGCACATTACTTTGATTTTTTTTTTAAATTATTTAGTCGTTGGAATGAGAGAACCAAAAAAGTGTCTTGTGAGGAAGATTAAATTCAACGTTAGAAATTGAATATTTTGTTTTATAAGTATCATATTTTATCTTGGGGAGTTCGATTGTATTTGTTTATTGTTTTATTTTTATTTTTTTAATAAAGTTGTTAAGACTATTTAATGTAAGAGATGTATTTCTAGTATGTAGGAGTGTTGCACTCATCAATATTTGATTTTTAATGGGTTTGTTAAAAAAAATTACAATTTAGTAGAAGACCAAAATCATGTTAAGTGTAATTTATTTTTATTAAAAACTATTTTTTTTAAATTAAGTCTTTGATAGATGAACTAGAATATGTATTTAGAAAATGTTATTTTTATATAAATAAAAAAGTTTTGATATCTTTCAAATCAATCAAATGAAAGTTGGGTTGGCCTATAAAGGAACTAAAAAAGAATGAAAAGTATACACTTGAATTTTAACATTTTAAAAGTTCAAATTCTATCAAGTTTGTATTGTTAATAGTAGAAAAACAATAGTGTTTTTCCCTTATAAAGCTACAATCTAAGGGTGTCAAACCTACTCAAGAAGTTAGTCGACATATTAACAACAAAGGCAACAAAAACAAATAGCTTTGAAATAAAGCTTGAAACAAAAATTTGACTATGGACTAATAGCACTTCAAATGGTGAACTATAACAAAAAGTTGTGACAACTAACTACAAGGAAAAAGTCACCACAAAAGGTTGCCAAGGGTCGCAAGGAAGAATAAGAAAGTGGTACCTAGATAGGCTAAGCTTTCTCACTATGCCTCAAATCACCACAATCATGAGAGAAGATATTGTACTCCAATCCTCAATCGGGAATTTCAAAAGTTCCTACTAGTTTCATTTCTCCTCTACATGCTTTCCTAAAGCCTTCTACCACATGAGACACATCAATGTTGTAAAATTGTGTAATAATCAATAGTTGAGTCTTGTTGCACTCCTCGTCATCCTCTTATAATTAGAGGCATAATTTCTTAGTTGGTCCATATTAGTTTTGAGCATCTTCAAATTAGAGTACAAAGCACTACAACTCACAAAGCTACTCTAAGCAATATTGTCATCATCTTCTTCCTACATGTCTACTACTTCAATTGTCCAAAATGTGAGTGATGCTATAACTAGGAAGAGTTTTCAATATACTTTGATATTTCCTCCCCTTGCCCTTGTTGTGATGTGGAGCCCAATCAGACTTGGAGATTTTATTCAACATTGTTTCCTCCCAAATTATTTCTATGAGGGTTTGGGGGCAACGCCCCCAAGACAGGGTCAAGGGTGATGTAGGAGCATCTTGGGTTTTCTTGATGGCTACTTTGGAGTTCCTGGGAGGAGGCTCGGTAGTTTCTTTGGAGGGTGCTTGGACTGGTACTCCATTGAAGGAGTGATGCTCGGTCCCTATTGGGTTTAGTGTTGGCTGTGTAGCTCGATCTTTAAAGGGGGCTCGGCAAACACAATGGAGCTCGACATGTGTTGGTTTCTCGACAATGCTTGTGGGAGCTCGATGATTCTTGGGGAGTTTGTTGACACTCAACAGCATATTGGTGTTGACTAGAGTTCTTGGTGCATTTAATGCATGTAGCATGTGATGGTGATGTGGATCAATCTAGGAGTGTGTGCGGTCCTATGTGTGGTCTTGATTATCTCTCCTATGTGCATTTAATCTTGGTTGTAAACTTGGGGCTTGTCCTAAGTATTTTCATGTGGTTATCGTGTGTTAACTTTGGGTTAACACAAGGGTTAACGTTTTGTATTTAATGTTTGTTGTGAGTCAACTTGTGGCTTAAATATGCATTTAATGCATGGGGTTCATTTAATTTTGTAATTGCTAGGTTGACTTGTGGCTCAATTGAGTTTAAGTAAGGGGTTTTGTGGATTCTTAATTCATTCATTCATTTCAGAGGAGTGAGTCTGGAGAGTAGCTGAAGGGTGAGTTTTCTTGAGTCTATGGACAGGGTGTCGAATGTGAGGTGGTTTACAGAAGGATTGTGGTAGAGTTGCAAGTTTGGATTGAGGAGCTAGTGGTTGTAGTTTAGAAACAAGGAGGTTGATTGGTAGCTTGTGAGCACAAGTTGAGATCTTGGAGGTTTCTACCAGATTTATGTTATGTTACAAATCTGGGCTAGCTAGGATTGAGTTGGATCTTGAGGGATCTTGCAAAACTATTTTTGTAATTGTTGTTGTAGTTGGCCCTAACCCACAAGGCCTTACAGCAGGGCATATTCTATGTAAAAAGTTATTTTATAAATAAAGAGTTGTGATTTGGTATTAGATCTTGCATTGTTGTTGTGTTTCCGTTGTATGGTTATTTGTTAGGGGCTAGGACATCTTCTTTGGGGATTCTCCTACTTTACACTACGTCAAGGGGGTATCAGAGTGAAGGTTGTTCTTGAGTGTGTAAATAAATTGCCAAAGTTGTAGCAGTTTGCACCAAGACTTGGTTTGGAGAAGTAGATCTAAGGAGATCTTGATCTTGTAGTGGATTTTCTTTCTAGAGTCCTAGATCTCTTGGTTGCGAGGTGGCAAATCGTGATTCTAACTTGCAATTTCAGAGGGCTTGTAGATGGATCAATGGATGCAAAGATGGAAGGTTGATCTTGTTGAGGCATGATCATACAAAGTTTGTGTGATTTGTATTGCAGATCCTTGTTCCTAGACTTGTGATTTGGTTCTTAATTGTTCATGTGAGGTTGCAAGTTGTGATCCGACTTGCAAACAATTCAATTTTATCACAAGGAGCATGGGAAGGATTTGTTGCAAAGGGTTTGTGAAGATCTTGGGAGATGGCTCTAAGAGGGTTGGACACTGAGATGATGATGAATCTTTGTGATGTAGTAGAGAGGAGGTTTTCTAAGATGTCTGCATGGTTTGAAGCTAGTTTGGATGATCGAGCTAAGGAGGTGTCTGCTCAGTTTCAAGCTAGTTTAGCTAATCAAGTTAAGGATGAGGTGAGGAAGGCATTTGGTGGATGTTTGTGGAGTTGGAATCTACTAATCTAGAAGAGAGTTGTCTGGCTGGTTAGAAGACTTGTTTGAGAGAGAAGATGGCATGGCAAGGTTTAGGTGGAAGAGTTTGGTTTTGTTGATTAGTTCATGGATTCTGATACAAAACTTGTAGAGCAACTAGAGGTTATTGCTGAGGATATTCCTAACCTTGTTGATGTTGGGATGGAGGTTGGTTTTCATGATCAATCAGTTGGGTCTAACATGGAAATTGCAGAGCACTTGGTTGTGGATGATCTGGTTGTTGTTGGTGGTGAGTTGTTTGTTGTAGAGCATCTTTTTGTGACCAATGAGATTGATGATGTTGTGAGTTTGGCATGTGTTGATGGAGAGCTACATATTTTTGTTGATGTGGAGTTTGTTATTGCTGGTGTGGATTCACTAGTTGCTATTGTGGATGAGGATTTGATATTGAAGCATTATGTTTAGTTTGTTCGTGGGAGTGAGCATGATGATTGGGTGGTTGAGATTTTGGTGTTTAACAGAATGATGCAGATGTGGATGATGTGCATATTGGTTTTCTTGTCCCTGTTGGAGTGGAATCCTTTGGTGAAGATGAAGATGGTTGTTGATATTTCTTTATGCATCAAAGTGTGGGACACACTTTTCTATTTACTCGAGGAGTTTGATGCAGGAGCATCTTGGTTTTTCTTGATGGCTACTTTGGAGTTATTGGGAGAAGGCTCGATAGTTTCTTTTGAGGGTGCTTGGATTGGTACTTTGTCAAAGGAGTGGTACTCGATCGCTATTGGGTTTAGTGTTAGCCAAGTAGCTCGATCTTTGAAGGGAGCTCAACATACACTATGTAGCTTACATGGCCTTGGATCTCAACATGGTTTGTTGAACTCAACATGTATTGATTTCTTGGTAATGCTTGTGGGAGCTCGACAATTCTTGCGGAGTTTGCTGACACTCGACAGTATATTGGTGCTAACTAGAATTATTGGTGCATTTACTACATGTAGCATGTGATCATGACATGGATTGATCTAGGAGTGTGTGTGGACCTATGTGTGGTCCTAGTTATCTCTCCTATGTGTATTTAATCTTGGTTGTAAACTCAAGGCTTTTTCTAAGTATTTTCGTGTAGTTATCATGTGTTAACTTCAAGTTAATGCAAGGGTTAACATCTTGCATTTAATGTTTGTTGTGAGCTAACTTATGGCTTAAATATGCATGTAATGCATAGGGTTTATTTAATTTTATAATTGCTAGGCTAACTTGTGGCTTAGTTGGGTATAAGTAAGCGGTTTTGTGAATTATTAATTCATTTATTCATGGAGTGATTCATTCATTTTGGAGGAGTGAGTTTGGAGAGTGGCTGAAGGGCTAGTTTTCCCGAGTCTATGGATAGAGCACTAAATGTGAGATAGTTTACAGTGGTAGAATTACGAGTTTGGATTAAGGAGCTAGTGGTTGCAGTTTAGAAACATGGAGGTTGCTTGGTGGCTTGTGAGAACAAGTTGAGATCTTGGAGGTTTCTACTAGATTTTTGTTATGTTACAAATCTGGGCTAGCTAGGATTGAGTTGGATCTCGAGGGATCTTGCAGAACTATTTTTGTAATTGTTGTTGTAGTTAGCCCTAACCCGAAAGGCCTTACAATCAATCATATTACATATAAACAGTTATTTTATAAATAAAGAGTTGTGATTTGGTATTAGATCTCGCATTGTTGTTGTGTTTTCGTTGTGTGGTTATTTGCTGGGGGCTAAGACATCTCCTTTGGGGATTCTCCTACCTTGCACTATGTCAAAGGGGCAGTGGCCTCCTTATATTGTAAAAGGCATCGACTACTTTTTTTTCTAATGGATGACTTATTCTAGCCCTAATTTTTTGATGCTGGACCATCCTAGCTGCGAGGGAAATCTTGCATCACACAAAGATATTTTTATTTTTCAAGCTTTTCTATTTTAATCAGGACTAGTAGACATGGGGTTATAATTTCTAGGAGCATACTATTTTTAGTAAGTTTGTCATATGAGATCGAAAGATTATAATTTTCTATATGAAGGTTCATTTCAGAATTATAAGCCTACCATAAAAATCTCATTGCTCCATCTTCAGTATTGGAGAAGTTATTGGGAATTTTCAGTGGAAAATTTTGGAGAAAAATCTTTGAGCTCAATTTTGAAGGCCCTAGATGAGGTCTAGAAACTCAATGGATGGGCACTTGTGTGGATTTGAGCCTGTATATCAAAAACCTGAGGTTTCCAAAAAGTGGCTATAATAGCTAGTTGGAGCAACAGTTTGAGAGTTATGGCCTTTCGAAGTTGGGCTACCCAAAATTTCTAAAATAAATGTCAAAGGTGTATTTGGTTGACTCTATATGCATTGTTAGGGTCTATCAACCCTAGGTTTAAGTTTGAATGTCTAGAACCTTCCTGGGTGGCATAAAATTTCCTATTTAAGAAATGCCCGAACATTTTCTAGGACAATTGTGGGTGATAATTCATAGTTTTGTCTTGCATAATACTGTAATGAAGGTGCCCATGTGGGTTAGCATATTGTAATTGTGAATTTGGTAATTCCACATTTGAGGCGATAATAAGAAGCCAATTTTTTTCCTCTCAATTGTTGTTGTTTCTTTGTTTTTTGTTATGTGGTTATGGTATTAAGGGGAGCACCCTTCATCAAGTGGTATCAGAGCTTGAGTTCTTGAGTGTGTGGACAGATTGTCAATTGTGAGGTAGTTCACACCAAGACTGTGATTTGGGCTGAGCGTGTAAACAGATCATCAATTGTGAGGTAATTTGCACTAGGGTTTTAGTGGAAGTGTGAAAATGCCTTCATGAAGCAAGTGTGGTGGAAGAGTTGTAGGTGTTACGCCTAAGGGTTTTAGAGCCCTCTAAAGACAAATGCAAGCATTGGAAGAACAAATGTGTAGAGGAATAAATCTTTCCATAAGAGATGAAAGCGAGGATGAGGATGAAGAAGAAAGAAATATCGAAGTAGAGGCAATTTTAAACCCAGAGAAAGAGAGGCTTTTTAAGTTCATCTCCAAGATTGGAAAAAGGCCTAAGTTTGAGGTTCCCACATTTTTGGGAAATCTTAACCTAGAGGAGTTGATCGATTGGATCAATGAATTAGAGGATTACTTTGAGTATGAAGATATTGAGGATCCTGATAGGGTCAAGTTTGTGAAGGCAAAACTATAGGGACATGCAAAGATCTGGTGGCAGGAGATTCCGTTGGATTGAAATAGAAGAGGAAATGACAAAATCACTAGATGTGATCAGATGATACCTAAACTGAAGAGACAATTCATCCCTGTGGATTATGAGCTTGATCTATTGAAGAAAATGCAAGGGTTGAAGAAAATGAAAAAATCTGTTTAAGAGTATACCGAAGAGTTCTACTGAGTTCTCATTAGAACTAGCCATGTAGAAGTTGATAAGGAGAAAGTGTCCCATTATCTTAATGGGTTAAGGCCAAGCATTCAAGAGGAGATGATTCTTGTTCAAGTGACCAGTATTGAAGAGGCATACCAATTTTCCCTAAGAGTTGAAGAGAAGCTAAGAAAAAAGTTTGATAACAAGAGTAGTGGTAGAGGTTATGCTGGAAGATCTGGTGGATGATCTTATGGTGGCCGAAATGATGATCAAAAGAACAAGGATGAGGTTGGAAGTAGCAGTCAAAACTAGAGGGGAAACAATTCCAATCATTTCCATGATCAGAACAATAGATATTAGAGAGGAAGAGGCAAAGGACAACGGTCTAGAAGAGGAGGTTTTCATGGAAAATGCTTTCACTATGGAGAAGAAGGGCATGGGTCATTTGAATGTTCCCAATGCCAAGGAAGGATTGATCGAAGAATAGAAGGCCAGGCTAGAGTTGCCATGTTGATGAAGATGCTAGATCATCACATTCCAAGCATGTTGAAAGAGGAGAAGTCCTAGTCAACAGAAGAGTCCTACTGAGTGGTGATAATGAACTTGATCAACAAAGGATTTTGTTTTGCACCAGGTGCAAATGTGAAGATAAGTGTTGCGATGTGATCATTGATCATGGAAGCACTAACAATCTAGTGTCAAAAAATATGGTCACAAAGTTGAAGTTGAAGGCAAAAATACCTACGTCCATACTGTATTACCTGGCTGGAAGATGACCATAATGTCATGGTCAACAAGCAATGCTCAATTAAGTTCAAGATCAAAAGTTACTAGGATGAGGTATTGGGTGATATCATACCTATGGACATATGTCATATGTTGTTGGGTAGGTCGTGATAGTTTGGCAGGCATGTTGTACACGATGGGCAAGCAAATAGCCTAAACTCTAACAAAGGATGGAGTGAAACATAAGTTGAAGTCATTGAAGGAGAAAGAAGAAAAGGTATGTAGTGCTACCAAAATATGTTTCGTTGATGGAAAGGAGTTTCTCAAAGGTATGAAGCATGAACATATGTGTTTTGTCGTAATTCCAAAAGATAGTAAAGAAGAAGTAGAGGAAGTACCTATAGAAGTTACAAATATGTTGGGAGAGTTTTCTGATATTGTGTTAGATATTGTACCTAATGGATTACCCCTAGTGAGGAAGATCACTTACCAAATGGATTTGATTCTAGGAGCCAATTTTTCAAACAAGGCAATGCACATAATGACACTAATAGAAAGTGAAGAGTTGAATAGACAAGTTCATGAGTTGTTACAGAAAGGTTTGATTCAAGAGAGTTTGAGTCCATGTTTTGTACCAGCAGTATTAACACCAAAGAAGAATGGAGAATGGAGGATGTGCACAAATTCTTATGCTATTAACAAGATTATGATCAAGTATAGATTTCCTTTGCCAAGGATGGATGATATTATGGATTTTTTGAGTGGAGTTTTGTATTTCACAAAGATATATATGAAGAGTGGATACCATCATATTCACATTAGAGAAGGTGATGAGTGGAAGACTACCTTCAAGACAAGGGAAGGACTATAGGAGTGGTTAGTCATGCCTTTTGAGCTAACCAATGCACCAAGAACTTTCACGAGGCTGGTGAATGAGGTACTGAAGGAGTTTCTAGGTAAGTTTTTCATTATTTACCTAGATGATATTTTGATCTTTAGTAAGACATTAGAGGAGCATTTGATCCATATTTGCAAGATGTTTGATAAGTTGAGGGAAGAAAAGTTGTTGATAAACCTGAAGAAGTGCAATTTTGTAAAGAAGGAGTTGGTGTACTTGGGATTTGTAGTCTTAGTAGAAGGTCTAAAAATTAACCTAGAGAAAGTGAAGGCTATCCTTGAATGGCCTACTCCAAGGAGTACGACAGAGGTAAGATATTTTCATGGAATGGCTAGTTTTTATAGAATTTTCATAAGAGGTTTTAGTAGTATTTGTGGACCTTGATTGAAACAATGATAGGGGATAGGAAATAATTTAAGTGGTTTGTAGGAGTAGATAAGAGTTTTAATTTGTTAAAACATAAGGTTACTGAGAAACCTATTTTAGCACTTCCTGATTTTAACAAGGTGTTTCAAGTAGACTATGATGCTAGTGGTACTGCAATAGGAGTTGTTTTGAGCTAAGAAGATAGACCTATTGCTTATTTTAGTGAGAACTTGAATATTGCAAAAAGAAAATATTTTATTAATGATCAAGAATTTTATGCTATAGTTCAAGCATTAAAGAAGTGGAGACACTATCTTCTTCCTAAGGAGATTTTTGTATACTAATCATCAAGCTTTGTAATATTTGAATAGTCAAGGAAAATTAAACCAAAGGCATTTGGAGTGGGTTGCATTTTTGTAGAGTTATACATTTTCTTTGAAACACAGGAGTGGGAATCCTAAAAAAGTTGCAGATGCTCTTAGCAGAAGACAACTTTTGCTAATAGAAATGCAGATTGAGGTGGTTGGGTTCAAGGAACTCCAGAATTTGTATCTAGATGATCCTAATTTTGATAAAGCGTGGAAGGCTTGTACATAACCTATTACACTTGACATGACAAAGTGGCTAGATTTCATGGTCCGGGATAGTATGTTGTTCAAAGGAAGTCAATTGTGCATTCCCAGAATTTCAATGAGAGAGAATCTCATCAAGGAGAAGCACAATGGAGGATTGACTAGACACTTTGCCCCAATGGATTAGCAAGACCATCTATCTAGGATCTAGTGACCTGTGAATGAAGGTAGAGATAAAACCATTGCTTTGGTTGCTAAGAATTATCACTGGCCATAGTTGCAACAAGATGTGAAGAAGTTTGTATAGAGTTGTTGAGTATGTCAGATGGTGAAAGGAGTTAAGTAGAATACAAGTTTGTATCAGCCATTACTTGTACTAGAGAAGTTGTGGGAGGATGTCAACATGGATTTTGTTCTTGGATAACCAAGAACTCAATGAGGGAATGATTCATTTTTTTGGTGGTTGACAGGTTTTCAAAGATGACACATTTAATTCCTTGCAAAAAGACTAGCAATGTTGTTCATGTGGTAGAGTTGTTTTTTAGAGAAGTGGTGAGACTACATGGTCTACCAAATAGTATAGTCTCAGATTGAGATACCAAATTGGTTGGGTATTTTTGGCATACATTATGGAAAAAATTGAAGATAAATTTGAAGTTCAGTTCATCACATCATCCACAGACTAATGGGCAGATAGAAGTTGTGAATCACAGTTTGGGAAATTTGTTCAGATGCTTGGTTGGAGATAAACCAAAAGGATGGGATCTGATTTTACCATAGGTAGAATTTGCATATAATAATTCTATCAATAGGAGTACTAGTAAATCACCATTCTAGATTGCAGATGGGAGCAGTTCCAAAAATGCTTCTGAATTGAGGCAATTAGATAAAGGAGAGATAAGTAGTGCTGAGGCAGAAGAATTTGTTGAACATTTAAAGAACATCCATGAGAAGGTGAGAAAGCACATTATAAAGATGAATATATAGTATAAAGACAAGGTAGATGTGAAAAGGAGGTATAAGGAATTTCAAATTGGGGATGGAGTCATGGTTCATTTGAGAAAGGAGCATTTTCCAATGGGTACATATAATAAGCTGAAGATGAAGAAGTTTGTACCATGCAAGATAGTGAAAAGGCATGATTCTAGAAATGCCTATGAAGTGGAGTTGCTTGCTGAATTGAATATTTCACCAGTATTTAACATTTCAGATTTGACAAAGTATTATGAAAGAGGTGATGGAGATGTGGGTTAGCATACTGTAATTGTGAATTCTATAATTTTGCACTTGCGGCGATAATAAGAAGCCCCTATTTTGTTCTTGCAATTACTGTTGTTTCTGTGTTTATGTTATGTGTTTATGGTATTAAGGTGAGCACCCTTCATCATTTTTTAAGCATAAAAAACTTGCATAAAATGATTTAGGGTTAGGGATTTCATAATGAATGGTAATATTGTAGCTTCCTGTAATAAGCTGTAAGGGATTGCAGATTTTCAAATTTGTGTGTCGTATGTTCTCTTTTTTGCAATCTATTATTTTTTGATATTGGTTACATTTGCATGTAACTGTTATTTTTGTCTATGGTTAATCCTAACAAGTCGTATTAGGGCCAGACTCTCGTCATTTTTATTGTTTAGCCAAACCATCATTTTTATTTTTTTTGCTTGCTATCCTCTACAGGAAGGTCTCACAATTGAGTGGGAGCGATGGTAGACGAGGGTAAGCTGAAGGTTGACAAGTTTAATGGGTAGAGCTTTCAGTTATGGAAAATGCAAATGGAGGAATATCTTTATTAGAAGGGTTTATAGAAGTGACATAAGAGGAATGACAAATTTTAGACAGAAAGGCACTTGGAAGCATTCAACCATGCCTGACACCAATGGTGACATTTTAACATACAAAAGCGAAGATGATAGAAGAGTTAATGCAAACCCTAACAATGTTGTATGAAAAGTCCTCCGCTTCAAATAAGGTATTTCTCATGAAGCATTTATTTAATATGAAGATGATAGAAGGTGGATCTATTGCAAATCATTTAAATGAGTTTAATATTGTTACTATTCAGTTATCTTTTGTGAATATTAATTTTGATGAAGAAATTAGGACACTCTTGATTTTGTGTTCTTTGCTTGAAAGTTGGAATGGCTTGGTAGTGACTGTGAGTAATTTTATTTCTAGATCTAATACCCTAAAATATGATGATGTGATTGGTGTTATTCTAAGTTAGGAAACTCGTAGGAAAACCTCAAATGGATCTACATCAGGAAGTACTTTGAACGCACAAAGCAGAGGCAAAATGACTAAGAGAGGAAATAATTCTAGAAACTATGGAAAATCAAGAGGAAAGTCAAAGAGAAAGAGGTCTCAATTCAAAGGACCAAGAGATTGCTAGTACTATGGTAGACTAGGGCATAAGAAGAAAGATTGTTGGACTTGAAAGAACAATACGAGAGATAAACCAGAAGGGAAAAAGGAGGAAAATGTGGTAAGTAACAAATCCGAAGAGGATGCTTTGCCTCTTTCTTTAGAAAGTGTTGATGATTCTTGAGTTTTAGATTCTTGGACTTCATTTCATGCTACACCTCATAGAGGTTATTTTATTGATTATGTCCAAAGAGATTTTGGGCTTGATTATTTGTAGGATAATGAACCTTGTCAGATTGTTGGAAAGGGAAAAGTTAAGATTAAGTTACAAAATGGGAATCATTGTCTACTACATAAGGTAAGACATGTTCCAAGGGTGAGTAGGAATTTAATTTTAGTAGGGCAACTTGGCGATGAGGGTTGTGTAGTTACTTTTAATGATAAAAATTGGAAGGTTTCAAAAGCTTCCCTTGTAGTAGCAAAAGGTGTGAAAGTAGGCACCTTATATCTTTGGACAAGTCATATTGTTCCTTCTACTTTGATTGTTTCAGAGGAAAATGAATGTTTAGGAATAGTTGTTGCAGTTGAGCAAGGAGAACAAATGATTGTTGTAGATTTTGATACAATGCTATGACACAACAAACTTGGGCACATGAGTGAGAAAGGTATGAAATTACTTTATTCAAAGAAAGTTTGACTAGGTCTAAAATGTGTTAATATGGATTTCTATGTAAGTTGTGTATGGAAAATAAAAGAGAGTGAGTTTTTTGAAGATTGGGAAGGAAAAGAAAAGTGAAAATTAGAGCTTGTGCATACAGATGTATGGGGACCAACTTAGGTATCTTCCCTTGGTGGCTCTTATTATTATGTTACATTTATTGATGATGCAACTAGAAAAATATGGGTTTATTTCCTTAGACATAATCTGATGTATTTCAAAATTTTAAAAAATAGAAATGCTTGGTTGAAAATGAGATTGGTAAAAAATTAAAATATCTCTATCCTAATAATGGTGGTGAGTATTGCAACAAATAATTTGAAGATTATTGCTCTACTAATGCTATTCACAGACAAAAAATTGTTCCAAGGACTCCACAGGAAAAAAGAGTGGTTGAACACATGAATAGGTCAATAATGGAGCATGCAAGGAGCATGAGGTTACATGATGGGTTGCCCTTAAACATATGGATAGAGACTATCAATACTATTATATATTTGATTAATAGAGGTCCCTCTACTCCTTTTGATTCTGGTATTATAGAGGAAGCATAAACTGGTAAGAAGGTGAGTTATTCTTTTCTCAAAACCTTTGGTTGTGAAGCATTTGCACATATAGATTCTGAAAATAGAGCCATGCTGAAAGCTAAGTCAAAGAAATGTGTATTTTTTGGGTATGACTTTGATGAATTTGGTTATAGGCTTTGGGATTTTATAAATTGTAAAATTATAAGAATCAGGGATGTCATATTCAATGAGAAAGTGTTGTACAAAGATCTGTTGTAGCAACATGAGAAGAAGGAAAATGATTATGTAGTGTTGGATGATACTTCAAAAGATAATGTTCCAGTAGTTCCTCATGATCAACAACAAGTGCAACAACAAATACCACACACCCCAGTGAATGTTAGATGATCAAAAAGGCTAAGTCGACCTCCAGAAAGATTTTCTCCTTCTTTGTATTCTATTTTACTTATTGCTGCTAGTGAGCCTAAATGTTATGATGAAGTTGTGCAAGTGGATACAAAGATTCAATGAGAGTTTGCAATGAAAGAAGAAATGGACTCTTTGCCAAAAAATAAGGCATGGGATTTATGTAAGTTGCCTATAGGTAAAAGTGCTTTACTGAATAAATGGGTTTAGAGGTTGAAAGAAGAGGATGGAGGTAAGAAAATATTTAAAGCCAAGTTAGTGGTAAAAGGATTTGCACAAAAAAGGGCATTGATTTTGATGAGATATTCTCTCCAATTGTTAAAATGACTTCTATTTGCACGGTTTTAATTATTGTGGCTATTGAAGATTTGCATTTGGAGCAACTTGATGTAAAAACAACCTTTCTTCATGGTGATTTGGATGAAGAAATATATATGGTACATCCACATGGATTTGAGGTCAAAGGTAAGGAGAACTTAATGTGTAGATTGCAAAAAAGTTTATATGGCCTAAAGCAAGCACCTCGGCAATGGTATTTGAAATTTGATAGTTTTATGCATAAGCATGGATAAGTAGATGTCATTTAGATCATTATGTTTATTTTAAGAGGTTGGATGATGACAACTACATTATTTTATGTTTATATGTTGATGATATGCTTGTAGCTGGGTCTAACATGGATCACATTAAGGGGTTAAAAGAACATTTGGCACATTCATTTTTTATGAAGGATTTAGGGGCAATAAAACAAATCCTTGGTATGAAGATTTGTAGAGACAAAAATAATAGAAAATTATTATTGTCTCAGGTTGATTATATTGAGAAGGTGTTGCAACATTTCTCTATGGAGAATGCCAAAGTTGTCAGTACAAATTTACCTGGTCATTTGAAGTTGACTAAGGTGATGTGTCTAAAGATACAAGAAGAGGAGGATAAGATGTCCAAGGTACCCTATGCTTCATCTGTAGGAAGCTTGATGTATATTATGATACGTACTAGGCTAGATATTGCACATGTAATGGGAGTTGTTAGCTAGTATATGAGTCATCCAAGGCTTGAGCATTAGAATGCAATTATATGGATTCTCAAATATTTGAGAGGAACAACTAGTAAGTGTTTACATTTTGGGGGCTCTACTACTGATTTACAAAGCTATGTTGACTTAGATTTGGCAGGGGATATTAATACCAGGTGGAGTACTATAGGTTATGCATTTACTATTGGTGGGACAACAATGAGTTGGGTTTCTTAGTTGCAGAAGGTTAATGCTTTATCCACTATAGAAGTAGAGTATGTTGCTACTATAGAAGTCGTCGAGGAGATGATGTGGCTTTAGTTCTTCATGGAAGAATTGGGACAACCACTGAGGGATAATTATTTGTTTACAGATAGATAGAGTACCATTCATCTTGCCAAGAATTATGCTCTACATTCAAAGACAAACACATACAGTTACAGTACCATTTCATTCTGTTAGTTATGGATGATGGATAGTTAGAGCTGGAGAAGATGCATACATATGATAATCCAATAGATATGCTTACCAAGGTAGTAACAAGGGAGAAGTTGAACTCCTCTTCTGCTTTAGTTAGTGTTCTAGATTAAATGGGATAAAAGAACAACAAAGTCTAAGGTGGTTTTATATTCTAGGGGGAGCTACAGGTTTAGCAGTGCTATGATTAGTCTCCAAGTGGAAGGTTATTATTGTGGAGTCTAATCAATCTCCAAGTGGGAGATTATTGTGATGTGGATCCTAATAAAAATTAGAGGTTCTATTTGGCGTAGTTTCCCATGAGATTATTTCTACAGGTGTTTGAGGGTAGTGCCCCCAAGATGGGGTCGAACAAGGTTGGGTTTAGAGGCAATGCCCTCGAAGCCAAAAAATGACCTTATATTATAAAAGGTGTCAGTTACTATTTTTTCCTTCTATTGGATGACTTATTCTAGCCCTAATTTTTTAAGTGAGAAAAACTTGTATAAAATGGCTTAGGGTTAGGGATTTCACAATGGATGGTGATATTGTAGCTTCTTGCAGCGGTATTGAGCAGTAAAGGATTGTAGATTGTAATCACTGGATAATAATAATATTGGACTTGTTGGTGGTGGATGTAGCCCAGGGATTGGGTGAACCATGTTAAATCTATGTGTCTTGTGTTCTCTTTTGTGTAATCTATTATTTTTTGATATTGGTTATATTTGCATGTAACTATTATTTATGTATGTGGTTAATCCTAACAACCCTTTCACATTGACTTTTATTTGACCATTATTTAATTATCCATTCCCCTTGTTTGTGTTTTCATCTACCTCATCCTTATTTTCTTCCACCATATTGACTCCCACTCATATGGTGTCATTATCACTGGCATCATTTGGATAGGCCAATCTTTCAAATCTATGTTATTTCCTCCTAGAATCATCTCTTCTTTCCATGAGACATCACTTAGTTAAAGTATCCACTCATATTATTGACAAGTCTGCCAATAATATTGTTCCTCACCATATTGGCATCATTCATAATCTATGTATGCATTCTACTCTCCAAAACTATGCTTTCCCTACTCATGTTGTAAGCCACAACAATTAGCTTCACCTTCAAGTCCATACCAAATTCAAAAAAACAAGTTAGGGACTAAGGTAACCCTTCCAAGACCATTGTTGTGAATGGTTTGAAATGGAATACATGTCATGAGGGATAATATAAATGTTGGTTCTCACCCTTCTATTCCACTTCTATACCATGCTAGGTCTTACAATAAAAAATGAGGTCAAAAGTTGTTAAAAAGATGTATAGGAAGTATGTATGGTACATGACCACTTCAAATGATGAATTTGCAACATAAGATAGTTCTCTAAATTCATTATGTGGTATTTATACTTATTCCTATGTCACAACCTCTTACCATCCTTGCAATTTTTCACACATCCTTCCCAAGCATTCTCTAAATTACCCAAACTAGATCTAGAGATATAATGAATTAGATCCAAAACACCAAAAAGGATATCTAACACGAAAATCAAAATAGAAATTTTGTGCATCAAGTTCATCAAGATGTATGATAATAAAAATAAAATAAAATGTATGGTGGATGGATCCCCCTTTTTCCCAATGCACAATTAGAAGAAGAATACCTTAATAGGCCCAAGAAGGACTTATCTCTGAGTGGAACAATGATCCTTCAATGATTTTGATATCATCCTTGTAGTTTTTTGCACATCCTTATGAAGCATTATTGTGCATTGGCCAAATCAAGGCTTATGGGTCCAAAATCTCAATCCTAATAAAAATCCTATAGTTTTCAAATTTATTAGCTCTAACATTTAATCATGTTCTCCTCATGCCCTCATAACCCACCAATGATTAAGCATTGTATACTACCTTGTCCCCAACTACAAATAGTAACCATAAGTGTTGGTGGTAGCTAGGAACTCCCCCTACAAGAGGAGTCTAATTGTGGATAAGAGAGATTATTATTTTCCCCAACATCTTATACTCTCTATCTAAATGCCCAAAGCATTCATTGATTCACTCATTTTTCCTTCTCTATAAACTGGAGTAATAATAGAGAAATATAAACCTAACAAGAGTTTATAAATGTCACCAATAACTTTATCAAAGGACCAATTGGCTCTCAATGACAATTTTTTAGTTAGTTTTACTTATAAGGTCTCAATTCCTACCCAATGATGATTTTGAGGTCCTAGATTAAGGTCATCCCTTTAGATTGAGTGTTAGTGTTTCCATGATGGGTCAGTGCAAGAAGTTGGGTCTCACTTTTGGCCAAAAATTGGAAGTGTTTTTCCTATTTTTGAAATATATTATCAATTGATGCCAAAATTTGAGCCATTTAGAGATTAAATATTAAAAAACTTCAGAATAAAATTGTAGTGCCTAGAATCTTCTTTTTGAACATGTAATTTATTTGTATACCCATATGATGAATTATTATTTTTGGTATGGATCTTTAAAAAGCACTTTTTCAAAATGCTTGTTTTAGGACAATACCACACTTGTGTACGAACACCATAATTCGACACAACTAAATGGATTTTTGTGAATCCTTTAAAAAAAGTTACCTGACACACCAAAGATTGATGAGAATAATTTTCTTGAATTTTTTAATGAATGTATTTTAAATTAATTTTTAATTGACGATTAAGCTAATTTCTAAAACCTCTCGTGTACAGATGCCATAATTTAATCAATTTTTTTTTTGGATTTTAAAACTTCAAAATAATTGTGTGAGGATTGATGACATGTAAATTAATTTACAAAATATGAAAAATTTAAAAAGTTATTAAAGTTTTAGTGAATGTCACTATTTAATGTTCAAGAGATACTTTTGTTAAGAAATAATGGAAAAATAGTAAATGGACTCATAACACTATAAAATTTACATTTTTGAAATCAAAACAGTAACACCTATAATGGATTTTTGTTTTGTCAAAAAATTCAATGGGGACAACTATATAAAAATTACAACAATCCTTGAAATTGTCGATTAAATGCCTTAGTCAAAAATTGGTTCATAAAGGCATAGGCTTGGTCCCATCAAGCCTATGTCATGCCTTTCCCCAAGGCAAAACTCGATGCGAATTTGCACCCATGGAAAATTCCCACCCATTGCACTAGAATCGGGCACCTAATTTGCAATTCAAAAATTAGGTACCCAATTTGAATTTAGTCATTAACCGAATTGGGCACCTGATTATTTAAAAGTTGGGTGCCCGATTTAAAATTGGGTACTCGATTTTGATGTACCCGTTGGGTCCCAAAAGATGCTAGATAGAGCATTTTTCAATGATTGCAATGATTGAATGATAGTTTTGAACTGCAACAATGAATTTCTATCATAGTTATTATGTTTTCTTGTCTTCTTCTACAACTTGTAAGTTGTTGATTTGAATTCAAAACTGGTGCAAACATGGGATCAAGACAATGAAAAAAGAAGAAAGTAAAAGTTTTGACAAATGAGGAGATTGGAAAAAATAAAGAGAATGAAGCACAACGTCAATGAGAGAGAAGACTAAGAATTAGAGATTTGAGTAATGTTTCAGAGGAGAAAGACATTGAGGATACCATGATGGATGAAGAGGTTGAGTAAGAGAACCCAATACAAGGAGATTCAGGTGCACATTCTAATCAAACATTCAATATAGATGTGTCTCCAAACCCTCAAGTTTTTTCTAATGATGAAATTGGTGATTTTTTAGAAGCAGGTTACGATTTAAACAATTTAGATTTTCTTCATGAGAATAAATTTCCAAACAATCATGCACAAAAAACTCCAATGGAAATGAATGCCCCAAAAGAAATACCAAGAAAAAATGAAAATGAGATTCAAATTCCAAATAACATTGAAAATGAAATGACAATTGAAAATAACAATGGTATGAATGTAGACATGGAAACACCAAGTACTGAACAAACACGTCAAAATGATACTAAAGTGAGTGAACATGATTTTTATTTTTATAATGATGTGCTAGATAATCTTCATGGATTGGTTTTGTGGGGACAAATTAGGATACATGCTAATAGATTATATAGGCAATTTTTTTATATAATAAAAAATTTGGGTTTCAATGTCAGTCGATGTTGCAACTAATTAAAATGTCTAAAATGTGAAAAGTAATGAAAAGGTTAGGAATGTATGCAAAACCCAAGAATAAAAATGAGTCTTTAAAACAAGTTATATCCACTGTTGCTAGTGCCTTTGATGTTATCGGAAAGAGAAGTTGCTCTAAAGATAAGAATGCAGCACAATGAGCAATAACAACTTTAGTTAAAAAATCAACAATTGACAAAAGATTGATTAGTAACATAAGTGGATATCTTAATGTGAATTGTAAGACTTTAGAAAGAGCTATAAAGAGAAGGGTTAACTTTGAATGTGGTCCAAATATTTTGTGGACTTCTAGTGGCAGACTCCTGAGATGTGATATGAAACTTACTAGTGAAGTCAAAAGTTTGGTTGAAATTTTTTGGCATGATAATACAAGAGTACCACCTAATTCAAGAGATGTTCTTAAACTAAGAGTTGGCTCAAAAATACATGATCCACATCCTAAACAACTTTTGGACATGACTCAAACTAAATTGTTTAGAAAACTTGTAGATGGTAATCTATTAACTATTACCATTAGTCAAAGATCTTTTGAAAAGTGTAAAACATGGTATGTAAGGATTAACAAGGAAAGAATCACACGTTTTTGTAAAAATCATGTTCAATTTTGTTACCATTATGATGTATTTCAATCTATACATGGTACCATGCATAGTAAAGAAATGTTGCAGGAATGTGGTATAAAAATACCACCTCAAACTATAAAGGATTTCATATTAGGTTCATTTTATAAGCCACCTAATGATCAATACTTTCTTTTCAATTCATGTCTTTTTAGTACATGTGATATGTGTAGCAATCTTTCTTTGTTAGATGAATGTTTGCATGAAAATGCTTTGACTACTTTTGGACAACAATTAGTTAATGTATTTAAAAGATTCAAAACTATTGAATATCCATTGAAGGATGGGAAGATTGGAAGAAGGTGTGATCTAGTTATAGATAAAGTTAGTTGTCATGCACTTGTGGATGAGTTTAAGTTTGTGATCATATCAAAATATGTTAAACACTCTCAATATGCTAGATGGCTTGATGGACAATTTCACATATGTAAGAATACATTTCCAATTAGTACTATACTTTTAGTTGTTGACTTTGCAAAGAACTACACACTTGCACCGCAAGATGAGGTACAACCACAATATTACAATTCAATGCAATTAACAATTTATGTTCATATAGTTTATAGGCATGCACCTGATAGTACATAAGAGGATCAAAAAATATTGAGAGAGTATCATTTCTATATGAGTGATAATAAAATTCATTCATTTGAGTTTGGCAAATATTGTTTCAAGCTCTTTTATGATAATTTAAAAGAGAGGCAAATCCAAATGATACAATATTGGATATGGTTAGATCATTGTACAGGATAATTCAAGAATGCTAGAATGTTCTATTAGTTGAGTAGGACACATAGGCAAACTAATATCTAACATGTGTGAAATTTTTTTGGAGCTAGACATGGTAAAGGAGAACATGATGGTGTCGGTGCATGTGTGAAGAGAGCCCTTAGTAGAGAGTAATTGAAATTTGAGGAAAAAGCCAAATTAAAAAATGCACATGAGATTGTCGAATGGTGTAACAAATATTTTTATACATAGGATCAAGTTAGAACTCTACAATCAAATGTTTTTTCTACCTAGTTGAAGAGAGAATACCCTTTCAAGATATGATTATGACACAATTAGTAGGTCAACTAAATGACATTCATTTAGGAGTTCAAATTCTAACACTTGGACTATATGGACTAGGGAGCTTGCTTGTTTTTGTTAGTTTTGTCTTGCAGGTGAATGAGAAGAATGTGAGAATACATAATGGGTTGAAGATTGCAACAAAAATCATTAGCACCTATTGACACACATTTTCAAGATGATATAGTAAATGAAGGCCAAAATGTTACTTTTGCATCAGAAGGCTATGGTCATATTTCAGACCTCATACAACCTAATATGCACAATTTAATTAAATTTTGTTGTGATCATGCTTCAATTTATATTATTTATTTATGTACATGTTATTAATATAATTCAAGTACATGTCTTTAATATATTAATTCATATATATTAATATATTATTTATGTACATGTCATTTATTTATGCTCATATTAATTCATGCTTTTATTAACACTTTTTTTTTACAATTTTATTTTGCAAGACCTCATTTGAAGAAATGTGTTGAACCAATTTTATATTTTGAGTTAACTTCTATTTATGTCATTCACATTGTCTTACATATATTGTGAAACATGTTGTAAACATTTAAAAACATGAGTTTACTTCTATTTGAAAGTTAAAGATATGCACTTGATATTATAAATTAATTGTTAATTCAAGTAATGACCTCCTATTTTTTTCCATTACTTTTACATTCAAACATGTTTAAATTAATATTCCTATATAAATAATTAAAATAATTAAAATGATTGTTCATGTACCATATACTATACTACCTTCTAGGAGGAACAATATCATCCATCCTCCATCCTCTGCTATTTCAAAATCAACATACATTAATATGGTTAATACAATTACACATGTATGTAGAAAGTAAATAATTATGTGCTTAATTAAAATTTTACCTGCTACTCCTGACTGTCTCCAGGCTCTCCATGTAGAAGGTCAACAAATGATGACACATTAATATCATCTCTACCATCATCATGAGCAGTGTATGCATCATCATCAAAATCAACACCCTCAACATAACATCAACATGGCTCTGGGGGCATCTACATATATCTCCACAACTAGTACAAATGTGTCCAAGTGGACAAATATCTCTTGCCTGCATCCACTGCTCTACTAAATTTCCTGAAAGGGTACTTAATGAAGTAAGAGCATATGACACTGCTCGATGATGGTGTGGCATTGATACAACTGGTGTAGGAAGAGGTACAAGAGGCTAAGGTCGTATGCAATTTCTCATATTATCGCTCAGATTTGCATGAGGCATATCCTAAGGCATTCCTCCACCAACCCCCAAAAATGATCTAATATCAAAATAATTGGGTTTCAAACCCAATTCAAATTCAACCCATAATTTCCTAAGAAAGTAAATGGGCACCTCATGATTTGTATGTGGTGGATGGTCAAATACTATCCACCACCACTCCTAAAAGTGTGCTGCTATACACAGATGTGTGCACCATATAATAGAAATGCAAGGCTTCTTGCTAATCTCAAGACCCATCTTAGGGTTTATAAAATATCTTGTAAAATACCCTTTATTTATTTTGAGCTGATGGACCTCTCTATAAGATAGGCCATCAGAATAAAAGGCACACATGTTTGCCTCCATAATCTAAATCTATTGATGTCACAATCCAAATTCTCAATAGAGTGTACAACCCCTTGCATACTATTTGCAAGGTGAAGTAGGTTGGCTGGGGGGGGGGGGGGGGGGGGAGGCTCGCACCTAATGGTCTAAATGTTGTGCATGAGGTCGAGAAGGTAGATGGAGAGGGTGGAGGCGTGGATGGGGGAGGGGGAGGGGGTAGGGGTGAGTCCATCAAATATAATCTGCATATATGTTTAAACAACATAAAAAATCACAAAAAATACTATTTAATAAAATAAATCTAAAATATCAATTATATAAATGCACATCTTTAAAACCATATCAAGTATATAAATAAAGTTAAACACTTAAGTAAACTTTAATGTTAAGGCTAATTGAACATTATACCAAATTTAAACCTAATCATAAAATAATACTCCCAAAAAGTATTAATAAATCAACTTAAATGTGAACTCTAAAAATATCTTATATTTATGTTTAGGATTATACCTTAGCAAATTTACGATTAAGGTTTTGTTAGGTGGTCGTTATGCATGAGGTCAATGGCAGGAATCCATTGCGTAATTCTTCTCTTGAAAAACTAATCTTTTGGGATCAACTCCAAGGTTTAGTATTTGTCTTGCGATGTACCAAAATCCACTCAGTTGAAGATAAATGTGATTGTTCATGAGGAGGCTTTTGCTAGTTCTATTATGATCTCAGAATGAAGTAAAATCTATTTGCTATCTCAAAATAACACACAAGAGAACAATGCTTTTGTATTTTCTATTTTCCAACAAATGTAATTCTAACAATGCAACTAAAATGAGTTCCTATTATAATAAGGGATTAGCAAAGCAAATAATGAAACTGAAAGCAAATAACATGAAATTGAAATCTTGAACGGATATAAGCTACAAAAAACAAAACACTACGAGTTAAGATTTTGAATAAATCAATAGGAAACTAATGAAAACATGAGCAATGCTTCCTAGAATCCACTGATGCAATTGTCGATGAGAAACTTTAATAATCGTATGATATTTCACCTTTCATCAAATCACAAGGCCATAGAAAGTGCGCTCATGCAAGACAAAAAGCTATGCAGGCACAATTTGATGATCTCTTCTCAAGCTAGATATGCCAGTGGAATTCATAAATCTATAGCAAACACCAAAACTGAAAGATCGCACAACCAGAAACAATGCAATAAACCTTTGGCTCAATCACAATCTCATGAGCAAAATTCACAAAACAACGACACATTCAGGCAAGAATCACTACACTCCAAATGTGAGCACCAAAAGAATAAATTTATTGCATAATAATAGTGACCTTTGTTACATTTACAATGGGGTATTTATAAGAAATTGTTTCCTCGATTTGTGTTGAGAGTGAGAGATATCTTCATGCAATAAAATGCTTTTAAAATATTAAAACAAACTAAATATATACAATCTAATAGTTAATCTGGTGCTTATAGGGACTCCATCCATATTTTATTCATTAATTGGATGCATGAGCCCTTTACATGTCAAAAAAAAAAGAAAATATGAGAGAGAAAAGAGGAGGAGACTTTTAGTCAAAGTAGGAGCATCTGGAGGTGCCAACAATAGAAGCTGGTCCTTTACTAGGTGTGTGTCAAAGTTAAATTGCCTTCAGAATGCATTCCCAATGCATGGAAAGAATTATTTTTGGAACAAGTAGTTAACTATCGACACACCTCTGAATTTCGAAGCTACAGACCTACACACCTACAGAGTTGCGGATCTCGACAGGGTCAAAATCCCAAAATTTTACTAAGTGTCAAAATTGAAATTCTAGCATTTGGGTTTTGTTCTTCTTCATCCCAAAGCTATGTTTGGATGTTTGCCCTTGAATTTCTCTATCATCTTAGCAATCTTAGCTGCATCTAAAAGATCTAAAGCCTCATACTTATTTTTTACCTTCTGTCAGTAATTGTCTACCTCAATTTGGGTGTTAGTAAAATCTTCGAGTTTGGTATCCAATTCTAACAAGGTTTCTTCAATCCTAAAGGCTTTTCAAATGTCCTCATCATCAACAACCTCCACAAAAATCTTCCTAAAATTCTCCACTACTGTCTCTATAGGTAGCAACTTTTCTTGTTCCTCATCTTAAAAAATATTCGAGCAAGCATCACTATAGTGTCTCTCTGCTTCCAAAATTTGCTCTTAGGCTTGGTCCTTAAGCCAATGAATCTTCTCATGTAATGTTCCCATTACCTTATTGCTATTTTCTATCTTTTCTATCCAATCATCAATCATGTCTAATTCTTCTCTAGTATATACATCAATCAAAACTTGGTATCTTTGGCCCTTTATGGCTTGTAGAGTCTACAAATCCTTACTCCAGGCCCATACTTCATCCATGATACTGAAGTCCTACTTCAAAATTGCTACAATTATATTCACATTCTCCTGTGTAGCATGCAGTAACTTCAAATTCCCTGTGATGATCGCAACACCTTTCTCCTCAAAAATTTCTCGCCACTCCTGACAAGCCTTCAAAAATGGATCAAGTTGCACACCTCCCCCTTCTCTAAGTACAGTGTTCAGAGTTTTCTCAAGGTTTTCAAAATCTAGAGGACCAATAGCTTCGGCTAGATATCCTTTTAGGATCTCAACATACCTTTGAAGTGCTTGGAGTTCAATCTCATCTTGCTCCATGTGCTTAAGAACCTTTTTGACTCCCATAGTCATCATTTGTCAGGCTGAATCTTGTGTAGGCCTTCCCAACATAACACCCTTTAATTCATAATCCTCGAGGCCAAGGCCTTCTGCATCTATGCCTGTAGGAGGGAGAGCCACTTGTGCAAATAAATCTTGGTTCCTTGTGCTGGTGACAAATGCCAATGGCATTGCCTCGTGTGATGGAGACTCTAGTTTATTCAAAATCTCTACAATGTCACAAATGTCTTCCTTTGTAGCATAAAATTGAGGCTTAGTACTCCTCATTATTTCCTTTTAGATCCATCTAGGGATGCGTTCTACTAAGGATCTAGCTCTTGATGATGAAGGGGTGTGTTCTGCTATCTCCTTCCCCTTATTGCTCCTGCTTGGAGTCATCTCCTATTGTGAGGGCTCCCCTTTTGTATCCTTAGTCTCTGTGGATCCTGTAGCTTGAACCTTGATGTCTTAAGAAGGTGGTTGGGAATATTGCCATTTGTTCCAATCTCTCCTTTGATGATGGTTCCTTGTAAACCTACTCTTCCTCTGAACTCTGAGGTGGAGGAGTCACCAAGCCCTGTTCTACCACTATAACTCATGCTAGAGATGGAGGAGTAAGATCAGGACCCTGTGTATTTGGCATCATTTGTGTCCAATCTTCTTGTTGAGGTTCACTTTTAGGGGTGTCCCTGATCTTATCCCTAATCAATTATGTACCTATAAGCATGAAATCAAAATCTGACATTGAGAAAACATCATCGCTCTTTTCACTTTGCTCATCCACCCACTATTGTACTTCATCTTTTGAAAAAGAGAGTTCTAAGGGTTTTGCTTGAGTGGATGGTGGGGTGCCTGTGGCAGTCTTTCTTCTTTGCAACTCTGTGGCTCTTGCTAGCCAAGTTCTTCCCTATAGGGGCACTTGTTCCTCCTCCTCTTTTGATTCTTCTTCTGCCTCCTCTTCATCTCCTTCTGGAATACTTTCAAGAATAGATGGATTGGGCACTAATCTTCTACTAATCCTTTGCCTTTTCTTCATTTGAATCTTAATCCTTTTCTTATGTTTCTTTGGGACAAAAGAAGAAGCTAGCTCATCTTGCGCAAGAGGAATGGAGACTTCTAGAATCTCTCCCTCTTCTGGTTGGCTAGGTACAATAGGAGGCAATTGAGGTTCATCCTAGACTTAAGTAGCTCCAATATCTTAAGACCCTTGTGCACTCTGTTCTTGTTGCTATGGAGGTGCCTATTCTATTTGAATCCTTTGAGGGGAGGTCCTCTTTCTTTTTTTCTTTCCCCTCCTCTCAAAAGGGTGATAATATCCAATTGGGCGATCAAGCTGGTATACCATTTCTGACCTGATAGGAGACTGAGCTATGAAGGTAGGAATTGTTACTTTCTTGCCTCTACCTCTTTCTAGATGAGCATGTGCATCGAAGATTACAATATTAGGAATTGGATCAAGTGGAAAAGGTTTCTTGATCCAATTCTTCATCATTATGATAATGTGCCTTGCTCGATGATTAATATCATCAACCTCCTCCTTGTCAGCCTCAGTATTCATAATGGGTCTTCTACCAATTTTGTCTATGTTGAACAGGGGGTCCAATAACTCCTTAGAATCCTGTTGCTTTATCTCCTTCGAGATGTTCAACTAGAGAGCCTTTTCTACTAGATACAAAGTCATCCTACAATAGTCCCTAGTACAAACATTGCAATTATTTGTGGCATTCATCCAATGATCTTCAACAACATCTTCATGATGGAATTCCTTTCTTGCCAGACTCTCCACTCTCCTGACATTATCAAAATTGGGTCAGGGATGGTTATATTCTTCAAGGGGATAGTTCTCCCACTCGCATTTGAAAGATGGAATATCTTGCTTCCTCTTTACCTGATATGGTATAATGAGCAATGGCCATGCCCAGCGAGGTCTTCATTGCCTCTTTATCTTCTCATAGGCTGACTCAATTTGTCAGGATATCTCCAACAACACCAGTTTGTATCTCAAGAGCTTCTTAGGATTGATAGAGGCACCAACTACCCGCAGATATGTGAACATCTCGAACTAGATGAAGTAGGTGTTGAGATAATGGGTGTTGCACACATTGCATAATATTGTTATTTTATTATTTTATTTTATTATGTAATGTTGTACCTAGATGGACGTGCAACATGTAAAGATTCCCATGGAATATTCTTGATGAGTTGTATTGTAACATTGTGAAAATATTTTATGTAATTATTTAATATTGGGGAAAAAAGAATTAAATGCCCAATATTAAATGTGGGGTCAGTGGGTTAGGTAGCACATGGTTTAAGCACATGGTTTATGTAATACCACTTGGTGGTTTTGTGGGACTTGCTACTATATAAGCAGCCACAAGGGTAGTTGTTGTAGGAGAGAGAGTGACAAAGAGTAAGAGTGACAAGGAGAAGACAAAAGACAAGAGTCGAGCGGGACAAGGCTTGACAGGTTAGCCAAGGGAGCATTTGTGAAGGTTGAAAGCATGGCATGGGATGTGTGGATTCATGCTTGTTCACATAGTTTGCTCGGTTGTGGCTATGGCCATGAAGGCTTCCATGGTTGTATGGAAATGGTATTTTTGCTGAATAATACATGGTGATGGATGCTTTTGGAGGCTGGGTTTTTCCCTCAATGAGGGTTTCCCAGGGTATATCTTGTGTCACATTTTGTGGGTATGTCATCTATTCTCTTGCATGTGGATTTTAATTTCATGTTTATTTCAGATCTATTATGGGTTATGTGGAAACAGTTATATTCTTTATTGCCAAGTTTCCTTACAAGTGGTATCAGAGCTATGGTTTTATTATTGTAACCCTAGATTGAATCCATGGGAATGCACGAGAGGATAAAAGAAAGGGCAAGATATATGAATGATTTGTTGCAGATCTGAGGGTTTTGGGTTTGCTGTTATGATGGGATGTTAAAATATTTGGGCATGTGAAATTGTGGGACAAAAATATTTTTTCGAATGTTTCATTTAAATGAGGGTTTTGGGAGGTAGCTAGCAAAAATGACCTCCTAGGTAAAAACAGACCTCACCATTGGATCCGGGTCGACATTTCCATAAATTTTGATATATAATATGCCCTAGTTTGGCCATGTTCAGAGGAAATGAAAGAGTTTTTTAGTTTCAGCCCATGATGGCCGTCAAATTTAATCTCGTCGGAATTTTTGTCACTGGAAAAAATAAAAAATGAAAAATCGTACTAAAAATGGTAAAAAGACTGTCTTAGTAAAATGGCCATAACTTTCTCTCAGAATATCGGATTTCAAAGTTCTTATAGGCGTTGGAAAGCTAATTCAGAGCACTACAACATGGTGTAGGTTTGGTTCTATGATTTTAAAATTTTGTCAAGTTTTTAGAGCCCTAAAGTCAGATGTTGTTTATTTTGAGCACGAATTGGGGCATAACTTGGGCATACGGAGTCGGATTTTGGACTTCGAGTAGTCAATAGAAAGCTCTTGGAGAGCTCTACACATTGGTTCAGATTTGGTGCAAGTTTGGCATGATTTATTTGTTGATATATTGATCTGAACAGTTTATAAATAAATTTTGACTATGGTAACATTGTGAGTTTATGGCATTGGAGATTTAAGTTTTGATGTCATTGTATACTCAGTTCATATTTGTCTCATGATGATATGGTTATCAATGTTTGGTTTGGATATGTATGATGACTTGTTGGATCTACAAGTTGTGCAGTGTTGTAAGCAGTCTATACTTACAAGTTGTATTTATAGCTTGGTTATGGGTTGTCTTTGCCCATTGATCTTTCATTATTGATGCATATTCAGATTGGTGGCTTGGATTTGGGTTGTCTATGCCCTGAGTCACATGATTTGCTGATTTTATTCTTCATGTAGAAGGGATGAGATGTTGTTACCAGGTACAGTCATGGTAGAGGATTGTGGTTGACTATGCTGACAGGTTGGACATACTTTGAGAGCCAGATGCTCGATTCATGGATGTGATCATGGTGTCATGGATTTTGGCATGACATAATTGGTTATATAGGTACATCCTTGATGTTCATTAGCTTGGATTTATGATATAGTTATGGTGGTATATCTTCTTAGTTTGAGGATCATGGTTATTTGGTTTCTTTTAAAGAGCTCATGATGTGCACTTTGAGTTCTTTGATGGTTTGATGCCTTAGTTGATTCTCATGGTTAGAGGATGGATTTGTTCATCATATGTCATGGATAGCTTGGATACATGGTTTAGTAGGAGCTCGTGACAGTGATGGGGTGACAGTGCAGGATTAGTTCCTGGTTTGGTTTATATTTTTTTTGGTTTGGAGAGGATGGATTTTATGATGCCATAGGTGACTTGGTACCACAGTTGAGTGGGAGTTGTTGGCATTGACATATTTATTGAGTGTTTGCAGATGTTGGAGGTTTGTCTTAGATCCTATTGCTGCAGAAGCGTCTTTGACATTTGCATGGTGCACTTGTTATCTTCATGGTGTGAAGATGGTTAGATCTTGAGGACTCATGGAGTTCTTGGTTATCTTCATGGTGTGTGGAGATAGTTCTTCATGGTATGTGGAGATGGTTTTTTTCATGGTGTGTGGAGATGGTTGCATCTTGAGGACTCATAGGGTTCTTGGCAAATGTGTGATTTATGCTTTTATTTGGCATGTTATCCTTGGTATGAGGATGGTTTCATTATTATGTCATGGTATACTCTTGATACGCATTTAGAGTTGTGACATGTTATGGTGTGTTCATATGGAGCATGTTATCTCTTTAGTTGAGATGGTTAGATCATGTTGTCATGTTTATGTTCCTGAGGCCATGGTTGCAACTTTGACATTGATCTTGGTTTAGTTTCTTGGTATTGAGTACACTAATCATAAGCTGGATACTTCATGATATTGCTATGTTTCATTTGGAGTTGGCATGGATTGATTTGTTACAGGTGCTCATGGATACTTAGAGATGGTGGTGATGCTGATTTCTCTTGAATTAGAGAAGTATTTGTTGGGACGGTTGATGGTTTCAGCAGGAAGTCTGAGGGGCAGTCACCTGATATGGACTTGAGAGGAGATTGTTCTTAGATGAGTCTTGGTTGGAGACTTGGGTATCTTGATGAGCATTCTCATTCCCCACTCTTGGTCTACTCAGCAGTTTGCTACTTGAGAGGTATAGCCCAATGTTTCTCTCAGTTGCATTATATTTA
This sequence comes from Cupressus sempervirens, assembly GCA_028749045.1. Lineage (NCBI taxonomy): Eukaryota > Viridiplantae > Streptophyta > Pinopsida > Cupressales > Cupressaceae > Cupressus > Cupressus sempervirens. Next base: position 187,908,701 of record CM053784.1, on the reverse strand, counting down.
TGCTTATCTTTCATCGATATGGATCTTGAGCTATGGTACATGAGTTAGTTCTGGAGGTTTCATTTGAGAGATGGTTTAGCATTGGTTATCTCCATGTGCATATGTTGTTATGCTGGTTGATTTTGGGAGATGGTTCTATATTGGGCATATTCCTTAGTTTAGGAATGAGTTTACTGAGTTTGATCTTCTTGTGAGAGGCTTACATCCATGATTAGTTATATGGTATGGCTTACATCTAGAGGTGTGTGTAGAAGGACATGATACAGGTTATGATTTGCATGGTTTCTCTGGTCTTGGTTATCTTCCTGGATGTGCAATTTTTCCTACATTGGATTTGAGATTGGTTAGAGATTGTGATCACTAGTTTGTGCTCATGTATGTCATGTGAGAGATGACATGGTTATTTCTTTCTCTTTCCTTTGTTGGTTGTGGAGAATTAGAGAGACTATTGGAGACTTGTTATGAGAATTTTTTCTTGCAGGATATCAGTTTATGTATTGTGGATGTCCTTGAGACTACATGGATTCACTTCTTTGAGATGTGTTGAGTGGATTGGTTATAGATTTGACATTATCTTTTGCAATGGGAGCTTCTTGGTATATATGTGGTAGGTATTGCTCTTGAGGCTTGTGATTGCAGGTTATAGATTGGATATGTCGGTGATATGAGATTCACTTGTTATACCTTTGAGGTATGGATAGTTGGATGGGTTTGGCACTTTGCTGTGGGTGCTATTTCAGCTATGGATATTTTGACAACTACGGATACATGTGATTACCTTTGGGTCAGGTTTTTTGTGCTTGGAATTTCAGTTGGTACAGGATCTTATGATCTTCTAATGCGATAGGTTGGGTGGCTTTCTCTTTGGATGGCTTCTATGTATGTCCAGTGGGAGTGGCATAATAGGAGGTGAGATCATTCATGTTTGAGATGCTGGATACTTTGATTTTGTTGCAGGTACCAGGATGGAGCACTTGGTGTATTTTTGATCCATGATGGTGGATGTGCTAGGAGGGATTGTTCCCTTGTTCTTTTATGTGGCTACGTATTGATCCTATGCAATGTATACAACAAGTGGAAGATTGTTGAGATAATGGGTGTTGCACACATTGCATAATATTGTTATTTTATTATTTTATTTTATTATGTAATGTTGTACCTAGATGGATGTGCAACATGTAAAGATTCCCATGAAATATTCTTGATGAGTTGTATTGTAACATTGTGAAAATATTTTATGTAATTATTTAATATTGGGGAAAAAAGAATTAAATGCCCAATATTAAATGTGGGGTCAGTGGGTTAGGTAGCACATGGTTTAAGCACATGGTTTATGTAATACCACTTGGTGGTTTTGTGGGACTTGCTACTATATAAGCAGCCACAAGGGTAGTTGTTGTAGGAGAGAGAGTGACAAAGAGTAAGAGTGACAAGGAGAAGACAAAAGGCAAGAGTCGAGCGGGACAAGGCTTGACAGGTTAGCCAAGGGAGCATTTGTGAAGGTTGAAAGCATGGCATGGGATGTGTGGATTCATGCTTGTTCACATAGTTTTCTCAGTTGTGGCTATGGTCATGAAGGCTTCCATGGTTGTATGGCAATGGTATTTTTGCTGAATAATACATGGTGATGGATGCTTTTGGAGGTTGGGTTTTTCCCTCAATGAGGGTTTCCCAGGGTATATCTTGTGTCACATTTTGTGGGTATGTCATCTATTCTCTTACATGTGGATTTTAATTTCATGTTTATTTCAGATCTATTATGGGTTATGTGGAAACGGTTATATTCTTTATTGCCAAGTTTCCTTACAGTAGGCTCCCAGAGTTGTAACTTGCACTTTGGCTTCATCAGATAACCTCTTCCCATAGTCTCCCTCAATGAATTTAATGATCGCAAAAATAAATGCATCATTCATGATTATGTATTCCTTGATCTGTGCTAAGAGTTTCTTCTTCAATAGCTAAGGGTAGACTATGTATGGCCAAGCATTAGGATCCTGCATATTGCCTCTTCTGTACAGATCAGGATAGTTTAACGCCCTTGCTGCAAGTAGGTACACCATGTAAGAAGTCATGTAAAACTTCTTCTTGTCCTTCACCATCCTTAGTTACTCACACAAGTTTTCACTTAGTGTGGTGGCCTAGTCCAATGGTATCTTTGCTTGTCTGATGGTCTCAATGAAGTTGATCATAAAGGTGCTAAGGTGGTCTACTGCGGGTAAGCCCATGACTCTAATCAAGAGAATGATAGAGTATCCAATGTCTTCCTTCATATATCCCTAAGTCATATCCACTTTTCTCATTATCCTTCCATGAGGAGGCTTCTCAATGAGGTACGAGGATTGTATGATGTCAATGGCCTCTTGTTGATGCTCCCTATACCATCTTTCAGCTGTTTCATAGGAGAGTCTAATGAATTGGTCTGCTCTCAAAAGATAAAGGACCCTCTCAATGTTATTAGGTCGTAGATCTAACACCACTTCTTTGATGAAACTCTTGACTACTCTTTCATCAAGAACAAAATACTATGACAGGGCCATGATTAGTTCAATTGATTGTACTGACACAGGGTGTGACGCTGCATTTACCAAACCAGAATAGATCAATGCGGATACAAAGGTTGACCTGTCTGTTGGTTTGTTATAGATTCTTAGGAATTCTCCTAGATCTGTGTGTCCTAAGTTAATATCTCAGATCTTTGCATGGTCATCATGGAATCTCAACTTCGAGGGTACTCCTTGGAATTTGAACACGACAGGTTTGGGTGCTACTTCAGATGTGGACGTCATTTGATTACTCACACATTGTGAGAAAAAATGTTTATTAGTCCCAAGATAATATGTAAAAGCTATGAATTGAAATAAGCATAAGGAAAAAAATGCCCAATTTGGGTATTTTTTATTTTTTAGTTTATTATTATTATTATTATTTTGATTTTTTTTAAAAAATAAATGAGTGCATGATGTTAAAATAGGTGAAAAACTAATCTCCCAAGAACACCTGCATGCATAACCCTGTCACATGGATGAAACAAAGAATAGAGGCAAGGAAAAATCAAGGAGGCCAAAAAGCTAGATCCATCTTATGGACATGCAAAGAGCAATATCTCATATAATCCAATAAGTGAATGAATAAAATACAAAGAGGTGAATCCTTATAAAGGAATCACAAAACCCGAAAAGGGAAACTAAAGCCTAAGAAAGCTAGGGTTGCACAATATAATTAATAAAATATTAATTATATGCACCTACAAGATAGCTTAAGAAAACTAGAGTAATAGGCAACTTAATTAATTAAATCAAAGTGATTTAATTAATAAGTTAGAACAAATAATTACTCTAACACCCCCCCTTAAGCGAAGCTTGGGAGGAAGCTAACCTAGCACAGCTATGAAAGAGAATTGGGTCCCAGCAACAAGGCCAGATCAGGTACCCAATCACAAAAAAATCTCTATAAAGAGGAGAAATAGAGAAAACCACATGGGAAAAACCCTACTCCAAAAAGAGATAGCAAAGAATGTTCTAGAAGAAGGAACAAAGAGATCAGAAGAGAATCATTGAAGCATGAAGAACCGCAAAACTCTGTCAAAATGCTGATCTGTAGAACCTCCATGGAAATAGAAGGCACGAACCATCAACCAAAGAAGCATAGAACAACAATATAACCTCCCCTTAAGGCAGGTGAGGTGACAGGCAGCTGAAAAGATGGGCCAAAAATCTCCAACAACACAGGAGCCAAACACATTGAGAGTGAGATACAAACACAAATAAAGGCACGTGTCATCGACACTGCATGAGGAATTAGAGAAAGAGGGCCTATAAGCAGCAAACAACTATCCCCCCCATGGCACTTTATATAATAGTGCGAGTACAACGAATCACAATGATGAAAAGGATCCCGAAATGCAAGAGTGGCACTTTATCTCAGTGCGTTGCATAAAAATGCTTACAATGAATATCAACAATTATCAGAAAAGACATAAGGCTGAAACAACAGAAGGTAGAGCCCAAAACAAAGCAACTGAAGCAACAAAATCGATCTCCGGACCTGAAACAAATAGGATATCCACCAGAATGCTAAAATGCAAAAGACTGAATAGGATGTGCTTGGAATAGAATCTAGAACAACAACTAGCATCACTAGAAAGAGCATAGAAAGAGCTTTCCAACGATATAAAGAAGTAAAAAATCGGAGATCGGAAGCTCAAGATACGCCTCCCAGAGTACAAAATAGAACATCCAGCTTTGACTGCCAAAATAGGCAACCAAACTATATCAAAAGTCCAAATAACTAGCACCATCATGACGGGCTTGGAAAGAGCTTTCCGACGATATAAGATTCATCAAAAAATACCTCCGTATGACAAAGATATGGCCAAAAAACCACAAACAGCTTTTAAAACAAAACAAATTATAGAAATGATGATTTGAAAGCCGTCAAATTTCAGCCCAAAGATGGATGACGCAAAGAATAGAGGCAAGGAAAAATCAAGGAGGCCAAAAAGCCAGATCCATCTTATGGACATGCAAAGAGCAATATCTCATATAATCCAATAAGTGAATGAATAAAATACAAAGAGGTGAATCCTTATAAAGGAATCACAAAACCCGAAAAGGGAAACTAAAGCCTAAGAAAGCTAGGGTTGCACAATATAATTAATAAAATATTAATTATATGCACCTACAAGATAGCTTAAGAAAACTAGAGTAATAGGCAACTTAATTAATTAAATCAAAGTGATTTAATTAATAAGTTAGAACAAATAATTACTCTAACACATGATGCATGGTGTTGTGAGGCAGGCACGTGACGTGAAGAGCTCTCATATTGCCAAAGTGGTGCCACAGGGCCAAGGGGCGTGCGATGCCAAGTTGTACGGTGTGCAGGGCAACTGTTTGGTCATGTGGCCCACAGCCTATAGCATGCGGCCCGTGCTCGGTCCGCAGTGCATGACAGGGTTTGAAGGGCCCTTCGGCGCTAAGGCGAGGACGAGCACGGATTACCTTGTGTCGGTGCTTCAAAGAACAAATGCCAAGCAAAATGAATAAAGTGGGGGGAGGGGAGAAGGGGTTTTATAACCCCCCTGTGCTCGTGGCCTCGCACACAAGAGATTTTTTGATTTTTTTTTTAATTTTAAAATTTTGAATTTTATAATTTTTATACTTTTTCAATTTTTACAATTTTTTTGTGTTTTTCAACTTTCTAATTTTTTTTTGTATTTTCCTTCTTTTTTATTTTTTTTGGGTTTTCCTTTACTTTTTTTTTTTGTAATTTTCTAATTTTTCATTTTAATTTTTTTTTTGGTTGTAAATTTTGATTTTGACAACTTTAACTTCTAATAATTTTCTCTCGACTCTCGTATTGTGAGTCCGAGAGTCAGAAAAAAAGTAGGGGTTCCCCATTCCTAGTGAGGAATGGGGCGTGTGTTGTGAGACGACAACAGGTTCAATATTAAAACAATTAGGATTGAACATATAAATAAGATTGTGGTTTAGGTTAGGATTTAGGGTTATCTATTTAGAATTAGGGTAGAGTAATTAGCATTATGATTGAGGCACAAAATATAAGATTTGGGATTAGCATTATGATTGGGGCACAAAATATAAGAGTAATTATTATTTATGATTGGGATTAAAATTAGAGTAAGTGTTTAAAAATTAGGATTAAAATTATGGTTTACAAATTTTATGATCACATGCTAGCTTTAAGGATTATGATTTTTAATTATGGTTAAGATTAGGATAATTTAGTGTTTAGTAATTTAGATTTTAGTATTTAGGCCAATTATTGAGCAATTAGGGTCTACCATTTATAATCATGGTTTAGCATTTAGAATTAGTGTAATGTCCCCATCTTTTTAGAAACTAAGTAGAGTTCTTAGCCTTCACATTCTCTAGAAGCTAAGTGGAGAAATAAGGGGAAATTGATTAAATTAATTTCTTATAAAGTCATTAAATAAATTAAAATTAAAAGGTGACTTTATATTTAATTAATTAAATTAATTATTGTATTACAAGGGAGAAGCTTCTACAGAGTGCATTAATTATTGGAAAGGGGGAAGCCTCTAGTAATTTAATTTTCTAGAAGCACAATTAATTATTGTATTGCAAGGGAGGAGTTTCTAGAGAGTGCATTAATTATTGGAAGGGGAAAACTTCTAGCAAATGCAATTAATTAATATTTGATTTCCTTCTAGAAGGGTGTAGGGAAAGTATAAATAGAGATGGGAGCTCCATTCTTTAGCAATGGATGATGGTGAATTGCATTTGATAGGAACTTGGATGAATAGTTATGTTCTTGGCATTAGAGGATGTCCATCCTCTCTTCTAACATTCTAGACATCATTCACTTGGGGTTTGGCCTTTGGAATTCATTGCTATCAACTCATTAACAGGCAGCTTGGATGCATTTCTAGCTATAGGCAGATTGGGTGTAATTAGGAGTTGAATAGTTTGTTATGTATTTGATGATGTAATGCCCCGCTTAGAGATCCTCGAAAATAAGGATGAAAAGCAAGCAAGAATTTAAAAAAAAAAACAAGTGTAAGTGCACATGACAACAACATACACATATCACAATAGAAGAATGACAATCATCCAAACACCAATGGATCTCCAAATGCCACTACTAACCAAACATAAAAAGAAAATATAAGAGATCATCCAAGCAAAAAAATAATTGTCGACTCTTGAAAATTGGCTAAGTCTAAATTTCTAAACCCCTGAAATTTTCTAGAATCTTTATCTCAGCCCATAGAGGTCTGGAACCTATCTCAAATGAGTCATCACAAACATTAAAATGTATCTTAAGTATACAAAATTAAATATACACCAACTTATACTTAAACAATATATTATGAACCCCAAAGGACTAACAATAGAAAGACGTAGAACTAGATTCAAATAGAAACAATTTGAATCCAAAATGTGACACAAAAGGGTTGAAGAACATTAAAGAGGGTATCTGAAACACTTCCCAAAAAGTCTAGATCTTACCAAAAAGTGCTTGCTGCCTGCTTGCACAAGTTTGCAAAAATCCAGGTGATACTTTCTAGTATCCCATGATACTTCTAAAGGAGGGCAACATTTTCAGGGACTAAGTGATACTTCTCTCAAGGGCGTGCAATAATTTTCAAGTATTGTACAATATTTCTTCAAAGGGGGTGTGATAATGTAAAGTATCACACAAAAAAACTCCAAGAGGCATCCGACACAATCAAGAAATGCATGATACAATTCAAATGGGCATGTGATACATTATTGTATCGCACCATGCTAGCACATGGTTGCCCAGGAAACATAAGAAACACTTAAGGATAACACAAAGGGATAAAACAAAAAATAAAACCTCCACACTGGGGAGTACTAGATCCAAATTTCGAGGCAAGAACACTTGAACCATAATAGAAAAATGGAAGGGACAACAACTAAACATCTAATAATAGTAAGTAGTAAAAGTACAAAAGGAAACATCACAGTGTACTGAAAATAACATTGCAATGAACAAAACACTAAGTACGTGGTTCCTCCCAACCATCAATGGCATCATAAGACCATCGTGGGCCCTAGCCATCCCTTGTATGTAACATCCCTAGCCACTGACCAAATTGTCAATACTATCGTCATAGGGATGTCACTAATAAACATGCTACAATAGCAGAAAGGAAATCCAACATACTAGAAGAAAACATTAGATAATCCTACGAAGTAGATAACATCACCTATCACATGCTAATCATTAAAGTAAGGAAATGTGTCAATAAATAACATCATCTAAAACGTGATATAAAACATCCCAATGAAAGTATAAATCACAAGAAGGCATACTCTAGAACCCGAAATACCAAGTGAAAATATCCAACAATAGTCACACTAGAACAATATACCATCTCTCTACATTGGTCCCTACTAGAGTTATGGGTAGCTATGCCTCCCAACCATGTGACACCCATAGGTCCACATCCACTGTGTTGATGGAGATAGTGATCCAATCACAACCACACACAGAACAACATCAGTGGCTAACACACACGCTAGGCACTATGATGATTGAATCCAAGACATAGACAATTCATAAACTATAGGTCCTGGTTAGACACTCAATGGGCTACTATGTAGCGACTGACATCATGGAGAGTCACTTGGCATCGACAAGCCCAAGCTTAGATTGTGTGTCCTCAAACTTAAATGGGTTCTCACACATTTTATTAGCTTAAGTTTTATTACCACCTAGTATTTTCTTTAGTTATCACTTATATAAAGCTTCCTTTGCCAACCCATGGTGCCATGATCATCGGGTTGCAAGATAGAAGCCCCCTCCATATGCTACCCTACCCTACCCATGCTCATCCAATGATGAGTTCCTGTAAGCATGAAAATTCCCAACCCAACCCCAATGAGCATAACTTTTGGAAGTACCATGGAAGATTAGGACTTGCAAGTCACCTGACAAATGTATGCACTTGTACTCATGTATGGCACACCACCACCATGAAGATCATAACATAAGAACTGCATGAGAAAATAAAGAAGAAAGTCCCTCACCCGAAAATAGACTCGAGAGGATGGATACAACATGCATCCCAAAGCAACATAAAAAATGCAATAAAGGTCCAACCCACATCCAAACAGATCATCAAGGTCCACAACCAAACTCATGCCAAGAAAACCTAAGAAAATAAGGCGGCACAAAAAACAAGGTAAAACCCCCAAATTTTGGAAAAACTCCAAAATTAAAATCCATTTGACCTTTTGGTACAAAAACCCCAAAAATTCAAAAATAAATGAGTTTAGACACCGTATGCAAAAATGGCCAGCATAATGGCTCAAAACTGCAAACCCTCATCCCAAAAATAGGGGAAAATTTATACCCGACCAACTGAGTAGAACCAATAAACAAAAATGGAGGGGAACACTAGTTCTCATCCTCCTAACATACTACTAAAAGAAACAAAAGTTGAAATGGAGTACAAAAAATAAAATGGGAAGGCCCTACCTGACAGCAAAAGGGGCAGAAATCGAAACCTACGCAATAAAATCAATAACCCGCCAAATCTACTGAAAGTGATGAAAAAGCATAAACTCCCCGAGCTGGATCCAATGAGATTGACCTCATGAAAAACCCATGCTTACAGCTCCCAGAATGAATAGAATTCAAATCCTTTAGAAGAGGATTCTCAAAAAGTTCTCTAATTTTCTTTTTCAAAAAGTGAGAAGTGAATAATAAAATCACTTTTTCAATATTTATTCACTTTTATGAATGAATAGTCAATTAGGGAAAATAGCCAACTACAGTAGCTAGACTCTGAATAGACCCAAACAAAAATAGGTTATTCTCCATAACGAGAATTCACCTAAGGCAAAGCTGCCAAAAATTAAATTTGAAAAGATTTAAAGCCTGAAAGCCCAAAATTACAGAAAATCACTAAACACTTTCGTGACAATGCAAACCTCTAAATGCACAGACACACTCACTGGTCTAATCACATAATGTAGATGAGTTCAGATTTACTAATCACCAAAAGGTTTTAATTAAAATAATTAAAATAAGGATACTTCGACCATACATGGCAACATTGGTAAATTACGAATAGCTGAATCACTAACTCCATATGCCATTGCCTAGGATATAATTCCTGCACACTATAATACATGATCAAATGCAATTGCATATAATATCATAGCCAAAGAAAAATGCATTAAATACCTAATTAATCCATTTATATCACTCAAGTTTGCAGAAAGCGTAAAGATACAAGAATGAAGTAAATAACCATAGCATAAAATCCATCTCATAACATAATCAAAAAATATGTCTAACAAACCATATAACTAGATATCATCATAGATCTACTGTCATCTCAAAATAGAATCAACATGCATATAGGATAAACATAATAGTCTAGTAGTAAAGCATCTATGGTACTGAATCAAAGTATAACATCTGACTCTCAGGTCAACTCAAAGTACAAAATAATAAGAGTATCTAGTATCTCTCGAACCAAAATAAACAAGGTACAAATTGAAAACATGAGAGGCACTACAGATGATGCTGGAGTAATTAGTGAGTTGCTATGTATTTAATTTTATTAGTTTGAGAATTAATATTATTTCAGTACTAGTTCAATTTTCATTTTGCATGAATTCCTTTTTGTTCATGTTATGTGATTTAAATCTATGCAAAGACATTACAATCTCTTTCGGCAATTGGTTTAGTTCTTGGGCATTTCTAGGGTGCCCATTACAGTGGTATCAGAGCTACAAGTCTTATCATCTTGTGGAGGTCTTATAGAGAGTTTGAAACAACATTTATGTTTGAGCATGCGACAAGGGTTTTATAATTTCCACAAAACTAGAGCAAGACAAAGTAGGAGTTCAAACTTGTAGAGTGAACAAGCTAGTTCATCCATGTAGGGGGGCATACAATCCAATCATACAAACATTGAAGAGATATTCTTTGAACAAGATAATAGTATGGGTGTCTGAGATGATAGGAATATAGGATTAGATGGAGGTAGGAATACCAATCCAGATTAGGAAAATGTAATGTTCAAGTTACTGGGTACATTAGAGGAGGGGTAGCATATACAACTAAAGAAGAATAGGGGAATGGATATGATGTTGCAGCTCATGGCTAGATAGATGGGCATCCATATTAATTCAAGTGATGCCAACAATGGAAATAATAACAATGGGGGAAATGACAACAATAGGGGCAATGATAATGGAGGCCGAGGCAACAATAATGGTCCTAAGAATAACATCAATAATGGACATGGCAACAATGGGAATGAGGCTAATAACTTTAGACATGTTGCATGCCCAACTCGAACAACAAGCTCGAGACCTCTTCTACCCACCTTCCCACCCAGAGATCTAGTTCAACTAGTTAATTAATCACAAATTACGAAGTTACAAGATCAATTCAGGAGGGATTGGGAGGCTAGTGGACCAGAGTTTCAAGCAGATATTTCCCTTAGAGATTATATGGACTTGAGGATGAGACACATGCCCAGATCAAGAGGAAGAAGTCAAAACCTTGAGTTGAGAAAGAAAGTTGGGAAACATTCTTTAACTTATTATGATGCTTTAGGGAATATGATGCTTTAGGGAAGATGATTGCATGAGCTTGGGTGCAAAAGATAGATACATACTTGTAGCTAAATCCTATGCCTAAGGAGGAGGCTATAAAGTATGTGACTATTCACTTGGATGGACTGGCACATGAGTGGTGGCACCGTGGCATGGTAACCTTGGGACATAATCAGATCACATCTTATGAGGAGTTCACTGAGAAGCTCATAGAGAGATTTGATACCAAGGATCCTAAATTATAGTTTAAGGAGTTAGCACAACTCAAGTAGTGGGGATCAGTTGAGATGTATATTAATGAATTTCAGAGGTTAGTTGTGTTGGTCATAGATATTTTAGAGAGGAGGTTAGTAGTGTTGTTTATGGATGGACTCTTAGATCCCTTACGAGGTTGGGTCAAGGGGCATGACCCATCTATGTTACAGGAGGCCACTAAAAAGGCTCATGACCTAGCACCTTCTTTATTTAGGAGTAGATCTCAGCATAGGGATTCTTATATAAAAAAGGACAAGGAGAAGGACAAAAAATCTTTTACAAGGATGCTCAAACAGAAAGAAATAAGTTGGATAATGACACCCTGAATGATTTGATAAAGAAGAACCTATGTTTTCATTGCAGAGAGCGTTGAGATTTATCTCACAAGTGTCTTCTCAAGGCTAAGGCAAATCAAATGGAGTATTGTTTAGCAGAGGAGTCACAATCAGAGAGGGAGGACCAACACTCTGATTCAGATGAGGATAGCACTATAGAGGAGAGCAACATTCCTGAGGATGAGAAGTCATTGGCATGATGAACAGGGGCTTAGAAGGAAATCACATTTAAGGTCAGGTGTACTATTAGGGGCAAAAAGTGATCTCACTCATTGACACTGGGGCCACACATAATTTTATAGATGCACAATTGGTAGCCAAGAGAGGTTTACAGACCGAGGAGCATGCTGGGTTTAGAGTTATGGTAACTAATGGTGACAAACTATTATACACTTGAACGATATCTAATCTTCACATCTAGTTTGGAGATGGCTATGAGTTGGAGGATGAGTTCTATGTGGGAGATGCTACTAAAATTCTACACATGCTAGAATTTTAGTTTAATAGAAACATCCAAATCATTCATTTTCTATTCATTTACATTTCATCATTTTGCAATCATATAAAAAATCATGAGCAAAAAGAGATACAATGTTCATTGTATAAATCAAAATTGATGTACAATTTTCATTTCTACAAAGTTTGAACTGAATGAAAGAATGCTAGAAATGAAATATCTCACACAAGTTGTGAGTCTAACTACTATCTTTCATACATATTGAGAACAAGAAAAGTATAACACATGAGAGAAGAATCAGAGATAACCAATCATTGCCTTTCAGCCTTTGACTGGTTAAATGTTCCTTATTGCTGCTCTGGGTCTTCATTCTCCTACATGGAAAAATTAGGGTTAGATCTTTACAATATAAACAATGACCGATTATCTATAGCTATGTACTCACACATGTCATATTTCTCTTATTCTGAATATATACAAAAAATAGTATGTGTATTCTAAGTGCTTAGATGCAAATCACAGAAAGGTAATTTGTGAGTGTCACGAGCCCATGCTCGAACTTCATAAAAGCCATTTCAAATATTCTGTTGAGAAAAATAATAATATTGTACTGTATAAAGTAATAAGAAGTATGAAAGAAATAAAAGTTGAAGAGTCATGTGCAAGTCAATTTCGTAAAAGAAGGCAAGGTAGGCCTACTAATAATGAAACAAAAACCAACCTAATTCATAGTGAGATGGAGAAGTTACGTAGTAACTTTGAAAATCAGGATCAAGCAAAGAAAGATCTGGATGCATTTCTTGGTGATCACAGTAGTGCATTTGTTGCATGGCTTTGGGATCATGTGGCATCCAACATACATGATTATTTACCATCATCATAGATAGTACAACCTATTGATACAAATGAGCAAGCAAAAATCATTCAGAAGCTGGAAAAAATGCAGATGTTAGCAAAATTATCATGGAGCAGTAAATTATGGAAGTATGGAAAAGCATTCAACAATGGGGAGGAGCTCGAGACTGTGACTATTACTCTAAATTATACTGTGCATAAAATTTATCTCAAGGGTATACCACCTATCAATAGAACTACATTAGTAAATGATACATGGATAACAACACCAACCAAGAAACTTGTTGTTTGGTGGTCTATGGATTGAGAAAGGAAAAATCTTGGCAAAATTATTTTAGCTAAAAGGTCTGAACAACAATAATGTTTCAATGCTATAAATTTTTAAAGAACAAGGATATTTGAGTTCTGATGTTACCTTAAAAATTTTCTAGAAAATCGGTAGCAAATATCGCTAATAAGTGACTATTCATATCAGATAGCAATAAGGGGAATTTTTCGCAAGTTCCAAGTAATGAAGATGAGGTTCTAAGAAATGGTTCATTTGATATGCGAGTTTCAATCATCCTCAAGACACATCATATGATCCCAAGAGACTTTCCATAATAATCCTAACAAAATCTTGGAGACCACTACAGATTTTACAACCAAAGAATGGGACCTGGTTAACACTTCAGAGTTTGCAAACCATCAAGGTGCATGGATGATGCTGGTGTGGATGGAGCATTAATTGTTTAACCTATTAATCATATGTTTGATCACTCTTATGTCAACAGTGTATTACAAAGATACCCTACCAAATTTGTTTGTTGCTACCTTGCAAACCCTACAGATGATGGAAGTGGGGTTGGTGAACTAGAGCACCTTGTGAAGAAGATTGGCTATCGAGCTATTCGTTTCAACCCATACTTATGGACTAATGCACAAAAGATGACTAATGAAGTTGGCAAGTCCATGTTTGCAAAAGTAGGAGAGCTTGGAGTTCCTATTGGGTTTGTGCTTCAAGGGTCTTTTGCTACATATTTTGGATATAGAAGAGTTATGCTCACAATTTTCTACAACAACTATTATCATTGATCATTTTGGATTTTGCAAACCACTAATGGATGGATTGGAAAAGGAAGCATGGAGTAGACTATTGGGGTTGTCCAAATTTCCACAAGTTTATGTGAAAGTGAGTGCCTCCTTTTGTGTATCAAGGAAGCCTTATCGTTATGATGATATATCGAGTCTTTTGTTAGATCTAGTCACAACCTTTGGTGCTGAGTACCTTATATGGGTACTGATTTTCCATATATGGTAAAAGAATGTTGATGCAAGGTAGTGAATGATCAAATTTTGTACTTTCTAAGTAAGAGCCTCCCATTATCAAATGAAACTTTGGAGTGGATAACGGGTAAAACAACAATATATGACTGCCAGCTAATTGGAGCTCATGGTGAAGTTTTCCTAAAGGTTGATTTTGGAAAGTTAACTATAACCAATTCAAATCTCATGCCTTTATTTTTATTTTTTGTGAAAAGACTTGTGGTTGGTTAGAAGTCATCATATAAAATTGCATTCATGCATGGTGGCTTCAGAACAACAAGATTCAACATAATATAATGGTAGCTGAATGAAAACAACCAAATCTTACATGCACACAACAAAGAGAAAACCTTACCTCCACAAGTATTCATAGCTCTAGTAAATACAAAAATGGTGGTCTCATCAATTCAAACTAGCAAATGTATTCATAGTAGCTTCACAGAGGCAAAAAATCTTCAGCAAATCTCTCTCACAATGGTGACCAACAACAATAAAACATAACCATAGAACAAGCAAAACCAGAATAGCAAGTTTGAAGATGACAAGAACAACAATGGAAATAGTAAACCCTTGTAGGCAGCTCACTCGAATAAATTTATTCAGCAAAGAGAAATTCACAAGAAACTCAAAAAAAAATGCTTCAATCCAACAGATTCTTCTAATGGTGGCATAAAAAAACCAGTAAAACCCTCACTTCTTCTTCATTGCAGATCCAAATACTTCTCAATGTGAAAATGCAAAATGAAAAGAAGTTAGGGTATTCAAACCATATAATGTGCCCTTCTTCATTTTCTATATTTTTTGACATCTACGGGCATTTGATGGGATTTTAATCCCTTTTGAAGGTTTTTTATATTTGTATAGTAAGGGGGGAAAGATTTTGCTTAGGTTTTATGTGAGAGTTTTTTATTGTTTAGCTTTTTCTTTATTTTGCATAAGTATACCTTTGTGAAAAAATATTAAAGTGATATAATTATAAATCACTTAATATTTTTATCTATTTTTAATGCAAAAAGAAGGAGTCTTTAAGGAAAGAGTTGGTTTGAAAACATTAGGAGCTTTTCTTGGAGGGAATATAGGACTGATGGGTTGGATTTGTCTTAACTAAGTCAGTTTTGGGGTCTTGATGAACAATTAGAGACTTTTTTGGGCAGATAAAGATGAGTCATATGCTTCATAATGAGCTAGTGGAGGCATATGAGTAATAAGACTTCATTTTTAGAAGTTTCTAAGCCTTGATTTTTAGGCTTTCTTTCTGTATTCAACCCAAGTGTTGGGTTTGTACTTAAGGAGTTTTGCAACTCATTTTTCAGTAGTTTTGATTATGCATAGAGGTTTTTGTGACTTTTTTGAGTCCTTAACTCTTAGTTACAAAAGTTTGTAATTCACTGTGGAAATTCAATATAGTAACAGTATTTGTGTTCATGTTATTTTGGTGTCAATTTGAACCTCCTTTCTTCCTGCAGTTTTGTGTGTGATGTCAGAATGATTTGATAGAATAATTTGTGAATTGTCATTATTCCTTGCTATTCTGTCTCATTCTAGCACTTAGTTGTAGGAAAGTAAGTCTATCTACAGGTTGTAATTCGTGTTCTTAAAGGTGAAATTGATTCATTATTTAAACCTTATTACAAATTATTTATGTAGATCTTTACAAAAAGAAGTGTTTTGCATGTACTCCAAGTAGCTATCTGATCCTTCTCTATTAAGTGTGTTTGAGTTTTCATCATCATTTTGGTGTATCACCATCTCCTAGTTTAGGTTGTAGGTTTAGGTTCATTTTCAGCAATTTCTTCCCTTTTCCCTAAGTTTAAGTTAGGATCTTGGAAATATCATTGAATATCCAATAGGAGCCAACCTAGAATTTAGAGGTCTCATTTCATTTTCATGTCCCATGAAGTGAAGTGATTCCCATGTTAAGTCAAAATTACTAAACTTCCAAAATTCAGTATTGGGTGCAAATTTTGATACTTAATAGTTTTGGCACGCCTGATGGGATGCAAAGGTCATAGTTCTCATAGTTCTTGCTAATTTGATATGCATCCAATAGGTTGCAGACCTTTGAGAGGGTATTATTTTGCATATCTGGCGACTCTAAGTTCATATCTACTAATTTTAAGCAAATTTAGTGCTTAAAATGGATTACCATCCTCCATTTCACAAAATTCTTCCTCCATTACCTAAATTTTGATCATCTCAAGATAGCTATATTGCTTGTTTTATGCCAGGATTCAAAGGACAACATTCATCTTGTGCTCACCACCCACCCACCCTTGTTGAAGGATTTTGGAAGCATCAACATGCATACCAACAACCTCATGAAGAGATGCATTAACACATATTTGATATGCAGCAACAAGAACTTGGTTTTCAAGCTCATACCCAACAATAAGAGATGTTGGTTATTTAGGAGAAACATCATAAAGAGATGGAAGAGCAAAGAAAATACTATGAAGAGCTGTTGGAGACACAAAAAAAAAATGCGAACACAAGCAAAGGAGCAATTTGATGCCAGATGGAAGCAGTAAGAAGAGAACATTATAGGACAACAACAAAGTCAAGCAACACTTACAAGCAATCTTGCAACATTGCAAAAAGTTTATGAGGAAGAAATGATAAAGGTTACTACTGCTGTAGCTACAAAAGAAGAAGATTTTCAAATAACATTAAGAGTTCATGAAGAATTTCATGATAAAAAGCTAGAGGAGTATAGTGATAAAATGGAACTCCTAGTTAATGAATTCATGAAGAACAAAGAGGCTCAGGCTCATCATGAAGAAGTACTTGCTCAAAAAATTTGAGAGAAGGAGGAGCAAATGAGATTGCTACTTGCACAAGTACAAGAGCTAGAGGCTCAATTAGCAATCCATTTTCATTTTCATTTTATGAGTGAAGAAGTTCCTAACCCTGTGATTCCAAGTTTTAAGGTAGAAACTTCTTCTCAATCCCCAAATCAGTTTTTAAAGCCAAAGATTCCATCTTTCAAGGCTCATGGTGCAACTAATCCAGGTCAACATCCCCTGAAAGAACCCTTGAATGAGCATAGATAGCCAAGCCATCTTGTTAGTTCCCCTATTTAGTCATGTCAAGAACTTGTTAGTAATCAATATGTTTAGCAAACATGTCAGTTTTCATGGACCAGGTATACTGATTATGAAATGCCAAATCTTGTCAAGGATACCCCATGTGAGCTAGTCCAAAGTCCAATGGCTGAAAATGAGGTCACTACAGCTTATTTAGAACTACAAAATGGAGAAATAACTATGGAAGTCTAGTTGGAACAACAAGTTTCTAAACAACATGATGAAGAAGCTCTATTAGTTGTAGGACAAGACACAAGTAAAGAAGAAACCATTATGTGTTTCTCTAATGAGTTACCCCTATTTATAGAGCAAAAGGAGAGTATTGATGTTCAAAACATATCCATCCAAGCTTTGCAATAGAAGGATGTAAATGCTAAAGTATCCACTCAAGATATGGAAGATGATGAGGTTCTAGGAGAGGAGTGTTTTGATAGCATTATCAAAGATTTTTGTGAAAATCTTGTTGTTGAAATTTCAAGGTGTGAGCCTATTGAAGAAAGCCCTATAATGGAAAACACTCTTCTTGAAAATTTTCTACTTGAGGTAAAATTTGAACCTATTGTCAAGAACATTCTACAGGTTGATAGCTTAGATAAGCTATTGAATGTTTTGATAGAAGATGGTGAGCCTATAACTTAGGAGGAGGAGAGAAATGGCAAGCAATTATGTAGGGGAGTCATGATGAACTGCAACAAGGAGCCAGTAGGTTAAGTGTAAAGTTTTCCATCTCCAGAGGCTATCCCATTAGACAATTAGTAAGAATGGAGGCTAGCTAAGAAAAATCAATCATGTTTGTGTTCAAACATGAATATTTGAATGAAGCTAAAGCTAAAAGTCAACTCACTTATCTACCTCTGAACAATGGAAAGAAGAATTTTTCGATGGAGGTGAGTCAATTTTCAAGAGATAATGCATCAGTTCTTTATACAATTGCATGTTGTTCATTTCTTATCAGCTGTCCTCACGCATGTATAGTATTATATCCTAAAGAGGAAGGGTAGCTATTTTAACTATCCAATGAATGAATTTGTTTGATCATTTTTTGTGCTAGTTAGTTTAGGGTAGGTTAGGTGTTTCTTTGTTTTTCCTAAGTGTTGTCCAAGGACATGTCAGCTTTTTTTTTGTCCTAGGTTAGTTTTTGGTCTTGTTTTGTAGTTTTAGGTTAGTCAAGTTGCTAGTTTGTGTTGTATAGCTTCATAATCTGCTCATCCCATTCATGCATAAATGCATACATGTATTTAAATGCCTACACATACCTAGTACACACATGCATATGCATATACATAATGTTGCAACTACTCAAAGTCCTAGTGCCAGCCTTACATACATGCATATCCACATATCCACTATTTACATGCATGCATTCAAATACACACATTCATCCACACATAACTAAGATGATCAAATGATGAAAGTTTTGGCTCGTAAAGGTACTACTTGAGTTCAATGATGCATATCTGTCAACCTAATAAAAGTCTTAGTAAGTTCACATGCATTCATTTAAAACTCAACCAACAACTTTAGAAGTTACTTTGTGTTAGGTCTAGGTGCTAAGAATGCATAATTCAGACTCTATGCCCAATGAATAAGAGCAAATTGGTCAAATGTCAAGTAGGTAGACATATAGTAGAGGTCACCAAAAATGTTACTAAAATTCTACACATGTTGGAATATTAGTTTAATAGAAACATTGCAGAAACATCCAAATCTTTCATTTTCTATTCATTATTTCATCATTTTGCAATCATATAAAAATCATGAGCAAAAAGAGATATAATGTTCATTATATAAATCATAATTGATATGTACAATTTTCATTTCTACAAAGTATGAACTGAATGGAAGAATGCTAGAAATGAAATATCTAACACAAGCCATTAGTCTAACTACTGCCTTTCATACATATTGAGAACAAGAAAAGTATAACACATGAGAGAAGAATAAGAGATAACTAATCATTACCTTTTAACCTTTGACTGGTTAAATGTTCCTTGTTGTTGCTCCTGGTCCTGCCCTCAATCTGACAGCTCCAGATCTTTGTTCTCCTACATGGAAAAAGTAGGGTTAGATCTTTATGATCTAAACAATAACTGATTATCTACAAATATGTACTCAGACATGTCATATTTCTCTTATTTTGAATATATACAAAAAATAGTATGTGTATTCTAAGTGCTTAGATGCAAATCACAGAAAGGTAATTTATGAGTGTCACGAGCCCGTGCTCGAACTTCATAAAAGCCATTTCAAATATTCTGTTGAGAAAAAAAAGTACTGTACTGTATAAAGAAATAAGAAGTATGAAAGAAATAAAAGTTGAAGAGTCATGTGCAAGTCAATTTCATAAAAGAAGGCAAGGTAGGCCTGCTAATAATGAAACAAAAAGCAGCCTAATTCATAGTGAAATGGAAAAGTTGATAGTAACTTTGAAAATTAGGATCAAGCAAAGAAAGATCTGGATGCATTTCTTGGTGATCACAAAAATGCATTTTTTGCATGGGTTTGGGATCATGTGGCATCCAACATACATGATTATTTACCATCATCATATATAGTACAAACTATTGATACAAATGAGCAAGCAAAAATCATTTAGAAGCTAGAAAAAATGTAGAGGTTAGCAAAATTATCATGGAATAGTAAATTATGGAAGTATGGAAAAGCATTCAACAATGGGGAGGAGCTTGAGACTGTGACTATTACTCTAAATTATACTATGCATTAACATTTGCTCAAGGGTATACCACCTATCAATAGAACTGCATTAGTAAATGATACATGGATAACAACACCAACCAAGAAACTTGTTGTTTGGTGGTCTATGGATTGAGAAAGGCCAAAATCTTGGCAAATTTCTTTTAGCTAAAAGGCCCGAACAACAATAATGTTTTAATGGTGCAAATTTTTAAAGAAAAAGCATATCCAACTTTTGATGTTACCTTTAAAATTTCTTGGAAAATTGGCAACAAATATCACTAATAAGTGACTATTCATATCAAATAGCAATAAGGGGAATTTTTTGCAAGTTTGAAGTAATGAAGATGAGGTTCTAAGAAATGGTTCATTTGATATGCGAGTTTCAATCATCCTCAAGACACAACATATGATCCAAAGATACTTTCCATAATAATTCGAACAAAATCTTGGGGATCATTGTAGATTTTATAACCAAAGAATGGGACTTGGTTAACACTTTAGAGTTTTTAGACCATCAAGGTGCATGGATGATGCTAGTGTAGATGGAGCATTAATTGTTCAACCCATTACTCACATTTTTGATCACTCTTATGTCAATAGTGTATTACAAAGATACCCTACCAAATTTGTTGGTTGTTGCCTTGCAAACCCTACAGATGATTGAAGTGGGGTTGGTGAACTAGATCACCTTGTGAAGAAGATTGGCTATCAAGCTGTTTGTTTCAACCCATACTTATGGCCTAATGCACAAAAGATGACTAATGAAGTTGACAAGTCCATGTTTGCAAAAGTGGGAGAGCTCGGAGTTCTTGTTGGGTTTATTTGCTTCAAGGGTCTTTTGCTACATATTTTGGATATAGAAGAGTTATGCTCACAATTTTCTACAATAACCGTTATCATTGATCATTTTGGATTTTGCAAACCACCAATGGATGGATTGGAAAAGGAAGCATGGAGTAGACTATTGGGGTTGCCCAAACTTCCACAGGTTTATGTGAAAGTGAGTGCCTCCTTTCGTGTCAAGGAAGCCTAATCCTTATGATGATATATCCAATCTTTTTTCAGATCTAGTCACAACATTTGGTGCTAAGTACCTTATGTGGGGTAGTGATTTTCCATATGTGGTAAAAGAATGTTGATACAAGGCAGAGATGGATCAAATTTTGTACTTGCTGAGTAAGATCCTCCTATTATCAAATAAAACCCTAGAGTGGATAATGGGTAAAACAATAATATATGACTGCCAACTGATTGGAGCTCATGGTGAAGTTTTTCTGAAGGTCAATTTTGGAAAGTTAAATAATATAATCAATTCAAATCTCATGCCTTTATTTTTATTTTTTGTGAAAAGACTCGCAGTTGGTCAAAAGTCATCATATAAAATTGCATTCATGCATGGCGGCTTTAGAACAACAAGATTCAACATAATATAATAGTAGCTGATAGAAAACAACCAAATCTTACATCCACGTAGCAAAGATAAAACCTTACCTCTGCAAGTATTCATAGCTCTGGTAAATACAAAAATGGTAGTCTCATCAATTCAAACTAGAAAATGTATTCACGATGGCTTCACAGAGGCAAAAAATCTTTAGCAAATCTCTCTCATAATGGTGACCAGCAACAATAAAGCATAATAGTAGAACAAGCAAAACCAGAACAACAAGTTTGAAGATGACAAGAACAGGAATGGAAATAGTAAACACTTGCAAGAAGCTTGAATAAATTTATTCAGCAAAGAACAATTCACAAGAAACTCAAAAAAAACAAATGGTTCAGCATACCTTCCAGCAGATTCTTCTAATGGTAGCATAAAAAAACCAGTAAAACCCTCACTTCTTCACCGTAGGTCCAGATGCTTCTCAATGTGAAAATGCAAAATGAAAAGAAGTTAGGGTATTCAAACCATATAACGTGCCCTTTTTCCTTTTCTATATTTTTTGACATTTGCGAGCATTTGATAGGATTTTAATCCCTTTTGAAGGTTTTTTATATTTGTATGGTAAGGGGGTAAAGCTTTTGCCTTAGGTTCTATGTGAGAGTTTTTAATTGTTTAGCTTTTTCTTTCTTTTGCATAAGTATATCTTTATGAAAAAATATTAAAGTGATATAATTATAAATCACTTAATATTTTTATCTATTTTTAATGCAAAAAGAAGGAGTCTTTAAGGAAAGAGTTGGTTTGAAAATAGGGAATATAGGACTGATGGGTCAGATTTGTCTTTACCAAGTTAGTTTGTGGGTCTTGATGACCAATTAGAGACTTTTTTGGGCAGATAAAGATGAGTTATAGGCTTCATAATGAGCTACTGGAGGCATATGAGTAATAAGACTTCATTTTTAGAAGTTTGTAAGCCCTGATTTTTAGGTTTTCTTTCTACATTTGATCCAAGTGTTGGGTTTGTACTTAAGGAGTTTTACAACTCATTTTTTAGTAGTTCTGATTATGCATAGAGGTTTTTGTGACTTTTTTGAGTCCTTAAGTCTTAGTTGCAGAAGTTTGTAATTCACTATGGAAATTCACTACAAGTAATAGTATTTGTGTTCATGTTATTTTGGTGTCAATTTGAACCTCCTTTCTTCCTGTAGTTTTGTGTATACTATTAGAATGATTTGATAGAATAATCTATGAATTGTCATTATTCCTTACTATTCTGTCTCATTCCAACACCTAGTTGTAGGAAAGTAAGTCTATCTACAGGTTGTAATTCATGTTCTTAAAGGTGAAATTGATTCATTCTTTGAACCTTACTAAAAATTATTTATGCAGATCTTTACAAAAAGAAGTGTTTTGCATATACTCCAAGTAGCTATCTGATCCTTCTCTATTAAGTGTGTTTGAGTTTTCATCATCATTTTGGTGTATCACCATCTCCTAGTTTAGGCTGTAGGTTTAGGTTCATTTTCAGCAATTTCTTCCCTTTTCCCTGAGTTTAAGTTAAGATCTTGGAAATATCATTGAATATCCAATAGGAGCCGGCCTAGAATCTAGAGGTCTCATTTCATTTTCATGTCCCATGAAGTGAAGTGATTCCCATGTTAAGTTAGAATTACTAAACTTTCAAAATTCAATATTGGGTGCAAATTCTGATACTTAATAGTAGACATGGGAGACTATGATGTCATCCTCAACGTGACATAGATGGCCTCGCTAGTTGAGTTCACACTCAACCTAGCAAAATTGGAGATGAGGTTTTAGCATGAGGGGAGAACTATTGTACTTAAAGGACTTTCAGATGGGAGTTGCAAAGTAGTTTCCTTGAGGAGAATGCAAAGACTTTTTCAACATAATGATATAGAGTGGGCAACATAATGTTTGACTATGCCAGCTTCATGAGAGCCACAGGTGAAGAGTCATCCACTAGATATCCCAGGAGATACTTGATAGGCATACTAAGGTATTTGGCAAGATTTCACATGGGGTTCCTCCTTACAGGGGGATAGAGAATGTTATTGAGCTCGAGGAGGAAGCCAAACCGGTTATGATTACTCCCTATCATCATCCTAAGAAACACAAGGATGAGATCGAGAAGGAAATTAAGGAGTTGTGCATATTAGGCCTGGTAAGAGCCCCTTTGCTTCAGCAATAGTGTTGGCAAAGAAGAAGGATGGAACGATGTGCATGTGCATTAATTAGAGGGCATTAAATAAGAAGACCATTAAGAATAGATATCCCATCCCACAAATAGATGAGCTGATTAATGAGTTACTTGCTGCATTTTTTTTTACAAAGATTGATCTACAGTCAGGGTATCATTAGATTAGGATGAGGGAGGAGGACATTGAGAAGACAACTCTTCAGTGTCACTATGGCCACTTTGAGTTTTTGTTTATGTCATTTGGGCTAACCAATGCCCCTGCTATGTTCCAAAGCTGCATGAATCAGGTATTCAGGGAGTAGCTTAGGAGATTTGTCTTGATTTTCTTTGATGACATTTTAGTCTTTAGTAAGACTTGGGAGGAGCATTTACAACATCTTGAGATTGTGTTATCCATTTTGGAGAAAGAGTCACTATATGCCAAGGAATCTAAGTGTGAGTTTGGGATGATTGAGCTACTATATCTTGGGCATATCATCACCACAGATGGAGTTCAGGTAGATAGCAAAAAGATTAGGACTATTGTTGATTGGCCTACTCCTATGAATCTTACATATCTTAAGGGGTTCTTTGGTCTCTATGGGATTTACAGGAGATTTGTTAAGGTATTTTCACAGATTGCTGCACCCTTGACAGATGTTACCAAGAAAGGGGCCTTTGCATGGACAGAGGTAGCTTAGAGAAGCTTCAATCATTTCAAGAAGGTGATGTCATCATGTCTAGTATCAGCTCTACTAGATTTCATGAAGCCATTTGAGCTTCATTGTGATGCATTAAGAGATGGGATTGGGGCAGTCTTGATGCAGGAGAAGCATCCCATAGTTTTTGAGAGCAAGAAGCTCCATGGAGTAGAGAGGAGCTATTCCATCTATGATCGAGAGATGTTAGATATTATGCATGCATTGGCTAAGTTTCAGCCCTACCTAGTTAGGGGAAAGTTTGTTATCAAAACTAATAACAACAACATCAAATACTTCATGAGCCAACATGATTTGAATGATAGACAACAAAAGTGGATTACAAAGTTATAGGATTATGACTTTGATATTGAGTTTGTCATAGGTAAGAAGAATGTGGTAAAAAATGCTTTATCTAGGAGACCTCATATTTTTTCTCTAGCTAAGATTATAGGAGATTAGAGAAATAAGATTACAACAAAGTATGCAAGGGACACTTGGGCTTTTGGAGTGATTGCAGGCACTATATAGGATGATCATTACGTGGTGATGGATGGATTGGTTAAGTTCTAGGGTAGGATATATTTAATTCCTTCATCATAGTTTAGGGATGTAATATTGAAGGCATTTCACGATGCACCTACAACTAGAAATCTAGGGGTCTTTAAGACCTATAGGCAGATCTGTGAGTACTTCACATGGAAAGTGTATGCGTGAATATGTGGCCTCTGCTAACACACAAACTTCAACACGGTCATTGTATGCGGATTCATCCCAGAATGAACATTGGATTGTTCATCCGAAAATCAGTCGGCAAAGTGACTTGTTGCCTTCTATCTAAAGGAAATTGCTTGTCAGATATCCTTAGATTCGAGGTGTTTAAGCAACCAAACCTTGTAAGAACAAAGGATTTGAAAGAAAATGTGACTAATCTATATGAGAATGCAGATTAATCTAGAATGGAGTATGCACGTTTAATGTAAGAACATGTAAAAGAAATTATACTAAATGTATGCATATTAAATCTATATGAGAATTAAACTAGAAAATGAATATGAAAGTAGGGAGCTCAAATGAATGCACAATCCAGCAGCATTTCGATGCAAATTCTCATTCAACCTCTTCTCAAAATGAAGAGATGAGGGTCTCTTAAATAGACTTTCTTGGAATCCATCAATGGTTGAGATCGATTTCAATCAACGGTCAGGATTAAAGGTGAAGTTCAGTCATAAAGGAAGATTTCCAAATTAAAGGGAGTTAACTAATTTAATTTGAGTAGAATAAGGAGTTAACTGATTTAATTTGAGTAGAAAAAGGAGTTAACTGATTTAATTTGAGTAGAATAAGGAGTTAACTGATTTAATTCCTTTTTGATCAACAGTGAATTGGAAATTTCCCTTTTTTGAACTGAAGAGAGATTTTGGTGAGATATTTAATTTAATAAAATGAGATATGCTCTCATAATTACCGTTTCTAGTTAATTAAATAATCCTTTAATTAATTAGAGACACTTTTTCTTATTTAATTAAATAACTCCATTTAATTAATTAGGAATGACTTCCCATTTAATTAAATAACTTTGTTTAATTGATTAGAAGCAAGTACTCCATTTAATTAAATAATTTTCTTTAATTGCTTAGAAATACCTTTCCCATTTAATTAAATAATTACATTTAATTAATCAAGATAGGCGTATTTATTAAATTAAATAAATTTAATTCCATAGTACATTAGCCTTAAGATATAATTTAATTTAAATACTTAGTAATTAAATAAAATATTAATCAATAGGTTTAATGTGACTAATAGGAGTAAATACTATAGGAATTAAATAATAAGCATGATGAATGCAAATTAGGCTTTTCTGCATCTGATAATTAAGTCAAGTAGCGAGTAGTAGAATAAGAATTTGCCTAGTGGAATAGGACTTTAGGATTGGTTAGAAATAGACCAAAATTGGTTGAGATGACAATGAGCCAATTTTGGGGTATTGCATTTTGCCCCTCTTCGAATGAATGTGCGAGCAACATGTTCAATTCAAAGATAATCAGAAAGCATGATGCAAACATGAGATTGGTTCCAAAGTTGATTACATGGAGACCAATTGATAAGCTTTTAAGGATTATCTCAAGAACAGAGCTTAATCCCAAGGAATCCAAGTAGAGCACTTAGATACCTAAGATTGATAGCATTTAAAAGACTATCTCCAGAACGAAGCATAATCTTTAAGGATCCAGATAGAATGTCTAGATACCTAAAATTGAAAGCATTTAGAAGATTATCTCCAGAATGGAGCTTAACCTTCAAGGATCCAGATAGAACGTCTAGATACCTAAAATTGAAAGCATTTAGAAGATTATCTCTAGAATGGAGCTTAACCTTCAAGGATTCAGATAGAACACCTAGATACTTGAGATTGATAGCATTTAGAAGACTATCTCCAGAATGGAGCTTAACCTTCAAGGATCCAAATAGAACACCTAGATACCTAAAATCGATAAAAGATAACAAGGTCCAATCATGAGTCATAGAATCATCCCCAGAACGAGGCTTGATCCTTAGGAGTCGGGGTTTAGACTATTTCAATACCTATCCATCAATCTCTGAGAAAAGTTGTTATAACATTGATCAATTGATTATAAGATAAGATAGATGGAAAAGATGCCAAATAGAAGGGAACAAGATGCCCCGAGCGATGAGATACCCCAAGTGATAAGGACATAAAATGGGAACCAGATGCCCTAAGTGATAAGTATTCAATGATGTAATCATCCTGCCCCCTCGGGAGCGAAATCGAAAGATGACACACCAGAAATATGATGTGAAGCAGTATAGCAATAGATACAGAAGAAATTTGAGATTCAACAGAATCTAGAAGAGATCAAAACAATCTAAAGAAGATTCAGGGTTGTTTTGAAATGATTGCAAAGTCGTAAAGACCAAGTTTGACCAAAAGTTGACTAGATGTAGCCACAGTTGACTTGAGTTGACTATTTTCAAAATGAATTTTGAAAATATGGAGAATGTAAAGTTGAAAGGATTCCAAGAATCACAAAGTATCAGAAAGATTTGGACTACACAAGCGTTCGATCACGTCGGTCCCCAAAATTTTAAAATACATTTTTGAGGCTCTTAGGTGTGTCAGATTTTGAATTTGATCCCAAAAATGGATCCAGAATGGTCCAATTTGATCTCACATGGTGTTGCGTGTTTTTTCTTGATAGTCACAGGTATTCCTTTGAGGAGTGTGAATTGACAAACCAAAGACTTGTGCAGCCGTGGAGGAATCTGATGCATGTGGAGTATGAACAAAATGACCATTGAATTACATGCTTATGCAAATGAAGTATGCAATGCAAGACTATGTTAAATGCAACCCTAGGTCTGGTTACTGAGCCTTGATATTTAATCATCACCGGATATAGAACAAAGCTCTTAGGTCATACAATTCCCACTGACATTGCAATCATGGAAATATGAATATAACATACATTATTGGTTTTTTGGGATTAAATGTAAGCATTCGAGGCACAAGAAGCCAGAATGACCAGAACATTTATCCCTTTTAATGTAGCAAGTTAACATAAGCATCAAAGCATAGACACTAGGATGACCTGAATGTTGCTTGCATAACAGACACACCAAACACATGGGAGATCCATCTTATGCTAAGTACTCAATATTTATACTGTCCGCAATGACCCTTGTGTTCGTAACCGGAGACAAAAGTGTGCTAGATATACTCGCAGTGACCTGTACGTTCACTTAATAGGACGAGTATCAGTATGTACTATAGCATGAATTTTTTACTCCAACAAACAAGGAGAAGAACCAATGTTATTGGCGTATTCATATAAAAGGATTCAAGGTACACACGACCATCCAATACAAGATGGAGGCTCTCATAGTGGACACCCCTCTCATAGGAATAAATCAACTTATTGGAACTAAACTGCAAACATAAAGCAAAGAAAAGATCATGCCCCTAGTCATTACTTCTCTAGTCAAAGGTGACATCATCGAGTTGCTCGAGGAGATATGATAAAGCAAAAAAATAAAGCAAACAAAGACAAAGCCCAGCATATCCAAACAAGTATATCATTTTTGAGTTCATTTTTTGGATTGATGTCAAGTGTCAGTGTCCAGAATATGTTTGAAAGAAATCTCTTCAGTAAGGTGATGATAGTAGGCAGATGCAGTCAGAATGACTGGTGACTAAGTTCAAAGAGAAATCTTCATGATGAAGAACCTAAGAAGGACTGAGTGACAGTAGGCAGACATAGTCAGGACAACTGGTGATTGATGCAAGAGAGATCTTCCATAAAGTAATTTGGAGACATAACCCGAGCAATAGTAGGCAGACACAGCTGAAACAACTGGTGACCATTGTTAAAGAGATTCTATGAGGATAATCTCGAAAAAGTGACACTTGCGATAGTAGGCAGACACAGTGAGGACCATTGGTGACTATTGCGAAGGAGATTGTATGAGGAGAATCTCAAAAAGAGAGTGACACTAGCGACAGTAGGCAGACACAGTGAGGACCACTGGTGACTGTTGCAAAGGAGATTCTATGAGGAGAATCTTGAAAAGAGAGTGACACTGGCGACAATAGGCAGACACAGTGAGGACCACTGGTGACTGTCATGAAGGAGATTCTATGAGGAGAATCTCAAAAAGAGTGACACTAGCGACAGTAAGCAGACGCAATGAGAACCACTGGTGACTGTCACGAAGGAGATTCTCTGAGGAGAATCTCAAAAATAGTGACACTAGCAATAGTAGATAGACGTAGTGAGAACCATTAGTGACTGTCACAAAGGAGATTCTATGAGGAGAATCTCAAAAATAGTGACACTAGTGACAATAGGCAGATGCAGTGAGAACTATTGGTGACTGTCTCGAAGGATATTCTATGAGGAGAATCTCAAAAATAGTGACACTAAAGGGGGAATGCCCTCGAGCTATGACAAGACTCAATTCATGGATACATGAGCGGAAAGTAGGAAAAACAGGAAAGCAAAAGCATGAAAGTGACTATATAGAGTAGCCAGAAGATGCGCTGCAAGA
This sequence comes from Cupressus sempervirens, assembly GCA_028749045.1. Taxonomy (NCBI): domain Eukaryota; kingdom Viridiplantae; phylum Streptophyta; class Pinopsida; order Cupressales; family Cupressaceae; genus Cupressus; species Cupressus sempervirens. Next base: position 187,879,281 of record CM053784.1, on the reverse strand, counting down.
TGGAGCATTGGGAACAAGAGGCACCTGTTTACTAGGTTTTCACCTTCTTGGCAAGATTCTCTTTTTTTTGATACCATGATGCATGTTTCCAGGTTTTCATCAATGGCACTTTTTTTTTTTTTCAATTTTTTTTGTATTTTTCTCATTTTTGATTTTTTTGCATTTTTTGAAAATTTCAATTTTTTTGGTGTTACCAAGGCACCTATTGCTAGGTTTTCACCATGATAACAATTTTTTTTTTTAGGACTTTTTCAAATTTTTTAGATTTTTTTTAGAGATTACTAGCTCTCAAGAAGGATTACCTTGATTTTGTTCCAGTGTCTAGCAAGGTGTAGGAAAATATGTAGTAGCAAGCTAGTGGATAAGCAGAGATGGAAAGGCAAGGAGTATGAAGCGGTGAATGTTACCCTCAAGGAAGGGCTTCATAAGATTACCCAAGCTAGGGAAAAGGATATAACAATATAAGCTCATGGTGTAATGAAGGGTGTCACGTAAGTAATCCAAGAAAATGACCATGTCAAGAGATTGCTAAGAACTGAGTTTTGTTCTTTCTTTTGTTGATCAAAACCAAAGGGTTAACTGAATAGGATAGAAAATTTTGTTATGGAGGTTATGAGTGAATGACTTTAGGAATTAGGACATCTGAAGGATAAGCAAGATCATGATAGGATTTAGTGGATGAAAGAATTACACATGATGCCTGTTTACTAGGTTTTCATCATGGTACTTGTCCAAGGTGCCACAAGAAGTGATTTTCACCATAGGACAAATTTATTTATCTTTACTTTTGCTACCAAGGTGCCTATTTCCAAGTTTTCACCGAGGCACATTTTTTTTTTTTTTTTTCCTTTTTTTTCTTCTTTTTTTGGATTTTTAGAGTTTTTGGAAAGAATTCAAGCCTTCTTCAATTTGAATAGTGCTCCTATTGGAAGGATAAATTATGATAAGCCAAGACCATAGAAAGGTATGCTCAAAGATGCTGATAGGGTAATGGAAGGGAGATAGGAAAATGAGAGGTAGATGGAGGATAAGGTTGTTGGTTTTGGAAGACTGAAACAAGCAAGGATGGCAAGCAGGCATAAGATTTAGAGGATCTCATGAGGGTGGATGAGATATTAGGAAAGATCAACATTGACACACACCTTGAAGGGTAGTGGAATGATGGAGGAAATATGGATGAAATAGATTGAGGCTTAGATATATGAGGTAGCAAAGCCATTTTGGAGGATGGTGGAGTAGAAGGTTTTGAAACCTTTTTAGGAAGATGTTGGGAAGAAGATGGAGTGGAAGCCTTTGGGAGCTTAAATGTCAACTTTGATTTATTTTCAATATTCAAGTCCTTCAAAAGAGACTTGGGAATCCATATAGCTTTTGATTTTTCATTTGATGCATTGGAATGCATTTCTTCAATAACAGATTTAAGAACCCATACTTTCTTTGGTTGAGCTCTTTGAATAGTGGACCTTTGTGGTCTCTTTTGCATATTTTCCTTCTTGACATTCACATGTCGATTAGGGGAGGCATAGTGAACTTTTGAGGATGGGTTCATGCACTTGTGTTTGAGTTGATCATCCAAATTTCTTCCAAAGGACTTGGGATTTATGGATGAATGAGGCCAATATGACTGGTTTAGATGGAAAGGTGGATGTGAAGAGTTCAAGTATGTGCATTTTTTTGATCTTGAGGAAGGGTAGGAGGAACATGTAATGAGCTAAGACTGGAAGTAGGAGATGGAGGAACATAAGGTCCCAATATGGATGGAAGACTTGAAGGTTTTAGCTTAGATGGGTAGGGACCAAGGATAGATTTATAAGATGTGAATGAACCATGAGTATGGATATCAACATCTTTAGAGTGAGCAATATGACCAAAGCCATCAATAGATTTATGAGTACATGTTATAGGAGCAATACCTTTGACAGGAGTATTTAAAGCTTGAGCATAGTTTGGAAGTGAATTTTGCAAGGTAGAATAAGAGAGCGAGGGAACACTTTTCTCTTCAAAAGGAATTTTAGGTAACATAGGAAAAGTATCCTTCTCTTGGTCTTTTATAGTCTCCTTAAGGATGGTGGAAGGAATATCTTGATCTTGCTTAGTAGAGGTGCATGACATGGGAGATGGAGGACTATGTGGCTCTTGAGATGGAGGCATGAGATCTTGGAAGACTTGAAAGGGGATGAAGGAATCTTGGTCTTGATCAACACTTGTTTCTTCATCATTTAAGTGGTCCTCTTGACATGCAACCAAATCCAAGGATGAGGGAGTATCTAAATCTGGATTCGAATATATTTCTAGAGTCTCCATAATAGGCTCTTGAAGGGACAATGGAGGAATAGTTGGATTGGGGATAATAGGAGGAGCAACACATGGAGGTTTTGGATCTTTTCTTTGTGTAGTATGGGAGAGGTTTGTAGCTAAGTCAAGATTAGCTTGATTTTCCTTTAAAGGTAGTCCTTGAGGGTACACATAGTCAACTGGGAGAGTAGTGAGTTCTTTTGGTGAATATGGGTTGGAAAGATTGGACAATTTAGAAGGTGGATGTATGTTGGAGGAAGTAGAAGTTATGTTTGAACCATTACTAGACATGGTCTCATGATGTTGATCCTTCTTGAGATAGAATCTTTAGTAGTTGAGAGCTTAGATTTTTGAATTATACCATTGTCAAAGAGATCTTGGATCTTGTTTTTCAGCTCCTTACAATGGGAAGTTTTATGTAAATTATGTCTATGATAGACACAATAGTTACTCATAAAGGAAAATCCCACCAAACTGAGCTTAGGTAAAGTAATGAGTTTTTCTTCAAGAAGTTCTTCCAAGGTTAATTCGTAAGATTTTCCCAAAGGTGTGAAATCACGCTTTGGTTTAGGTTCCCAAGGTTTTTCTTCAAAGATATTTCTAGATTTCTTGGGTGTTTGTGAAGTGTTATCAGATATCTTAGATTCAAGATCACAAGAATGTGATTTTTGGTTGTCATAGAAGGAAGGGAAAATTTCTCTTAAGGAGAATTTGTTCGATGATATGTTTTCCTCTTCTTTTAGTTTGTGAAGTTGAGTGCTCATTGATTGGATTTGTTGCTTCATGTTTGCAATAAGTAGCTTTTCTTCCTCACTCGAAATATTGGATTTAGCACATTTGTTGTTAGCCATTTTGATGTACTATGTTTCAAGTATTGACAGCCAAGTTTTAGAACATAGTCAAGTTGCCACAGTCATAGATGATGACAAAAAGCAAAAGTTTAGACAAGGACCACACTAGAATGTAGTCTCAGAAAAGAAAGATATGAGTGTAGTATACTAAGGTATGAATAGTCTAATTTGAAGGCTAGAACAACCAAAGATTATGACTATCATGACACAGAGTACAACAAGCACTAAAGGACAAGAGCAAGATAACTGAGAGACAAGACTAGTTAAAGTATGGATCGCAAGTCATTAGCTAAGTGAAGTATCACTGTTTGGGACTGTTTGCAGATAGAGAGTGATAAACGGATGCAAAAAAGGACAACGTGCAGGCCGTAGATAGCTAAAACAGAATCAAATTGGTAATGTTGACATAAGATCTCATGCGAAAAACCTTTACAGGTCGCGTGAAGAAGTTTTATAGGCCACGTAAAGAAGTTTTATGGCTCGCGCAAAGTTCAGTGACAGTTTTTAATTTCGCGCAAGAAAGCTCGCAGGGTCGCGCGAAGACTCATAACAGAAATTTAATTTTGTGCGAGAACAAATGACTTCGCGCAAGGACCAAATGATTTCGCATGAGACCAAAATGATTTCATGCGAGAAGGCAAACTAGTTTTACAACAAAAACTGATTTTGGCAAGATTTTTGGACTTTTCAAACAGATTGGGCAGATTTTTGAGACAAGTTCAATTTAATAGAGAGCAAATTTGATCATTTTAGTAAGAAAGCAGATAAACAAGCACGTAGAATAGCAAGCAGGTGATATCAAGCATGTCTAAAAATAATGAGCAAGGGCAAAAGCAACCTTGCGCATGAACAATCAAGTGACTTAGTATGCACTGATTCCTAAGAGAGCTAATTGTGTATGTTTTCAAAGAGTTTTGCAATCATTGCACACATTTCTAGAAAATGAAAAGTTTGGCCTCTCTAAGGTTTTTAGTAATGTTTTGACTCTGCAACTTTTATGACTCACAGGGGTGACCTCCAATCCTAGCACACCGAGATTTTAACATAGTCTGAGAACTTAATCTTCAAGAGCTGCTGGGGAGATCTGACAACCCACAATGAACCACACTCGTGGAGATTTCTTCCACAAGAAAATTTATATAGTGGTTGTTGTAGAACCAGAATCAGTATGCAAAGAACATTAACAAATAAAGTAAACATTCACAAACCAAAAACTAAATTCACATATGTGCTTAGACTAAGAAAGAAAATAAGAAGTGCAAACCTCACGAGAGAAAACACTCCATGCTTTCTTGATTCTGTAGATGTGTCCTTTTGCTATGGATGTATGCTCAAGATGCTCAAAAGTTGCTTCAATGGAGATGGGTAATGGAAAATTGGTAGCTTTGTGAGCTCTCAATTTGGCATTATAAGGGTATGGTTGATGGCTTTGGTTCTCAAAATAGCATGGTAACTTTAGCTCAAAGATTGTTGATGAAATGGCTTGGGATGGGATTCAATTTATAGGCTAAGGGGTAGAGGGATGGAGGGCTTAGATGCAAGGATGGATGAAGGCTTAAGGAGGGCTAAGATGCACTCAAAGGGGAGCACATGGATTGTGCTTGTTTAGCACCAATGGAAAGGTGACACTTGTCACAAGGAGGATGAGTGTGAGAGGGTAGGGTTAAGGGTTGGTTAAGGGCATGATGAGTGGGGTTGAGTATGTAAGAGGGATGTAAGAGGAATGAGTGTGGAAGAGGGAAGAGTGTGGAAGATGGGTGTAAGAGTCATGAGTGGGCTTGTAAGAGTCTTTATGTTTTGTAAGAGCACTCATGACTTAGTGGTTGGGTTTTTTTGAGGGGAGACTTTGGTTTGGATTAGGAAAGTCTTAAACTTGTTTAAGGAATGTGACAACATTAGGGGGTGGATTAGGCTTGGGTTTAGGATTATATTAGGGATGTTAGAGATGTGCAAGTGGATGGCATTAATGAGGGTGGGTGAGTTAGTGGCTAAGCTTGGTTAGTATGGGTGGATGGGGTGGATTAGGCTAAATGGAGGATTAGAGATAGGTTAAGGTTTTTTTGAATTTGAGGATTTCATTTATCAAATAGATTTATTTAATAAATGGGGATTTTTAGAATTAGATAGGAGAAAAGGATTTAATTGATAAATAATAGATTATTTGATTTATCAATTAGGACTATAGATGATTAATTAAATTAATCAACTAGGGGATGACAAAGGATTAATTAAATAAGAATTTAATTAATCATGCCTTTAGAGATGGCTAAATTAGATTACCAAAGTAGTGTAATCAAATTTAGGTGTCTACAGTTGTCACTACCACATCAAAAATGGCTATTACCGCTCGAGGTTCCATCAATGCAGTTTGCCCTGTAGAGGGATTGTCTGCTACGGTTAACCCTCTTTAAAGGTGACTAACTCACAATAGTGTACCACAAGGGGACTTAGCTTTCAGATCTAAGGTTTTGACACCTTTTCACTTTTAGCCCAATCAAAGCAGACAGATTAATTTGACACGCTAAACTAAGAGTATCTCTTAAAGATCTATGATATCAACTCCTAGTGATCTATCAACCTCTTCAGAGAAAGGATGCCTCAATCAACAAGTTGAAGATTCATCTATCTGCGAGATGCTCAAAGTATCCTCCCCACCTACAAGGAATCTGTCTTAGAGAGGAGTTTCACTAGGAACCTACTCCCTCAAGATCCACGAATAGTGTTCATGGGGGCCTAATTACTATGTGTGTACATATGTTAATTCTCAAAAGAAAATCTACCCAAAAGCAATAAAAAAGCACAAGGTGGTACACTTAACGCTTTAACTATTGTGAGGTGAGTCCAAAGATGTGGAATATTTAACCCCTCACACAAGCCAAAATGAGTCCACAACTCAGAAACTAGTGAGTTCTAGAAAGCACAAAAGGGTTGCCTAGTGGAGCATTTAACGCTTCTTTCCTATAGACCCCTCCCCTTTAACATGGTGCTGATCTTGCAACCACAGGGTGGAACAAGGGGCCAACGGATTAGCCAGTCCAATAACCCAAGATAGTTAATTAGATCTATCACTAATAACTAAGCCTACTAGATGAAACTAATAGAGATCACAACCTAGTATCAAATTATGAATGTGTTGTAAAATGAAAACATGGAAGGAAATACACACAAGCTTGACACAAGAGATGTTCATTTTAGCTCCAAATGAAGGATTATTAGTCAAAGAGAATTACCTGGTAATCCTTGCAATGCACTTAGTAGATGTTTTACCTATTTTTAGCAACTTTATCATGCTTTTCCAATTGTCCTGCAAACTACTATCAAACAGAAGCTTAACTATGGGAAAATTAACATTTAACTTTTTTTGTTCATTTTTATACCCATAAAAAAGCTTAGAAAATGCTAAAACCTATGAAAACATCAAAAGTCAAAATTCGTTTTATACTCTTTTTTTTTTCTTAACATTAATTATCTGGAAAATTGGAAAAAAAAACTATCTTCTGTATTGCTATTCCAAAAAAAATAGAAAACATGAAAAAACCAGAAACAGTGAGTAGTTAGCAGAAAAACTAGAAAACACAAAAATCAATGCAAAAATAGCCTCTATCAGCAGAGTCTCGCATAGAATTTTTGACAGAGCCCCGCGAAGTTATTTTTGTCTCGCACGAAACTGTTCGGAGCTTGCGTGAAATTGTTTTCGGCCCGCACAAAATTTTTGGCACAGCCACATGAAGTTATTTCTATCTCACGTAAAACTATTTGGGGCCTGCATGAAATTATTTTTTGCCTGCGCAAAGAAACAAGTGCCGTGCAAAATTTTGCATGCGCAGGCACTTTCTCATGCTACCTAGAGAGAATCTTTGTGCGAAGATTTTGGATCCTCGCACGAAAATAAATAGTCTCGCGCAACTATTCCCAAATCTGTACGGAACAGTATGGACAGAGAACACGAAAATGATTAGAAAAATGCAAAAAGAGGCTAGAAAAGTTGATTTTCTAAGCCCCACGGTGGGCGCCAGAAATGTATGCATGAATATGTGGCCTCTGCTAATACACACACTTCAACACAGTCATTATATGCGGATTCATCCTGGAATGAACATTGGATTGTTCATCTAAAAATCAACAGGCAAAGCGACCTGTTGCCTTCTATCTAAATAGAATTGCTTGTCAGATATCCTCAAATTCAAGGTGTTTAAGCAACCAGACCCTGTAAGAACGAAGGATTTGAAAGAAAATGTGACTAATCTATATGAGAATGCAGATTAATCTAGAATGAAGTATGCATGTTTAATCTAAGAATATGTAAAAGAAATTATACTAAATGTATGCATATTAAATCTATATTAGAATTAAACTAGAAAATGAATATGAAAGTAGGGAGCTCAAATGAATGCACAATCTAGTAGCAATTCGATGCAAATTCTCATTCAACCTCTTCTCAAAATGAAGAGATGAGGGTCTCTTAAATAGACTTTCCTGAAATCCATCAACGATTGAGATCAATTTCAATCAACGGTCAGGATTAAAGGTGAAGTTCAGTCATAAAGGAAGATTTCTAAATTAAAGGGAGTTAACTGATTTAATTTGAGTAGAATAAGGAATTAATTGATTTAATTTGAGTAGAAAAAGGAGTTAACTGATTTAATTTGAGTAGAATAAGGAGTTAATTGATTTAATTCCTTTTTGATCAAGAGCGAATTGAAAATTTCCCTTTTTTGAACTGAAGAGAGATTTTGGTGAGATATTTAATTTAATAAAATGAGATATGCTCTCATAATTACCGTTTCTAATTAATTAAATAATCCTTTAATTAATTAGAGACACTTTTTCTTATTTAATTAAATAACTCCATTTAATTAATTAGGAATGGCTTCCCATTTAATTAAATAACTTTGTTTAATTAATTAGAAGTAAGTATTCCATTTAATTAAATAATTTTCTTTAATTGCTTAGAAATACCTTTCCCATTTAATTAAATAATTACATTTAATTAATCAAGATAGGCGTATTTATTAAATTAAATAAATTTAATTCCATAGTACATTAGCCTTAAGATATAATTTAATTTAAATACTTAGTAATTAAATCAAATATTAATCAATAGGTTTAATGTGACAAATATGAGTAAATACTATACGAATTAAATAATAAGCATGATGAATGCAGATTAGGGTTTTCTACATCTGACAATTAAGTCAAGTAGCGAGTAGTAGAATAAGAATTTTTCTAGTGGAATAGGACTTTAGGATTGGTTAGAAATAGACCAAAATTGGTTGAGATGGCAATGAGCCAATTTTGGGGTATTACATTTTGCCCCTCTTTGAATGAATGTGCGAGCAACATGTTCAATTCAAAGATAATCAGAAAGCATGATGCGAACATGAGATTGTTTCTGAAGTTGATTACATGGAGACCAATTGATAAGCTTTTAAGGATTATCTCAAGAACAAAGCTTAATCCCAAGGAATCCAAGTAGAGCACTTAGATACCTAAGATCGATAGCATTTAAAAGACTATCTCCAGAATGAAGCGTAATCTTTAAGGATCCAGATAGAACGTCTAGATAATTGAAATTGAAAGCATTTAGAAGATTATCTCTAGAACAAAGCTTAACCTTTAAGGATCCAAATAGAATGTCTAGACACCTGAAATTGAAAGCATTTAGAAGATTATCTCTAGAATGGAGCTTAACCTTCAATGTTCCAGATAGAACACCTAGATACCCGAGATTGATAGCATTTAGAAGACTATCTCCAGAACGGAGCTTAACCTTCAAGGATCCAGATAGAACACCTAGATACCTGAGATTGATAAAAGATAACAAGATCCAATCATGAGTCATAGAATCATCCCCAGAATGAGGCTTGATCCTTAGGAGTCAAGGTTTAGACTGTCCCAATACCTGGCCATCGAACTCTAAGGAGAGCTATTATAAGATTGATCAATTGATGAAAAGATAAGATAGATAGCATAGATGCCAGATAGGAGGGAACAAGATGCCTCGAGTGATGAGATGCCCCAAGTGACGAGGACATAAGATGGGAACAAGATTCCCCAAGCAATAGGTATTCAATGATGTAATCATCCTGCCCCCTCGGGAGCGAAATTGAAAGATGACACACCAAAAATTTAGCATCAAAGATGTAATCAAAGATGATGTTCAGAAGAATGTCAGGGAGTGTGCAATTTGTCAATAGAATAAGGGAGAACACACATATCTTGTAGGGTTATTAAAACCTTTTCCCATTCTAGATAGGAAATGGGAAATTATTTTTGTGGACTTCATTACTAGGTTACCACGAGTACAGGGGAAAGATTGCATCTATGTGATAGTTGACTGGCTGACGAAGTTTGCTCACTTCTTTGCTATTCCATCCACTTACACAACAACACAGGTGGTTGATCTTTTCTTTAGAAAGATATTTAGGTTACATGGGCTACCTAGTTTTATTGTCAGTGATCGGGATAGTAAATTTATGAGTACTTTTTGGTAGGAATTGTTTAGGTTGTGTGGTACAGATCTTACACCTAGCACTAGTTATCATCCACAAACAGATGGGCAGACAAAGATTGTGAATAAATGGATGGAAGGATATTTGAGGAACTATGTGACTGCACAATAGAGGGCTTGGGTCAAATGGCTATATATGGGAGAGTACTATTATAGCACCACTTATCATATGCCTATCAAGATGACTCTATTCATGGCATTGTATGGTTATGAACCACGTAGTTTCATGGATCTTGTTTTTGGGGATAGTAGAGTGCCCAAAGTAAAACACTTGCAGGATAGTCAGGATATTTTAAGGGTGCTTAAGGAGAATATACAACAAGCGCAAAATTAGTAGAAATTTTATGCTAACTAGCACTAGATAGAACATAACTTTGAGGTTGGGGATATGGTTTACCTGAGGCTACAACCATACAGACAATCATCACTTAAGAAGAGCAGAGCAAAGAAGTTGAAGCCTCAATTTTATGGCCTCTATAGTGTGATTTGCAAGGTGGGTGAGGTTGCTTATGAGATTGAGCTTCCAGAGGGAAGTCAGGTGCATAATGTGTTTCATGTGTCAAGGTTTAAGAAAGCCATCGGTCAGAGAGTTGTGCCTTCTGCAGAATTGCCAACACTAGATGAGGAGGGAAAGCTCGTATTGATTCTTGAGGCTATTTTGGATACCAGGGAAAGGACTCTATGAAACAGATTGACTAAAGAATATTTGGTCAAATGGAGATAATTTCTAGAGGAAGATGCTACTTGGGAGAGTGAGCAAGTGCTACAGAAAACATGACTAAGATTGCTTGAGGACAAGCAATTTCAAGGAGGGTGGACTGTAATGTCCCCATCTTTTTAGCAACTAAGTAGAGTTCTTAGCCTTCACGTTCTCCAAAGGCTAAGTGGAGAAATAAGGGGAAATTGATTAAATTAATTTCTTATAAAGTCATTAAATAAATTAAAATTAAAAGGTGACTTTATATTTAATTAATTAAATTAATTATTTTATTACAAGGGAGAAGCTTCTACAGAGTGCATTAATTATTGGAAAGGGGGAAGCCTCTAGTAATTTAATTTTCTAGAAGCATAATTAATTATTGTATTGCAAGGGAGGAGTTTCTAGAGAGTGCATTAATTATTGGAAGGGGGAAGCTTCTAGCAAATGCAATTAATTAATATTTGATTTCCTTCTAGAAGGGTGTAAAGAAAGTATAAATAGAGGTGGGAGCTTCATTGTTTAGCAACAAATGATGGTGAATTGCATTTGATAGGAACTTGGATGAACAGTTTAGTTCTTGGCATTAGAGGACGTCCATCCTCTTTTGTGACATTCTAGACGTCATTCTCTTGGGGTTTGGCCTTTGGAATTCATTGCTATCAACTCATTAACAAACGGCTTGGACACATTTCCAGTTACATGCAGATTGGGTGTAATTAGTAAGTTGAATAGTTTGTTATGTATTTGATGATACTAGAGTAATTAGTGAGATGCTATGTATTTAATTTTATTAGTTTGAGAACTAATATTATTTCAGTAGTAGTTCAATTTTCAGTTTGCATGAATTCCTTTTTGCTCATGTTATGTGGTTTAAATCTATGCAAAGACAGTACAATCTCTTTCAACAATTGGTTTAGTTCTTAGGCATTTCCAGGGTGCCCATTACAATTAGGGCAAGATTAAAGATTATGGTATGGGTTTACATCATCAAATTAGAAATATGATTGGGATTATGGTATGCATTTTCTAGGAAATTTAATATGAGTGTTTAACATTTATATTTAAATGTTTAGGATTATGGTTTAAAACATTTACGATTAAGGTTTAACATTAAAACAATTAGGATTTAACATAAACAAGATTGTGGTTTGGGTTAGGATTGGGATATCCATTTAGAATTAGGGTAGAGTAATTAACATTATGATTGGGGCACAAAATATATCATAAATTAATTTAATCACCATAAAGCTTATGATTAGGATGCCATAGAATAATTGTCAAAATATACCATAAATTAATTTAATTATCATAAGGTTTAATATAAAAACAATTAGGATTTAACATAAATAAGATTGTGGTTTGGGTTAGGATTTAGGAACCATCCATTTAGAATTAAGGTAAAGCAATTAACATTATGATTGGGGCACAAAATATACCATAAATTAATTTAATTACCATAAAATTTATGATTAGGATACCATAAATTAATTGTCAAAATATACCATAAATTAATTTAATTACCATAAAGCTTAATATACCATAAGGTTAATATTAAAACAATTAGGATTTAACATAAATAAGATTGTGGTTTGGGTTAGGATTTAGTGTTATCCATGTAGAATTAGGTTAGAGTAATTAACATTATGATTGGGGCACACAATATACCATAAACTAATTTAATTAACATTATGATTTAAGGATTACGATTTTTAATTATGGTTAAGATTGGGATAATTTAGTGTTTAGTAATTTAGATTTTAGCAGTTAGGGCAACTATTGAGAAATTAGGGTCTACCATTTATAATCATGGTTTGGCATTTAGAATTAGGGCTACGGTAAAGATTATGGTATGGGTTTACACCATTAAATTAGAAATATGATTAGGATTATGGTATGTATTTTCTAGGAAATTTAATATGAGTGTTTAACATTTATATTTAAATATTTAGGATTATGCTTTACCATTTACAATTAAGGTTCAATATTAAAACAACTAGGATTTAACATAAATAAGGTTGTGGTTTGGGTTAGGATTTAGGGTTATCCATTTAGAATTAGGGTAGAGTAAATTTTAACATTAAATGATTGGGGCACAAAATATAAGATTTAGGATTACAACTATTATTTCAAGACTTATCATGTTTAAGATTAGGCATTAAAATTTAGAATTATGGTTTAGGTTTTGATTTAGGATTGATGGATGATAATTTAAGATTATATAGTTTAACACTTACAATCCTAGTGTTTAAAAATTAGGATTAGAATTAGAGTTTACATTTTAAGATCACATGCTAGATTTAAGGATTACGATTTTTAATTATAGTAAGGATTAAGATTACTTTCCATTATGGGTAATGTTATGCTTACTTGGCTAGGGATCAAGTGTTAGGTTTAAGATTTGAAGTTACAATTAGAATTAGGGTTTAACATTAAGGATTAAGTTTATTAATGATTAGGGTTAGGTTTCTCAATTTTAATTATATAACGGTTAAAATTTTAATCAGTGTTACGGTTAGGCTTAGAATTATGGTGACAGTGAGATTTTACATCAAGGTTAATACTATGTTTGCAGTTAGTGTGCAGTTTTATAAAAAAGATATGGTCATTAAATTATCGATTTTTTTTTTGTAAAATTTATCTAACTAAATAATGAAATATTAAATGGATATGATGGTCCACATAATTTGGAGTAGGGGATTTAAAATTAAATTTGATTTGGAAGGGAAACATTACTTATTGAAAATCACAAATAGAATTTAAGAGCTTGTTGACATTTAAATCTCATAATTAGGGCTAAGGTTGTGTTCAAGATAAATGGTTATATATGATTGTTTAGGATTAGAGATTTAGTTGATGTTAGGATTAAAGAGTTGAGCTTACGATTAGAGTTACATGAATCTAGGGTTTAGAGTTAAAATTATGGTTTTAAGGTAAGGGAGCACATTAAATACTTAGTTTTATGTTGAGGGTTTAGATTAAATTATTGTATAGTTATGGTTAGGTTGAGGTTAGACTTAGGAATATAGTTAGTTTTACTCTCTTTTTTTAATATGGTTTACAAACTAATTTATAATTAATTACTATTTAGTTGAAATAAGTCTAAAAAATCAATATAATTACATGTTTAAACAATCTAATTTACATCCATCTAATCATTCTGTTGGAAATATAGATGAAGTAACCAAGAGCGGCGGGGTGGGGGGTGTGGGGAGGGTGAATCAGTTACCACAAAAACAAACCCACAGATCCCTTAGATGTCTAATAAAACAAGTTACTACTATCACTCGGTAAACATACAAAAATTTCTATAACTTGGTAGATGTAGTGTATGTTATACTTATTACTAATCTTTAAACATTCATAATGATTAACATGCAACCATAAAAGAAATAACATGAACACATGAGACACTAGATTTAACGTGGAAACCCAATATGGGAAAAACCACCAAGTAACTAGCTATTGATTTTGACTCTTTTGAAGTGAGCCTTGTTAGGAGCCAACCTGGTTAAAGGTTACAAAACACACTGTTAGGTGTGAGCTTGTTAGAGGATTTAATCACCCTATAAGGAGTGGCCTTGCAAAAGATCTTTAGATCAATTCAATGGAACTGTCACCTTGTTAGAGGATTTATAAATGGCTGTTAGACCAACTCTGTTAAGAGATTTTGGAATCATTGCTACAATGGTAAGAAAGTAACAATGAAATGACTTGAATGAGATGCAACTGAATTTGCTGATTATAGATCTCTACTCTGCTTTACTAGATCCTTCTTGATCAAATAAAACTTTTCTGCTCCTCAAGGATATCTGACTATCCTTCAAAGTTTTCTCACACTTCCCTCTTTAATACACTTGCATAGTGGCTCATTACACTTGAGAATTCTCAACTTGACCATTTATATATACCTTACAGATTGTCAAGTTGGCTCAATTACAACTTACAGTCATCAATAATCATTACCTCAATTTCCTGGAAATAATACTTCAAATAATTAAACGTCATTTCTCAAATTAACAAAATCCTTCATTAGCTGACCCTGCTCGGCAAACGTTGTTCCTGAAATGATTTCCTGTGTTAACCAATTGATGTTCGGTTAACATTGTGAACCTACAAAAATCCTTTGGAGATCAAGTGAACTCGGTAAACACTAACTTCTAACCAACTTTCCTATGTTAACCATGTGAGCTCGGTTAGCACTAATTTTTGCCACATTTTCCTTCGATGCTCGAGTTAGCTCGGTAGACACTGAAAATTGCTTTGCTGACCAATTGAGATCGGTAAGCACTGTCTGTTAATTGATATGACATTTGTGTAACATCAAAGACAATACACAATTAGACAATTTTATCCAACAATCTCTCTCTTTGGCATTGATGGCAACACAACATGTCATAGCACAATGAAATTTGAAAACAAGTCTTTCTTTGATAGAAAATTTTTGCCCTCTTAGATTTTATGCTGCAAACTTCTCTAATGCAATAATCTCCCTTTGTGAAGGAATTACATAAACTCTCCCTAAAACAAATTTTAGAAAGATATGATAGTAAACTCTCCCTCTTTGACAACACATGCCAAAGAAACACATACCAAATGAGTATTAATGTACCTTGAGTACTGATTTATATGCAATGTTTTCCTTGACTATGTTGCATCAATTGATAGATCTTCAACTTGGTTCCTATTGATGCATCACTAAAACTTTATTTTAGTGAGCTTCAAATAGGGAAATGACCCCTAACTTACCTCTTAGATACAAGAATACATCCTTAGGTAATGGCTTGGTGAATATATCTGCAATCTATTCTTTTGTATGGACATATTCCAATCTAATTTCTTTATCCTGCACTAATTCTTTGACAAAGTGGTATTTTATGGCAATGTTCTTGGTTTTGGAATGCATCACTAGATTCTTTGAAATGTTAATTGTAGTTGTATTACCACAAAACATGACAACTAGTTCTTTGATCTCAACTTTCATGCCTTCCAACAACTATTTAAACCAAACAATATTTCAATAGTTCACTGCTACTGCAACATATTCTGCTTCTACTGTAGATTGGGATGTGCAATTTTGCTTTTTGCTTGTCCAAGATACCAACCTTTTTCCAAAAAAGAATGCTCCACCACTTGTACTGTTTCTATCACCAATATTTCCTGCCCAATCAACATCAGTAAACACTTTTAAGTCCAAATTTCCTCCAAGTTTATACCACAATCCATAATCTTTAGTTCCTTTCAAGTATCTCAAGATCCTTTTAATTGCCATCATATGGTTTTCTCTACATTTTGTTGAGAATCTTGCCACTATACCAACTACAAGAGCAATATCAGGCCTTGTATGAACTACATAGTACAATTTTTCAATCATTGATCTATATAAGGTTTGACCTACCTCTTTTGAATCATCATCTTTGGTAAGCTTTAGTCCATTACACATGGGGGTTCCAACTAGTTTGCAATCTTCCATACCAAACTTCTTGAGTATCTACTTGATATACTTAGACTGAGTAATGTAGATACCATTCTTTCTTTGATGTATCTAAAGACCAACAAAGAACTTAATCTCACCAAACATAGACATTTCAAATTCTTTTTTCATTTGCTCTAAAATTATTTGCATTGCTCATCATTCCCTATAAACAAAGTATCATCCACAAATATTTCTGCCAAAACAATCTTATTATCTAGTCCTTCTTTGATGTACAAACTACTATTATCATTAGTTCTCTAGAAACCAATTTGAATAAGGTAGTTATGCAATCTCTCATACCATGCTCTAGGGGCTTGTTTCAAACCATACAATGCTTTATGTAATTTAAAAACCATGTCCCTTTTGTCTGCATCAACAAAACCTTTAGGTTGTTCAATGTAGACTTCTTCATCAAGAATACCATTGAGAAATGCAGATTTGACATCCATTTGATATACCTTAAATCCTTTATGTGCTACATATACAAGTAAGGTCCTGACACCTTCCAATCTTGTAATAAGAGAAAAAGCCTCACCATAATCTATTCCTTCTTCTTGAGAGTTGCCTTTACATACCAATTTAGCTTTGTTTCTTGATACTTACCATCTTCATTTAGCTTATTCCTGAACACCCATTTAGTTCCAATCACATTTTTATCTTTAGGCCTATGTACAAGAGTCTAGGTTTTGTTCTTCTCTATTTTTTCTATCTCTTCATTCAAAGCCTCAATCCAAATTTCATTTTCCAATGCGTCTTTGACATTTCTAGGTTCAAATCAGCAAGTAAACAAGTACCTTTTAGCTTACTTCTTGTCATAGTACCTTTAGATTTGTCTCCAATAATATGATCTGGTGCATGATGTTTCCTAACATACTAGGCCAATATAGGTTCCTTACCTCTTGAATGAATTGCATTGTCATCCTCTTGAATTTCAACTTTAGGTTCTGGCTACTCAGACTTGATAGGCATTGGCTCAATAGATTCAAAATGTGACTCGGGTCCTTGTGACTTGGTTTGAACTTCTTGCAACTCGGTGACTAAGGAAGATTTAGGAGTAGAAGTTTCTTGATTGACAGATGTCTCTGGTAATGTATCAAGTTCAATGAAAAAAAATCTCCTATAATCTTCTCATTCCTTTTTGCTTTCTTCTTATATCCCAAAAATATACCGTCATCACCCTTCACATCAAATTTTCCTTTTCTAGATTCTTTCAAGATGTAACATTTACTTCCAAATACTTTTAGGTATCTTACATTAGGTTTATAGCCATACCATAACTCATAGGGGGTTTTGAATGAGTCCTTCTTCAACTATACTTGGTTCAATGTATGAACTGTAGTGTTGATAGCTTCCTTCCAATATTTGATAATAATGTTCTTTTCAATCATTAGAGTTCTTGCACAATCCATGATAGATCTGTTCCTCCTTTCAACTATTCCATTTTGCTCGAGAGTTCCAGGGGCTGATACCTATCTTTTGATTCTTCTTTCAATGTAAAAGTTATCGAATTCATTGGAGATAAATTCACCACCTCTATCTGACCTTAAGCATTTCAATCTTTTCCTTGTTTCCTTCTCTACTCTTGCCAAATACCATTTGAATTTCTCAAATGCTTTTAACTTCTCTCTTAGATACATAATAGTCATTATTCTAGAGTAGTCATCAACAAAAAGAATAAATAATTTTTCTCTAGTATAGCTCTCAATTCCAATAGATCCACAAAAATTAGTATGCAAAATTTCCAAGATATCTTTAGGCTGATAGTTTTTACTTTTAAAGCTAGTCTTTCCCATTTTACCAATCTGACAATTCTTGCATAGACCAACATTAGGTTTGTTCAAACTAGGAATGCCTCTTACTTTCCTAAATTTTCTTATCTTTACCATGTTATCAAAATTTACATGACATAATTTATGTGCCATAACCAACTTTCTTCAACTTGAGCAATAAAACATGGGCACTTACCAAGATCAAGATAAAACAAGTTTCCTTTTGTTTGTTTGCTTGATCCAATCAGTTTTCCTTTGTCATCCAACAATCTTGCCTTGCCATGCATGAATTCCACCTTGAATCCAATATTGATTAGCTATGCCATACTCAATAGATTATGTTTTAGACCTTCAACCCAATAGGCATTATCACATATAAGTTCTTTGGTTAATGAGATTCAACCTCTTTCTTTTATGCAACAAGGTTCATTGTTTCCAAACCTTACACTACCACCATCATAGTCTTCAAAATGTTTAAACTTTGTTTTGTCACTAGTCATATGATGTGAACATCCACTGTCTATGATCAATGTATCATTTTTTCTCACATGAGAGATTAGTGCCATCTTATCTTCTTCATCATTATCAGATTAATCTTTCACAACAATGTAAACAATTTCATCTTCACTATCATTAGAATCCTTAGAGTCCTAAGCCATAAAACATGTTTTCTTACCTTTGTCCTTGAATGATTTGAAATCTTTCTTGCCATTGCACTTGTGACCTTTCTTCTCATCCTTGCTTTGCTTGTTTGGGCACCTAGCTGCAATATGACAATTTCTTCACATGAAAAAAAGAATAGGGGAACTTTACCTTTGTATTTTCCTCTGCCTCTAGAATATTTCCTTGCAAGTAGAGCTTCAACAACTTCAAGATCACTCTCAAAGTTTTTCTTTGATTCTTCTTCACTTTCTAATTGAGAGTCCTTTATTTTCTTGCCTTTTTCTTTAAGTGAAAGCTTGGCTTCAAATGCAGATTCAATGTTCTTGGAAGCTAAAACATAATTGTCATAGTTATCTAGCTCAAAGGCTATCAATCTTCCTATTAGGGTATCCAAAGTTATCTTATGATTTGTCTCACATCTTTTTTCTTGAATTACAGATACTCTAATTGCATAAATGGGAAGCAATGTTCTAAGAACTTTACTTACAACTATTTCTTCCTTGATCTCTCCTCCAGAAGCTTTGATGGCACTGACACTTGCTTTTATCCTTTCAACATATTTGACAATGTTTTCATCCTCTCTCATTCTCATTTGATCAAATTGTCCTCTTAGGATTTCTACTTTGGCTCTCCTTACATTATCATCACCACCATAGATATCTTTCAGCTTGTTCCACATTTCAAAAGCAGTTTTGTAATCCTTGACATCATCAAATTCTTCATAGCTTAGAGCATATGCAATGTCTATCATCATGGTGTTGTGAGTCTTTTTCTTAGCAATGTCACCAATAGATAATGTACGAGAAGGAGTAGTATATTCTTCATCAAGGTATTTCAATCTTGTATCTCCAATGGAAGTCAGATGAAGCCTCATGAGTCCCTGCCATGCTAAAAAGTTATCTCTGTTAAGCCTTGGAATTTCTTTCTTGTAAGACATCCTGATCTTTCGCTTAGGTCTTTGAAACCATTCCTGCAAGCACTAAAAGCTCTGATACCAATTTTTATAAATATAGATGAAGTAACTGGGGGGGGGGGGGTGGTTTGAATTAGTTACCACAAAAATGAATCCATAGATCCCTTAGATGTCTAATAGAACTAGTTACTGCTGTCACTCGGTAAACATATAGAAGTTGTTGTAACTTGGTAGATGTAGTGTATGTTATACTTATTACTAAACTTTAAACATTCATAGTGATTAACATGCAACCATAAAAGAAATAACATGACCACATGAGACACCAGATTTAATATGGAAAAACAATATGGGAAAAATACCAAGTAACTAAGAACTGATTTTCACTCTTTTGAAGTGAGCCCTGTTAGGAGCCAACCTAGTTAAAGGTTACAAAAAACACTATTAGGTGTGACCTTGTTAGAGAATTTAATCACCCTATAAGGAGTGGCCTTGCAAAAGGTCTTTAGAACAATTCAATGGAATTGTCACCTTGTTGGAGGATTTACAAATGGCTATTAGAACAAATCTGTTAAGAAATTTTGGAATCACTGCCACAATGGTAAGAAAGTAACAATGAAATGACCTAAATGAGATGCAACTGAGTTTGCTGATTATAGATCTCTACTCTGCTTTACTAGATCCTTCCTGATCAAATAAAAATTTGCTGCTCCTTAAGGATATCTAACCATCCTTCAAAGTTTGCTCATACTTTCTTCTTCAATACACTTGCATATTTACTCATTACACTTTAGAATTCTTAACTTGACCTTTCATATATACCTTACAGATTGTCAAATCGGTCCAATTATAACTTACAATAATCAATAATCATTACCTCAGTTGGCTGAAAACAATACTTCAAATAATTAAACTTCATTTCTCAAATTAACAAAATCCTTCATTAGCCGACCTTGCTTGGTAAACACTATTCCTAAAATGATTTCCTGTATTAACCAACTGACATTCGGTTAACACTGTGAACCTGCAACAATCCTTTGGAGACCAACTAAACTCAGTAAACACTAACTTCTGACCAACTTTCCTATGTTAACCATGTGAACTTAGTTAACACTACTTTTTGCCACATTTTCCTTCAATGCTTGAGTTATCTTAGTAGACATTGAAATTTGCTTTGCTGACCAATTGAGCTCGGTAAGCATTGTCTATTAACTGATATGACATTTGTGTAACATCAAAGACAATACACAATTAGACAATTGTATCCAACACATTCAACATTGTAATTTTTATTAAATACATCAAAACATGTAAAATAATATTTTAAAAATGAACATCTACAAAAAAATAAAAATGAAAAAATGCAAAACTATTTAAATGAACATATACAAAAATCTAAAGATAAAACTATTAAAAATAGAAATTTATAATTTTACATATTAAAATTAAAAAAAAAATAATAATTTAATGAAATTATAAAACGTAAAACTGAAAACAATGAAATAAAATACTAGAAAATAAAGTAAAATACCTGGTACACTGAAAAAGAGCAACAGGGGGTTAGTAGAAATCCAAAAATAGGCTCTCGTTTCTATGCTAAAATCGGGCTCCCATTTTACACACCAGTGAAAATGACTAAAAACCCTAAAAAAAGTGGGTTTCATAATTTTTTAGAATTGTGTACCTGATTTTTAAAACATTCTTTGGGCACCCAATCCATATTAAAAAATCAGGTACCCAATTTTTGAATATGGACCGGGTGTCCAAACCATAATGGGTACCCAATTTGTTAAAATTAGGTACTCGTTTTTGGAAAGGTCTCATTCCATGGAATTGACTTTTGTAGAATTGTGACCCAACTTTGTGCATTCACCTTGATATTTTTGTATACATGCTACAAACATCTATCCCCTACTTTTCCATAAAACTCTCCTTGTTGTTGAGTTTCCCCATGTCCTTATAGGAGCCCCATCAAAGTTGAGCTTGTACCATCCCAATCTAGGGGATGCCATTTAGTACTCCTATGCTTTATGCTTTATGATTCATTATAGTTGAGATAAGTGTATTGTCATAAATTACAAGCCCCTAAAATTTGTATGTACTTTATGATTTTTTAGTACCCACCTTAGTGGGCTTTCACAATAGGACTTTATATGGCACTTAATGGATACCTAAATTCAAATCTAGGTTCTTTATCTTTTCAATCTTGTTCAAATTTGAGGTAAGGCCTTGTTTCTAAATGTGTTCCTCTATTTATCCACCAATCACATAATTAATATTAGCATACAACCCCTATGTTACTATTTGTTCCCTTCATAGTCCAATCTTTAAATATATTATACTCTATAGTCCAACATCCCCCAATTGTCTAGGACTTGCGGTCTTGTTATTGGCTCTAGTTGTGTGGAATATAATTCCTAGACCATGGGAACATAATACCATGGGATTTTTTCTACCCAAATAACAAAGCCCAAATCAATATCAAGTCATATTTTGGTGGCTTAGTGAGATATTTGGATTTACAGTTGACCTACTTAAATTATAACCCTTGAGATGTTGTAAGAGACTATATATAAATACCCTATCTCTCCTTGTTTTGGTATTCATTATCAACTAACATAAATATTCTCAAGTATTCATAATTGAATTAAGAGAAATAATTCAAGATCCATAGTTCTACTCAGACATTCAAGGTGTTCCTCTCAATGGAATGAATTTCTTCCCCTCATTTAAAGGTTTGGTGAAAGGAGTGTTCTATCAAGAAACAAGATACACCCACATCTTCTTTCTTCTTTGCAATCAAGTATTATTGAAATTTACTAAATACATCCCATGAGGTTTTTCCTTTCATGATTTATTTTTGGGCTTTTATGTTAAGTCAAAGCAATTGCATCAACATGTTTGGTCAAATTTTAAAAAGCACTTTCATTGCTAATGTATGATATATTCTATTTTTCATTTTCATATTTAGCCTCTAGTATATGAGAGGAAACTAGTGTTTCTTTAATTTCATATTGAGATTGATTCAAAAAAGGGTTTGATTGATGTAAACCCCTCTATCCAATCTATTCCCTTCTTCTTTTTGTGTACAGGTCTAGGTAGCACAACTATCAAGACTTGATTTGACTAATAAAAGATCTCTAAGGAATACCACAATAGAATTCTAGTAAAACAAATTAATGTATGTCTAAAACTTTTTAGGTTTACTTATTGTTGGTTAATAAATTTGTTCTTTATTAGAAAATGGTAATTTAACTCTAGCCCTTTGTATTTAAGCACATATCTATAGCAACACTTGGGTAAATTATATATATATTCCCTTGAAATTATTTAAATTACAACTCCCTTGTATGATATTCAATGAATGAGAACCAATCTAATGACTCTACATGCTTTTTATCATTAAGTATATAAGGCTCCAACTAATACACACACAACTGGATATGAATTTCATTCAACATTTTATTTCTCATATAACACACAAAATTTATTATTTTTCATCATACAAAAGTAATTCAACTTCAATAAACTATTCAAAGAAAATTATAAAGCACTTAGATGAATAATTCCAAAGCTGAGATAGATTCAGCAATTCAAGAAAGAAATTCACATAGAAATGTCTTTATCAAAATTTAGACACATGGATCTAAATGCACTAAAACCACCTTCATTCATTCAAAGATAATTTTTTCTTCATAAATATAACATCATAAAATATATAGTCTATCAAATTTAAAAACTCAATGCATTTTTGATCTTATGATCACATATTTACAGTATTTACATAACTATAAAATTTTAACTCTCGAGATCCATTAACTCGAGTAAAAGTAGCACAAACTTAGAGATTGTCTCTATTTAACTAACACAAAAAAACACTATAGACTATATAGTTTAACAAAGGAATATGTTGATGTGGATAAGGTTAAGTTTTTGTTTTTGATGTTATGTATTGAGATTGTTGAATCAAAGGGGTACATGTCACCTTTCATTCCTTGTAGGCCTTAATGAATTCTAGGATTTCTTGAAGGTTCAAAATGTTTATGTGAGACATATATTTCTTCCATACCTCCTTCACCTTCTTAATCTTAGTGATCTTTTTTGCTCACACTGCAAGTTGTCTAAACACACCTAAAGGAGGGCTTCTATTTTTGTCACTTTTGAGAAAGCTTCCACTACTAAGGTCTTTTTTCCTTTTATCTATTCAATTTTACCTTTTTGTGTCTCGAGAAAAATTTCCACATCCTTATTCACTTTTTCATCTTCACCATCATACATCACATTGTTACATTGGAGGTTATCCACAAGAAATTAGGCGAGTCATTTAGTTGCTTCCCCACTTTTGTGAGCTCTAACTTTCTATATTTTAGCATCAAGTTCCTCTAATCCACATTTATTTTTCAAGTATACATGACATTCTTATTAATACTTTTCAAGGTTTTTTCTAATAAGAACTTGAAAACTCCATATTTTTGGACCTCATTCATCTAGAGTTCTACAATTACCCATTTTGTTTGTTTTCTCTACCAAGTCAAGGCTTGTGTTTCCAATTCCTCTACTTGGTTTTACACTACATTTCATCCCTTATTGAATTACACCACTACTATATCATCAAATATTCTAACTACCATATTTTTTAAATGAATTTGGATGAGGAAGTTTTAGTTTGTTGGGGACTTTGGATCAAAGGAGATGGCTCTTGTGAGATTGATTATGCATTTCAATTGTAAATAACATCTATGTATTCAACCATTAATTTCAACATATGTTTGAATATATTTTTATCCTTATCATCTTTCCATGACCTTCTCAATTTTATTTCTATAAAAACCTTTAAATGATAGTTCTATGCATCTTTATTCATCCCCCAAAGAAATACCTTTTCCACTTTGAAGTCATCAATAGTGGGTTCTTGAAACTTATCTTTAGTAAGAGGTTTGAGTACCTTTGCAATCTAGTTTCTTGTATTTGAATCCATCTCTATCTTTGAAAAGTGACCTTAAGTTTCTTGGATTTGAGGGTCTTTCCCAGGCATTTACTAACCATGTCATCTAGTGGGAAAGCAACCAAGGTTATGTTCCTATTCTTACTCATTGCAATTTCCAACCATTTAGGGGTAGTATAGGCTGTATCCTTGGTGGGAGATGGTTAGTCAAGAATGGGGTTGACCATAGCAAGAATTTTTTCAAAATCAATGATATCAACAAGGTTAATAAAGACCTCAAGTTGATAGCTAGTGCTAATCCTAGGGAAATCAATTGCTTGATTAGCCATTTCCTTCTCAATTTGTTTACCTAAGTCCAAGTCAATAACTACTTCTTCAATGACGTACTCATTTTTATTTCTCTATAACCTAGATATAGTAACTAAAATAGGGAAGGAGTCACTAGAGCACCTTTAGACTTTTTATTAGAGGAAGGATTTTTAGCCTTATCCTTGGTTTTATTTGTATCACAAAATTTAACACTTGTATCATCAAAGGAAACATAAGGTTTTAACTCACTAGAAGCTTTTACAACTTGTTTCACACTCATCTAAAATTTGTCAAACCTCTATTCCTTTATCTACTTATCAATTCTCTATATTATAGGGAATGTTCTTATTTCAACATTTTCCTTTTTTGTTTATGAACAATCCACTTTTGGTATTGGTAGTTGTTTGATCTATTCATATGGGGGGTCCATTAGGGTAATTCCATCTTCCTTAGTTCCTCTAATATCCATATTCAATCCTATACATATGCTATGTTATAGAGAGAATCTATTGCAAAACCTCCTTATAACCTCTATTTAATCATGAAAATTATGCCAGTAATCTTTCACTAGTAGAGGTGGAAATTGTCCTCCCAAGTCTAAGTGCTCTCTTGAAAAGCCTCTATTATTGGATTTGGTTATTTCTTTGTAAAACTAAAAAATAAATTTCTTCATATGAAACTCTAGATATAGATAATTTGAAATAGATTTGCATTCACATAACCCCAATTCAATTAGAAAGGAAAAACCTAGATCCTTTCTAGGTGACTAAATCTTACTCACATGAGCAAATTGTTAGTAAAAATCAATTGGCATAAAGAATTTTAGTGCATACCTAGGTAATCTAATAGGTGCACCTTCAAATTCACCCACCTTGATGTATGTGAAATGTGGTAACTTAGTGCAAAATATGTCATAAATACTTACAAACTACATGGCCTCTTTAGAAAGCCTTTTGTTTAAATTTCTTGATAATTTGTGAGTCAAAATGCCAATAAATACATCATTCACTCTTTTATTATTCTCACAACACCTCTTCCTCTATAAGTGGGGACAATATTTGTGTATCTTAATACCTTGCATGAATGGTTCATGGTGTAGAAATGTCCCTTTTGTCACACAATCTAAGTTGTAGAACAAATATAAAGTCATGTTTCCAAAATGACCATTATTCAACTAATCATTCATTTCTCCTATAATTACATCCCCCTAGTTTAGGAATTAGGTACTCTATAGGATAATTTGGTTGAAAAGTTACATCTTATTTTTAAAGAAGAATGCTTGCTGGGAGCCCTTGGCTCTACATAACAATACCACCAAATAACAAGGTTTCATATGCTCTCTTCTAAGAGGATTGGGCAACCTTGAGCCTCCCTCCTATAATTTTAGTAGCTAATTTATAGCAATAATATTTTAGTATTATTTTTTCTTCTTTGTAAAGAGAGACCTAGAAAATACAATGGTAAAATTGGAATAGGTTTCTCTCACTAGATTTTTCATGGAAGCTATTATGGTTTCTCTATTAATAGGAAGCATAATATCTCCATTTATCTTTCTAACATACCTATACCTTGGGTTATACCTATTCATACATTCTATGATGAACTCAAGACATATTACACTTGAAAAGAACATTGTGACTTTAATTAAACCACTCTCTATAATTACCTCTACAAAGGAAGACTCAATAGGGTTTTTGGTTCTTTCACTAAAGTCTACTAAATCATAATTGGAAAAAATGTATCCCCACATTTAGGGGAAGAATAGACCAAACTGGAATCATGCTAAAAGATTTGAAATTTTATTGCTATAGTGAGAATTTCAAACTAGCTTAATCAACAATAATATTTTTAGACAAATTATCGCTCTAAACTATTACCATGAAGAAATAATATCATAACTCACCTCTTTGAACTCAAATCCTCTGCAACTTCAAATTCAATAAAAACCCCAATTATATTGTTTTCCACCTTCTCCTTGTTCAATTTTATGTTTCTTTAGATATGAGGCTATCTTTGAATCATCTGTGCCAATTCAATGTATGAGATTTTTCCCCTTAAAAAAATGTAAATTTATTGTCTTTTCAACATGTGAGTTCATCAATCCATCATTACTATTCCTTTTTTTAGAAATCAAACTTTATATTTCATGATATGTTGCTAGAATATTCCCTGTCACTGATTACTTAAAAAAACTAAACAAAACTTTCTTCATTCTCTATGTTTGATGATAAGTAAACACTTTGTGGCTATTGAGCTAAATGAACTAGTTTAAGATGTTCAAAACTCACTTAATTTTTTTAATTAAACTTGAAATAAACAAGGATGAATAAGTAGAACATGTACAAAGGTAACATCATGTCATGACTTATAAAACTAAACTTGAACTCATTTAACTTACTAGACCCATTAAACCAAATGAACTAGTTCGAGAGGCTCAAAATTTTACAATAACTAACTCTCATGCTAAAGCCATAAAGCTCAAGTGTAACTCAAGAACATTGAACTAGGTGAACCCATTGAGCCCATTGAACTAGTTTAAAGTTTAGAAGGTTCAATAGTTTGTTCCCTTTTCTTATCCAAATTTTGACACAACACTTTAAAGGAAAAAAAGACATGACATGTAGAAGAGGGGCTTAACTCCAATTTGGCTTGAAGATGATCACACATAGTTTTGATTTGAAGTAAAAAATTGGGGTGAAGATGACATCATCTCAGAATAGGACTTTTTTTAAGGAAAAATAAAGAGGAATCAAAATATTTGGTTACACAAATTTTTTTTAAAAAAAGGAGAGCCAAAGGGACCAATCACATCAAAATGGAAAAAAAGGACATGCCACATGAAGATTAAAAATTAATACATACTAATATGGGACTCTTGTCTTACAATTAGAGAAACTTGATAAATTTGAGATCTTACCCATTATAAGACAATGGAAGCATAAGCTCATCTAAATATGCTAGCCTAAATGAGTTAGAGTTTTAATGCCCAGTGGATTTTTAAGGGACCTTTCCACAATGAATCAAACTACTCATGTACACCTTTAGGCTCTCTTCTCCTATCTCACAACAACACTTCATCTCCCTTCATAAAAATTCTGGGCCTTTCCTTCTTTTAAAAGAATCTTCTTAACTTGTACTTGATGTAAAGTAATTTTGTCAACCATTTCACTCCTTTCTTCCTCAAGTTTAGTTAAGTACATTATCCTTTTCTCTAGAAAGCTCTAAAAATATTAATTTTCCACTATACTATGCAATTTAGAGGATGATAGTTCAAGAAAAAATGATAGTGAGGTAATTATGTCATAAACCAATTCGAATGGATCCATGTCAATGACTTTCTTTGACATGATCCTTTCAATAGACAAAGCCTCATAACATTTCTTGTACCATTATTAGCATTCTTACTAACCAATTTCTTCATAATAGAGACCAAGTTCTTATTACTAGATTCCTCCTACTCATTCCCTTAGGGATAGTAATATGAATAATGAGATAAGTATATAATGTGATAGTAATACAATATCATAATTTCATTGTAAGAGAATTAAGTGGCATTATCAATGACAATATTCAATTATAGTCCTATTCATGTCAATATATTTTCTTTAAAAAAAAAATGCATACAAATTGTATAGTGGGGAAATGTATCCACTACCTTATGCAAAGAAGAAGGGTAAAAACTATGATTCATTGCGTAATGTAGGCCCAATTAACACAAGCTAAAGCATCAATTTGTAACCTAATGCAAAAGGGAGAATTGCTTAGAATTAATTCTTCCTCACCTCCACAGAGGGAGGGTTTTATGAAGATAGATATAAAATTTAAAATCTAAATCTAAATTTAGATATGTATTAAAACGTAAAGAAGAAGTAAAATCACATTACAGTCAAGGCCAATTTCCTAAGGTGGTATCAATCTAGGTCAAGGCCCACTTTCCAGGGTAGGGACACAATGTGTCCCTCACCTTTTGTACTTGACAAAATAAATTTTGGATCTCTAAATTTCTACAAAAGAGTATTTGAATTTGCACTCTATTCTTTCTTCTTAGATCTGTAACCTACAAGAAAAGGGTTTTTTTTTTTGTTGACAAGGGGTTTACTTTGGTCAAACCCCATTTTAGGAACTAACTTTGAAATGAGATACAAATGGAAATGTTAGCAAGTATTAGAAGTAGATCTAACATTAAGCAATGCAAATATATGAGTATACTCTTGAATTTAGAATATAATCAAATATGTTGATACAATAGCCTTGAATCAACTTCAAAACTATAGGAAAGGAAATCAAAGTAAATCAAAAACTTTATGAATGATTATTCTTGAAATTCACCTTGGGAATGAATGTAACTCTTTGGAGAGATGAATGTAGAAGATGCAACAAAGGATCCCAAATGTATGAAGGCATATGTTGAATTTTGAAAATGCTAGATCTTGCATGAACTCCTCAAATTTCTTGAGTGCTTAATTCATTGATGTTTAATGGAGAACTTGTTTGAATGCCTTGAATGTTTGAAGACTTGAATGGACATTCTTAATCTTATGGATGAATAGTTTGGTAGACGATTAATGGATTCAAAATGGAGTAAATTAGGTGCTTATAAAGGATTCAAAATAAAATTACTTCACTATCTGATTGTGAAAGGAAAATAATGTCTAAAAATAACCTTGACATAAGGGTTGAGAAGGGGACCCAAAATAGGTCCTGGTTTAGGTTAACACTGTGAACTTGAGTAGGGCGGTGATGTACTATGTCCCTAACTTGGGTTAGAACCATAGCATGTCTATGACCTCAGGGCCCATAAAGCTTAAGGATTCCCTTGGAGTCCCATAACTAGTGCTAATTTTAGGAAATTAGGTGCAAATCTTGAGAAAAACCTTGATTTATTGTGAAAAAGTTGGAAAATAAAATTGGAAGACACCAAAAGAATAGGTCCTACATTAGGCTTTGTGACAAAAATAGGAATGCCAAGGAGGATCCATGAGATCCTACCCCAATTTTGTCTTGGAGTAATCAAAAGAGACAAGCATAAAGGGGAGAATAAAAATTAAATGCAATTTATGATGAAATCACATTAGACATGGGCGATAAATTGTCATTAAATTAAAGTGTTTCCAATTTAAGATGGTACATTTAGCCCCAACTTAGTGAGAGTATGGGCTCAACCCAAACTCATGATAAAGGAGAGAAGAAAGACTCTAAAAAATCACAATGAGATAAAACATCACTTAATCAAAGGGCATTATCCCTAGAGACAAAGGGTCCTAAGTGTTGGAAACTACAATTAGAAGAATTATTGTATTGTCATTGATGTCAAATTTATTGATGAGACGTGTTGCTATTTGATCTAAATATCATATATATTTGATTGATGAAGAGGATTTGAGAAGTTGCTCATAACAAAAGCACGTAGAGGAAAGGTTGAGTTATGAAAGGGAAGCTACAATGGACATTTTACTAGTTAGATTGTGACAAGACAAAGTGATTATTTTAATCACGTTGGTGTTCAAGTCTTTACAATACATGTCAATAGATATCACTTATGTAAAGCTTGACCGATCAATCAAGTAAAAGATCAAGGAACTTGAAGTTTATGTTGAGTGATGCTAGTGTCAACCGAGCCATACTAAGTGTTGAGTGTAATTTTAGTGTTGATTGAGCATCAATATCAACCAAATAAAAAAGTTGATATTGAGCTACAACTTTTGTAGTGATGAAGCAATTCAGTGACAATCAAGTGTCAAAACTTAGTAATGGTCGAGTGGTAGTATTTTGAATGCGTGTGAGAAATAGTGATTTCCAATAGACTTAGTTGATTTCTTGGGATATGGAAACCATGTTGAAGATAAGATTGATGAGTTGGATCATTTAATTTAAGGATAGGATTAGCTATCATACCTAATGAAAAATTTTGATGAGAAGATTCTAGAAAACAAGGAAGATGGATAGATACAATGAACTTGATGAATCAAATCACGAACCTTAAGATCTATGGTGATTGTGAAAATGAAAAAGGGCTAGAATTACTTATTTAAGGAGGTGTAGAGCCAAACTTAGTAGAAAAATAGAGCACATTAAGGGGGTGATAAGAGTGTGAATGATATATGTGAAGAAGAGAAACATAGCAAAGAATTTTTATGTGTTTTGAGTAAGAGGGAACAAAGTTACTGAGATTGATAAGTAAATCTAAGAAGAAGACTTTAGTGTGTTGTAAAGACAAGGGTGAATGCTTGAAGGGTTGCCAAGAAAATCAAAGATAGAGGCGACAGAGAAGTTTTGTCAGATAAACAACACATGAACTAAATAGAGATCTAAAACTATAAAAGTGAGTTGTAATCATATAGATCAAACCCTCTTATTTTCTTTCTAATCATTGTAAATAGTTTGTATTAAAATCCTTTTAATGAAAGGTTGATCTAACAGTCATTGAAGAACTTAATAGTCTATATAAACCCTTAGGCAAGATGACATTCTAATGGAATGATCAAATTCCTTTGACAAAGCCACTCCTAATAGGGTGATTAAATCCTTTAATTAGGTCACATTTAATAGTATGTTTTGTAACTTTAATAGGTTTGGCTCCTAACAACTTCAAAAGAGTGAAAAAGTGGTGACATGTTGCTGATGGTTTTTTCCAAAATTGGGTTTCCACATTGAATCCTAGTGTCAAACTTGTGTTGAATGTTTTGTGGTGTTTTACATTTCCAAGTTTACATTTAGCAAAGTATGTTATCTTAGGACAGTGAACTTATAGTTAATCTTGTTGCCAAGTTTATAGTAGAGACTGAGTTATAGTAGGATGAGATAAACATATATTGTTTAGTGTTTGATTGTTCAAATGGTACTTATGGATCTTGAGTAACTAATTCACCCCCCCACCCACCCCTCTTAGTTATTCTAAACATTTTAAAAATTGATATAAGAGCATTGGTGCTTATAAGAGAAGTTTGAAGGTACTTAAAGCTAAAAGATCATGACTCACAAAAGGGAGGTACCAAAGTTGAACAAGGATAAGTTTTCTGCATGGTAGACATTGATGACAATACACATATCCAATATTAGTGATGTAACAATATTTTTGTTGGATAATTAATATGTGAAGATAACAATTGTTCCTCTGAATGCTCAACAACTAAAAGAAAAACAAGAACACAATCAGACAATGTTGGAGACTACTTCAACCCTAAGCTATGTCAAGTTTGATGATATAAAGGAATGTGATAGTGCAAAATAGATGTGGGACAAATTGAATACCATATATGGAGAAGATGACAATGTCTTAAGAGCCAAATTAGAGAGCCTAAGAGGTAAATTTGATGAAATGAGAATTATGGAAGGTGAGAACATAGTATAATAATGTATGAGAATCAAGGAAGTTGTCAATGCTATTTGAGGTGCAAATAGACTGATTGAATATTAAATAGTGATAATCAAGGTATTGAGAACTCTACTTCCTACATATGTCATTAGGATTTATACAATACAAGAGTTGAGATGCACTCCAGTTAACACTTTGACTTTGGAAGGTGTAATTGGTAGACTTACAAATTTTGAGATGTCTAGATTTGATAACTACACACCTACTACTATTGAATATGCATTTAAGTCACAGTTGGTTCTTAGCAAAAGAAAAGGAAAACATGTGAAGAGTGATAGTGACACCTGTGATGATGAGCTTGATGAACTTGAAACACTTACTATAAAAATATTTGGAAGAGGTAGAGGTAAATTACCCATAATTTGTTTTTCATGCTATAAGGTTGGTCATATAGCTACAAGATGTCTTGACATAGAAGACAGGGATGAGAGAAAAGAAAACAAGTACAAAGGAAAGAGAGATGACTAAGAATACAAGAAAAGGTAAGAAATCTTGTTATATTGTTAAAGAAGAAACTAAAATTGAATTTGAAAGTAATGATGATGAAGTTGTCTATATTTCTATGAAATAAGATTCTTATGAAAAATGAGAAAACTTCTTTAATTCCATATGTGAACAAAAGTAATAGATGGATAATTGATAGTGGATGCTCTAATCATATGACTTGTGATAGAAATAAATTTGAGGAAATATGACCATTGAAAGGTGGTTATGTTAAACTTGGTAATGATATTCCATATGTTGTGAAAGGTAAAGGTACAATTCATTTGACTAACAAAATTAGTTGAGACAATTCATAGTTAAACAAATCAGGATACAGAGTTGAATTCCATCATAGAAAGGTCAAGATATATGATGTTGATTGGAAGTGGTGATCAAACAAGAGGTAACTTGATCTATCTAGATTTATATAATGAGACATATTTGTTTGCACAACAAGAAGATGTTTGGTTATGACATAAGATATTATGTCATGTAAATTTTGACAATTTGGTGAACATTAGTAAAATGAAGAAAGTAAGAGGGTTTCCAAAACTAAAGAAGCCTAAAAATGCTCTGTGTAAACAATGTTAATTGGGAAA
This sequence comes from Cupressus sempervirens, assembly GCA_028749045.1. Classification (NCBI taxonomy): domain Eukaryota; kingdom Viridiplantae; phylum Streptophyta; class Pinopsida; order Cupressales; family Cupressaceae; genus Cupressus; species Cupressus sempervirens. Next base: position 187,846,395 of record CM053784.1, on the reverse strand, counting down.
AATGACACAAAGTCTAGTTTCAAGAGAAAAACATACATATATCGTGATATTTTGGAATCAGTCCATACTGAACTTTGTGGACCTATTGATGTTCAAAGCTATTGTGGAGATAAGTATTTCATTCAATTTGTTGATGAATATTCTAGAATGATGATTATGATGTTTCTTAAAGGTAAATTTAATGCTTTTTAGTTATTTAAGTGGTATTTGGCTAGAGTTGAAAAAGAAAAAGAGAATAGTCTAAAGTGTTCAAGATCTGACAGAGGTGGTGAATTCATTTCCAATAAGTTCAAATACATTTTGGAATGATAGATGAATTATGAGACAGATGTTAGCACCAAAGACCCCTCCTTAAAATGGGATAGGTAAAAGGAGAAAAAATTCAATAATGGATTGTGCAAAAACATTGATGATGCAGAAGAATGTATCACAAAAGTATTGGAAAGAAGCTATTAGTATTGTTGTCTATACCTTAAATGAAGTAAAAGTCAAGAAAGAAAGAAATGATATTGAATGTAAGGAAGAACCTAAAGATTATAGTACATTCATATATGTGGATGATGGTGCTCCCAAAATTCCTACTAAACAAGCAAACCAAGCTATAGTTCCTAGTAGATAGGAAATGATAAAGTGTAACAATAGGTTTTCAAGCAACATATAGTGAGTATCAAGCAACATTCAGAAGATGTTGAGTCATAGATAGGTAATTTCAACCATCAGACAAACAATTCCAAGCATGCAAAATGAGAACCAAAATCTAAAAAAGAAAGAAGTAATGAGCTTAAGATTATTTTTCAAGATGAACCTATTAAAGAATAGAGAAGGAGATCAATTATGACAAGAAAGATACTCAGAAATGATACATGCTTACTTCGTGCAATTGATCCCAATTCAGTGAAAGATGCTCTAGACAATGAAGATTGGATCAAGGAAATGAATGAAGAAATTGAAAAAATTGACAAGAATAACACTTGGACCCTAGTACCAAAACCAAAAGACAAAAAAAAATTAGATCAAAGTGGGTTTTCAGGAATAAGCTTAATGAAAATGGGGAAGTTACAAGGAACAAGGCAAGATTAGTATGCAAAGGATATGCTTAAGAAGAAGGAGTTGACTATGGAGAAACCTTTGCTCCTGTAGTAAGACTAGAAGGAGTTAGATCTTTGCTTGCATATTCAGCCTAAAATAATTTCAAGGTATATCATGTCAAATCTATATTTTTAAATGGCATACTTGAGGAAGAAGTTTACATAGAACAACCTGAAGGATTTGTGGACCTTGACAAGAAGAATATGGTATGTAAATTGAACAAAGCTCTATATGGATTGAAATAAGCTCCAAGAACATGGTATGAAATATTACACAACTATTCAGGAAAATTGATTTTGTAATGGCAAATGATAATAGTAATCTATACTTGAAGATTGGTAAGAACAATGAAGTACTAATATCTAAAATATTTGTTGATGACATTATATTTGGAGTAAAAGAAGCTTTATACAAATTAGTTACTGATGCAATAAAGAAGAAATTTGAGATGTCAATGTTTGGTGAAATCAAATTCTTTGTTGGTTTGCAAGTATATCAAATGAAATTTTCTAATTTCATTGCTCAGTCTAAATATATCGAGGAGATATTTATTTTTTTTGGAATGAAAGAATCAAGACCAGTAAGCACATCCATGTCTACAAAACATAAATTATCTAAAAGTGATGAATTTGTTGTTTTGAACTAGACACTATATAAATCCATGATTGGAAAATTGCAATATCTTGTTCATAACAGACCTGACATTGCATTAGTTGTTTAGATAGTTGCTAGATTTTTAGTAAATTCTAAAGAGAATCATATGATGGTAGTGAAAAGGATATTGAAATATCTGAAAGAGACAAAAGACTATGGTTTGTATTGAAAGATAAGTGATAGATTTGAAGTGAAGATATTCACTAACTTTAATTGGATAGGAAATATTGGTGACATAAAAAGCACTAGTGGAGGTGCATTCATTCTAGGAAAGAGATTGGTGTCATGGAAAACTAAGAAACACAATTGTATTTCCCAATCAATGGTCAAGGCTAAGTATGTGGCTGATGTAGGAGCATCTTGGATTGCATAGCTATCTTGCATATTTGCCGAGTTGCAATATTCTTGCATTGTTGAGTTTCTTAGTTGTTTCTAAGTTCATAGTTGGTGTTAAGTTCACAGTTGTTGCTGAGTCATTCTTTGGTTTTCAAGATTTCTTTGGCTGTTGAGTCATCCTTTGGTTGCTGAGTGTTGTTGAGTTTGCTGAGTTGCATCATTTGTTGGATTCTTCATTTGTCAAGTTGTTTGTGTGCACTTCCCTATTGAGTCCAACCTTTGCATTTGATTTAGTGATAGATATCTATTGTGAGATGACTTGTGGCTTATTCTAGGATTTAATATAAGAGTCTATTTTTTTGTAATTGCAATAGGATGACTTGTGTCTATGCATGTATTTAAAGAGGTCTTTGGTAGAGTCAAATAGAATTGAGAGGTTAAAAGTGTAGGAGGAGCAGAAGTGAGTTGAATTATTAAGTTTCAACATTGAAGATTAATGTATGTTGATCATAATCCATAAGGTCTTACATTTGGGCATCTATCTAATTTTTTGATGAATATATGAAAAAATTTATTTCTCTATCTCCGAGTTTGCTATTATTTGGTGTTTATTTTATGTTATGTTTACTCTAGCAGGTGGTTTGGATAGCCAGGTATGCCTTTGGCATTGATTATCTCATCCCTCCTTGCATCAGGTGGTATCAGAGCATGAGGTTCATCTTGATGGAGACTAGATCATGTAGAACCCCAAGTGAATTTGGGTTGTATGGTTGTAGATCTATGGATTTGACCTATAACTTGCAAAGGGTTATGACCTTGTAGGAACTTAGTTTTGAAGATGGTTTGAGGTAGAGGAAATGTCGATAATGTTGTGTTGGATACAATAAGATAGATTACAGTGAGATCAAATGTTGTAGGGACAAACTAGAGAAGAGGAGCACATCTTGATGATGTGAGTGATGATGAAGCAACAACACCAAACCCTAATCTAGAACCTAAAGAAGATCAAGATGAGGCAAGGTTGTTGAGAGTATTTTCTAGGGAAAATTCAAAACTTATTGTTGAATTTGTTCCTTATGATGGAAAATTGGATACCAATGTTGTGTTGGATTAGATATTTTAAATGGAGAATTTCTTTGAGTATGAAAACACTCCTGATAATAGGATGGTGAAGATTGCAATTACAAGGTTGAAAGGACATGCCTCACTATGGTGGAAGAATTTGAAAATTGATAGAAAAAGGAGAGAAAAGAAGAAGATCATGACTTGCACAAAGATGGTGAACAAGGTAAAGCACAAGTTCCTTCTTGTTTATTACCAAGTTAGTTTGTTGAGAAAGATGTAAAATTTGAGACAAAGAGACATGATTGTAAAGGAATATGCTAAATAATTCTATAGATTAGACATTAGATTTGGACATATGGATGATGATGTTGAGAAAATTGTAAGGTACATAAATGGATTAAGATCTGGAATTCAAGATGAGATAAGTTTTGTGAAATTAGAAAGTGTGGAGGAAGCATATCAATATGCTTTGAAAGCTAAGGAGATCTTGACAAAGAAGCATGAACAAAGAAAAAGAGGTAGAGGTGGTAGATTCTAGAGAGACAGAGGTAGATCTTATTGAGAAGGTGGTAGATTTGATAGTTCTATGCAAGATAAGGAAAATACAAATGGAAGAATGATGATAAAGGCAAGACCAAGTGGAAAGGTAGTGATTCTTACTGAGGAGCTATTGGTTCTTATTGAGGAAGAGGTAATTGTTATTCTAGAGGTGAACTTTGTGGTAATTGTTTTAGATGTGGTAAAGAAGGACATAGATCTTTTAAATGTAGATCTTCTGATTGTGGGCAAGATAAAAAAATATTGTGGTTCAAGGAGATACTAAGGGTTCACCTAGTGGGCCTAAGGCTAGAGAAAATCTAATGGTGAGAAGAACCTTATGTAACAAGGAAGTGATGAGAAACCTGTCCTAAGGAAAAGTCTTTTCAAGACTAGATGTAAGATGGCTAGAAAATGTTGCAACATGATCACTGATAGTGGAAGTTCTACAAACTTGTCATTAGAATAATTGGTTACAAAATTGCAATTGCAAAGGTTGGAGCATCCTAAACCTTATCATGTTTCATGGATCAAAGATGAGCATAACATATTGGTAAGTGAACAATGTATTGTGAAATTCAAGATTAGACATTGCTTTGATGAAGTTTTGTGTGATATTATGCCTATGGATTGTTGTCATATTTTTTTGGGTAGACCTTGGCAATATGATAGATACGTTGTACATGATGGAAGATTGAATCAATATACTCTTTGGGTGAATGGGAAGAAGCAATAATTGCTGCCTTTAATTTAAAGTCTAGATGAGCTTAAGTGTACTACTATAAGAACTTTCATTGTAGTGCCTCTCCCATTTGACTTATGTAAGTCATCCTGATGGATGCAACCTTGCTGATCTTTTGTTGTGATGGGATCATGATTGTGACCCTGAGTGGTCTACACTGTCGAGGTGTTTGGATTTATGTTTTTGTATTAGTTGCTTTGATTATGTGTTTGACTAATCTTTGAGATTATGATGTGATTTATGGTTCATTGAGGTTTGTGCCAGTGGTTACCAGGATTGATGTGGTATCATGAGGTTTTGATTATGTTTCATGATGACTATTTTGAATGATGATTATTCTGAATGTGTTTTAACTGCTGCCCAGTTGTGTGTTGTGACTCTATCATGTTCATCTCGAACCTCTGGTAGTACTTTCAAGGGATAATATCATGGAGAACATGCTAGTGTGTCTTTGTTAGATTTAAAGTTGTTATTTTAATTAAATGGTTTAAAAGATGAGTAAATGAAATGTTATTTTTGAAAGGAATTGAAAGATATGTACTTGTTTTATGGTAAGTGACTCTTGGACCCTTGCTTGAAAATCTTTCAGTTTCATTATGCATTAGTGCTTATGTTATGTTTTATTAATGAAATTATGAAAGAGGAGTAATGATGGTTTTAGTGTGTGATTTACCTTTCATTCCATGTCTTATGTTGTTTTGGGCATGTGTGCTCTTGTGTGGATTTGGACATTTTGTCCGCCATTTGTCTTGGTGGCCAAGACTGTTGTTTTTGCCTTTGTGGTTTTGTTTGAGTGGTGACTTGAATCATAGGTCTTAGGTCTCTCTTGGCTTCTGGAGTTTCCGATTGATGTTCTGAGTACCTTCTTAAGTAGAAGCCAATTCAATCATGACATATCATATTTATGGCCATTGGAGAAGTTTAAATTTTCATGTTATTCTTAATGGAAGAGCTATCTTGTCTTCATAATCTACTAGGTACTTGTTAGAGTTCATGCTTGGGTTTTTGTGTTTCCTTTTTCACTGACCCACCCTTATGAGGTGTAGTGTGGTTGTGAGCATTCCTTGTTTGAGGATGATTTTGCCATGTCATTTGGGAGTGACTCAGTTCTTTGATGAGTCTAGATTCTCCTTTTTGGATGTTGTCTTTGGCACATCTCTATATCCTTTTCTCTCTTGTGAGAGTAGGCTAGTGTGGTTATGCCACTAGCTTAGTTAGTGTTTTCTGTTGAGTATGTTGATGGTTGGTGGAATTGTGAGTTCCCTAATGCATCTTGGGCTGATTTTGTGTAGAGGTTGAGAGTTACTCCCTCTCAGCCCTAATACTGTATAGTATCCTTCTCCCCAAGCTTATATCTTCATGTAGCTAGAGATTGAGTTTAGCATTAAGTTTGTTAGGAATAAGGTGTCTCAACCTTGTATAACTCCTATTCTTATTATTGTTTTGTAAAATTTATTTTTTCAAATATTATGTAAATGTGAGTGTACATGTCTAGTTGGCATGTTGATAACTTACATGTGTTGGCATCTTGAAGTGTGTGAAGGAGATCATGGCTAAAATGGTTATGATTGATTCCTATGATGCATAAGACCTATTTAAGGAATGAGCTACAATGGGTGTAAGAGCATCTTATGACATGGGGCCTATTTGGGTGCCCGAGAATGAGTGGTTGGTGTGTGTAAGAGAATATGCCAAAAATAGGTTGGTATGATGGATTCCCTTACACTTCTCTTGTGACCACTATTTTTGGTAGATTCTATGACAAGTTGTCATTGCCTATTCAAGGGATGGGTGACCTTTTCTTGTTATTGCATGTACATGTGGCATTGTGCATGGTTCTTGGTGGTTGAGCCATGAAAAATGATCAACTCCTTTGTGGGCATTTTTTTGGGTCTTAAGATGTTCATAAAAGTAGTATTGCATGTTGTAAATGCAAGAGAGAGGAAGAGGAGAGTGTGCAGGTACTGAGGTGTTGCTGGAGTCTTCTATTGTTGCTATTAAACTTGCATTGCAAGTGTATTGTAACCTTGTGTTGAAGATAATACATTTTTTAGGTTTTGAAGGGGTGGGGTTGTTTTACCAAAAGGTTTTTCCCCACCAAAAAATCTTTGTGTTATGTGTTTCTTTTTATATCTATTTTCTCTATGCATGGTTGGCTACAATATTGTTGTTTATATGATATCAAATTTGTAAGTGTAAAATATTTTAATAGGATTTGCACCATACTTCTCTTAAGAGATTAGTGTAGGAAGCTGTTTCCGCACCTAAGTTTCCTTACAAGTGGTATTAGAGCCTGATCAACTTTTGATCCTAGTTGTTGGGTAGGGTTTTTTGAGCTAATCTCAAGTTGAGTGGGAGTCTTGTGCAGAGCATCCTGAATCTTATTTATAGATTGAGATGGTGAGTTCATCATATGGAAGAATGGAGGTGGAGAAATTTAATGGCACTAATTTCAAGTTGTGGAAAATCAAGATGGAAGACATGTTGGAAGATTGTGACCTATGGGAAGTGACTTCAAATGCTACGAGACCAGCAATTGTAGCTCAAGTAGATTGGGATATCAAAGACTATAAAGCTAAGGGTCTCATAAGACTCTGTTTAACTGATGAAATCCTTCTAAATTTTCTAGATGAGAAAACCACATATAGTTTGTGGGAAAGACTTGGGGCTGTGTATCAAGCCAAATATTTGGTGAACAAGTTGTTCTTGAGGAAGAAGTTGTATTCTCTATGAATGGAGGAAGGTGGATCCTTAATGGATCATTTAAATGCATTTAATCTATTGGCTGCACAGTTGACATTAGCTGGTGTCAAGTTAGAGGAGGAGGATTTTTACTACACACTTTTTTGTTCTTTACCGAATTCATGGGACCATCTTGTGATGGCTCTCAGAAGCACATTAGTCACTTTAAAAATGGATGATGTGGTGTCTTTGCTACTATCAAAGGAGATGCAGAGAAAGGCTTCCATTTCGAAAAAAGAAGCCGTTACTGTTTGTGGGAGATCCACTGAAAGAGGTAAGAAAAATGATAATAAGTCTGACAATAAGGGTAGATCCAAATCTCGTGGGAAGTCAAAGACTTCCAATAAGTCCAAGGAAAAATGTTGGAACTATGGTAAACCTGGGCAATTTTGTAAAGATTGCAAAGAGCCGAAGAAGAAGAAGAAAGGTTCAGATTCAGCTTTAGAAAGATCTCAAGAAGATGGTGATGCATTCATCATAGATTTGGCAGCCCATGCATTTGATGATGTGTGGTTGGTTGACTTGGGTGCATCTTTTCACATGACCTCTCATCAAAACTGGTTCTCAAAATATGAAGAGTTCAATGGTGGAAAGGTGTACTTGGGTGATGATTCTCACCTAAAGATAGTTGGATGCGGAAGGGTCATTATCAAATTTCCTGATGGACGAGTAAAGGGAATCAATGGAGTTATGCACATTCTAGGTTTGGCATGAAACCTATTATCTGTAAGTATGCTGAATGATGTAAGTGTGCAAGTTTTTTTTTTGAAAGAAGGATGCAAGATGATGAGAGGATCGATAGTGCTTGCAAGGGGTACTAGGAGAGGTACCTTATTTCAGCTAGATGCATGTATTCATCTATGTAATAGTTCTTCATCCTCACCATCTGAACAAGTAGTGAAGAATACTGTGGTTATTGGTTCCGATGGAAATTGAAACACTTTGGAAGGAAAGCTTTCTGCAAAAAAGACAATGTTGTGGCATTTGAGATTTGGTCACATTGGTGAAAATGGTCTCAGAACCCTGAAAAATAAAAATCTCATTGAGGGGTTAAATGATTGCAATCTCAAGTTTGACTTCTGTGAACACTGTGTCTATGGTAAACAAAATCATGTTCAGTTTTACTCTAGTTCTCACAAATCTTCTGATGTTTTGTATCTTATTCATTCTGATGTATTTGGTCCTGTAAAAGTTCCTTCAATCTCCAAGTCTATATTTTTTGTATCTTTCATAAATGATTACAGTAGAAGGACATGGATTTATTTCCTTAAAAGTAAGACACAAGTTTTTAGTTGATTCAAGGAATTTAAATCCCTTGTAGAGAATCAAACTAGTAAGAAGATTAAGTGCATGAGAACTGACAATGGTGGTGAGTTTTGCTCAGCAGAGTTTGAACAATTCTATAAAGAACAAGATATCAAGAGGCATAAGACAAATCCTTATATCCCACAACAAAATGGAGTTGCAAAGAGAATGAAAAGGACATTGATGGAGAAGGCTAGGAGTATGCTTAGTGGAACTAGTTTAGAATAAAGGTTTTGGGCCGAAGCTATGGCCACTGCTTGCTATCTTGTTAACAGATCTCCTACATCAACCCTTGTTGGTAAGACACCCATGGAGGTGTGGTCTAGTAATAATCCTTCAATTAGACATCTTCATGTTTTTGTTTGTGAAGCTTATGCACATGTTCCAAAGGAGAAATGATCTAAGTTGGAAAACAAAGCTGTTAAATGTATTTTCATCAGGTACAGTGCTGGTGTGAAAGGAAACAAGCTTTGGGATCCTGTGACTAGTAAGGTGTTGTATAGTAGAAAGGTTATTTTTAGAGAGCTAACATCTTCTCCTATTGTCCTACAACCAGATGAAAAAGAAAAGGAAAAAGATGTTTTTCAGTTGCCTCCTATGCCTAAGAAGACTAAACAGAGAGACCATGTTGGGTCTAATGATGAGGAGAGCTCTAGCAGCTCTGATAGTTTAGAAGAAGAGGAAGAACAACCTCAACCTCAACCCTTAAGGATATCAACAAGAGAAAGAAAGCAACCAAAAAGGTTTGGTTATTCTATGTTAGATTCCAGTTGTGCTTTTTCTTTGATTACTAACACTGATGAGCCTAGATTTGTGAATGAGGTTTTGGGCATGGAAGATGCAAGTTCCTGGATTAAGGCTATGGATGATGAGATGGCTTCATTAGAGAAAAACAAAACTTGGGACCTTGTACCTTTTCCTGAAAGGAGAAAATTTGTTGGCTGTAAATGGGTGTTCAAGAAATTCTGTGCAGATGGCAATGTTGAAAGGTACAAAGCTAGATTGGTTGCGAAGGGGTATTCATAGGTGGAGGGAATAGATTATGGTGAAATATTCTCTCCTGTTGAAAAGTTGACATCCATTAGATTTCTATTATCTCTTGCTACATCATATGATTTACAAATAGAACAGATGGATGTAAAGACAAATTTCCTTCATGGTGATTTGGAGGAAGAGATTTATATGTCACAGCCTGAGCACTACATTGTTAAAGCTAAAAAATCCTTAGTTTGTAGATTAAATAAATCTCTATATGGTTTGAAGAAATCTCCTAGGATGTGGTACATTAAGTTTGATGCCTTTGTTTTGTCAATTGGATTTGTAAGATCAAAATCAGATCACTGTGTTTATTTCAGAGTTGAAAATGATCGCCTTCTTATTGTTGCATTATATGTTGATGATATGTTGCTATTTGGGAAGGGTAAGGGTATGATTTATGATTTTAAATCTCAGTTGTCAGCATAGTTTGAGATGAAAGATCTTGGGGCAGCTAGGTACATCTTGGGTATGGAAATCAGTAGAGACAAGTCTAATAGGAAACTTTGGTTGAGTCAGAGTAAGTATGTGAAGTCTGTGTTGGACAGGTTTAGCATGGTAGATTGTAGACCACCATGTGTTCCTATTTCTGTGGGAACAAAGTTATCTGTAGATGATTGTCCAAAATCTCCTAGTGAGATGGAGGACATGAGTAGAGTACCTTATGCTAGTGCAGTTGGTAGTCTTATGTATGCTATGGTCTATACTAAACCAGACATTGCCCAAGCAGTGGGAGTCTTGAGTCGGTTTATGGCTAATCTTGGATGAGTACATTGGGATGCATTTAAGCGAGTATTTAGATATTTGAGGGGTACATCAAATTACTTCATATGTTATCATGGTAACTCTTTTGGATCTCTGCATTCAGTTTCTATTCATGGGTTTGCAGGTTTAGATTGGGTAGGTGATATTGACAGTAGGAGATCCACTAGTGCTTATGTGTTCACTATGTTTGGTGGTGCCATCAGTTGGATGAGAAAGTGACAACCTGTGGTTGCTTTGTCCACTACAGAAGCTAAGTACATGGCTACTACTCATGCTTGTAAGGAAGCCATTTGGCTTAAGAGATTGTGTTCTGATGTTGGTGTTGATGCAGAATAGATTACTATTTGGTGTGATAGTCAAAGTGCTATTTGCCTTGCAAAGAATCCAACTTTCCATGCTAGAACAAAGCACATTGATGTGCAATTTCACTTTGTGAGAGATATGGTGGAAGATGGGAAGGTAAATTTGGAGAAGGTGGATACTGCAAAGAATGTTGCAGATGCATTAACGAAACTAGTGGGCACTAAAAAGTTTAGATGGTGTACAGAGTCTATGGGCCTTTTGGCCTATAGCGGTTAGTTCTTGTTATGTTGCTGTTGCTCTTACAAGGTGTTTGAAAAGTGGGAGAATGTTAGGAATAAGGTGTCTCAACCTTGTATAATTCCTATTCTTATTATTTGTTTTGTAAAATATATTTTTGCAAATAATATATAAATGTGAGTGTACATGTCTAGTTGGCATGTTGATCACTTACATGTGTCGGCATCTTGAAGTGTGTGAAGGAGATCATGGCTGAAATGGTTATGATAGATTCCTATGATGCGTAAGAGCTATTTAAGGAATGAGCTATGACAGGCGTAAGAGCATCTTATGACATGGGGCCTATTTGGGTGCCCAAGAATGAGTGGTAGTGTGTGTAAGAGAATATGCCAAAAGTAGGTTGGTATAACGAATTCCCTTACACTTCTCTTGTGACCACTATTTTTGGTGGATTCTATGAAAAGCTATCATTGCCTATTCAAGAGATGGACACCATTTTCTTGGTATTGCATGTACATGTGGCATTGTGCATGGTTCTTGGTAGTTGAGCCATAAAAAATTCCCAACTCCTTTGTGGGCATTTTGTTGGGTCTTAAGATGTTCATAAAGTAGTATTGCATGTTGTAAATGCAAGAGAGAGGAAGAGGAGAGTGAGCAGGTACTGAGGTACTGCTGGAGTCTTCTATTGTTGCTATTAAACTTGCATTGCAAGTGTATTGTAACCTTGTGTTGAAGATAATACATTGTGCAGGTTTTGAAGGGGTGGGGTTGTTTTACTGAAAGGTTTTTCCCCATCGAAAAATCTTTGTGTTATGTGTTTCTTTCTCTATCTATTTTCTATATGCATGGTTGGTTGCAATATTATTGTTTATATGATATTGAATTTGTAAGTGTAAAAGATTTTAATAAGATTTTCACCATACTTCTATTAAGAGATTAGTGTAGGAAGCTGTTTCCACACCTGAGTTTCCTTACAAAGTTGGGTGTGGTTTTCCTAGCATGGTGCTAGAGGAACATGGTATCGTTGGACACATGTTACCATCTCGTGAGTTGGTATGCAGAGATTATATGATTGTGTCCACAGAAAAAATTCTTTGAACCTTGTGAGAAAGTGATATCTTGTCTAGTTGGGTTGTGTTACCCTAGTTCCCAGTGATAGTTGAGCTTTTTTACCTTGGATAGGCATTGTGCTTCTACACTTGGTGGTGAGTAGTCTTTTGGAGTGTGTCCTTTTGTTGGTAAAATTTCATCCTCTTTGTTCTAAGGGTGAGTTTATATGAATTCTAGAATGATCATATGTGACATGATAGTATTCTTGGGAATTTGGGATGGTTATTCCCCATGATTCCAACTCTGGTTGGAAGTGTTCTATGTTTTGACCTAGTTTTGTAGTCATGGTAGGTGCATGTTTTGTTGGGCACCTGTTGACAAGGTAGAGAAACTTGTTCCTTACCTTGTATTGTTGACTTTATGGCTAGATGGATTTTTTCCAAGCGCATAGAAGGTTCCTTGTTGGAGGACCTTGTGTCTATGGGACACCTATTCTCTTGTGGTTAACCTATTTGGGGGTTAACATGATGGTTTGAGAATGTTGGAGTGACCTAGTTTGACTTGTGGAGAGTTTGATGAGTCATTCCTTTTGCTCAATTTTGATTTTGGTTCTTATGTGTTTCGATTTCTATTCTTGGATTGCAGGCTTCCAGGAGTAAGCCTAGTCTTGGGGGGGATGATGTAGTGCCTCTCCCATTTGACTTCTGTAAGTCATCCTAATGGATGCAACCTTGCTGATCTTTTGTTGTGATGGGATCATGATTGTGACCTTGAGTGGTTTACACTGTCGAGGTGTTTGGATTTATGTTTTTGTATCAGTTGCTTTGATTATGTGTTTGACTAATCTTTGAGATTATGATGTGATTTATGGTTCATTGAGATTTGTGCCAGTGGTTACCAAGATCGATGTGGTATCATGAGGTTGTTTCATGATTACCTTGAGATGTGTGCAAAGATTGCACTATGTACTTTTTACCATGCTACACTGAACTAGGTTCCTATAGCAGTGGTTAGTCATGTTTATGACTATGGTTGTTTATGTGTTTTAAATGCCTTTTTATGCAGAGTAATCAATCATTATTAAATGCTTAAGTAATTAAATGGATTGTTCATGTTGGATTCTTTGGTTTTGTGTTGTAGACATTTACCTTGTTATATTTTGATATGTGAGATATTTGTTACTTATGTGATGATTTACATTTGAGACGACCCGAGGGTCAGATGTTATACTTTGATTTTAGTATCATAGGATGTAGACTTCTATGCTATTCAGTTAATCATATTGTATGATGATGCCATTTTGAGATGATAGTGTGTTTTATGATGATATCTAGTTATTTTTTATTTGGACACCTCTGATTATGTTATGTAATGGATTTAATGCTATGGTTATTTACTTCATTCCTGTGTTTTTATGCCTTATGCGAACGTGAGTGATGTAAATAGATTATTTTAATATAATTAAATAAATGGTTAAATTAAGTGATTTAATGCATTTATTGCTTTGGTTATATTATTATATGCAATTGCACTTGATCGTGTTGTTTAGTGTGTAGGATTTATATCCCTAGCAGTGACACATGGAGTTAGTGATTCAACCATTCATATTTTACCAATGTTGTGCTTATATGGTCGACACATCTTTTATTAAATGTTTAAATTAAACCTTTTGGTGATTATTAAATCCAAACTCATTTGCATTATGTGATTAGACCAGTAAGCATGTCTGTGCATTTAGAGGTTCACATTGTTGCAGAAGTTGTTAAGGAGATTTATGTGTTTTTGGGTTTTCGAGCTTTTAAATTAATTTATTTTAATTTCTGGCAGCTTTTCCATAGATGAATTCCTATTTATAGGAATAGCCTATTTTCATTTGGGTCAATTCGGGGTTTAACTATGTTGGCTAGTTATTTACCCTAATCGATTATTCACTCGAAAAGTGAATAAATATCCAAAGAGGAATTTAATTCCTCACTTCTCACTTTTGAATTAGAAAGTTGGAGAGTAAAACCCAAAGTCCTCTTCATGAGGATTTATTATTTTGTTCGTTGTGGGAGCTACAGGCGTGGGATCATCGCGAGGTTGGGCTCATTGGATCCAACTTGGAGAAACCTTGGATTGCCATGATTTTTAGCTACTTCTGCGGGATATTTATTTTATGGTTTAGATTCTTGTTTTGCCCTTTTGGCTGTGAGGTAGGGCTTTCCTGTTTTATTGTTTCTACTCCATTTTTGCTTCTTTTTTTGGTAGCCATTTGTTTGGAGGCTGAGAACTAGTGTTCCCCTCTATTTCTGTATGTTAGTTCTACCAGGTTGGGCGGGTATGGACATTTCCCTATTTTTCGGGATGAGGGTTTGAGTTTTTGGGCCGTTATGCTAGCCATTTTTGCATACGGTGTTCAATTCCTTTTATTTTTGGATTTTTGGGGTTTTTGAACCCAAAGGCCAAATGGGTTTTAATTTTGAAGTTTTCCAAATTTTGGGGTTTTTACCTCATTTTGCGTGCCGCCCTATTTTCTCGAGTTTTCTTGGCACAATGTGGGTCATGGAGTTGGATGATCTGTTTGGATATCAGTCAGACCACTTTTGCACTTTTATGTTGCATTGGGATGTGTATTGTATTCATACTCCCGACGTTGTGTTCAGTTGAGTGATTTTATACCTATTGTTATTGTTTCTTTTAGACCTTTGCTTTTGTTTGTGAACGTTAGGATTCGTGTAGAATCCATACTCTCGAATTGAGGCCAGTTGAGTAAGTTCATGACTTTTGGTCTTGTTACATCATTGGGATTTGTGTAGAATCCATACTCTCAGATTGAGGCCGGTTGAGTGATTTTATGATGTATTGTTTTGTTGACTTTGGGATTCATGTAGAATCCATCCTCCTTTTGTTTCTTTCAGTTGGGTGTTTTCTTTGTATTATGTTCTCATCCTGTCCTTGTGTTTTTATCTTCGTGATGGTGGTGTGCCACACACAAGTATGTGTGCATACATTTGTCGGGTGACTTGCGAGGCTCGATCTTTCGTGATACTTTCGAAAGTTATGATCATTGGGGTTGGGATGGGAGTATGCATGCCCACAGGCACTTGTCGTAGGATGAGCATGGGTAGGGTAGGGTAGCATATGGAGGGGGCTTCTATCTCGTAGCCTAGTGACCTCAGTCCCATAGGGTTGGCAAAGGAAGTTTTAAATAAGTGATAACTAAATAAAATGTGTAAATGACAATAAAACTTAAGATAATAAAATGTGTGAGTACCTGATTAATTTTAAGGACACAATGTATGAGCACCTATTTAAGTTTGAGGACACATGATCTAAGCTTGGGATTTTAGATGCCAAGAGACTTTCCATGATGTCAACCCCTACTTAGTATCCTTTTGAGTGTCTGACTAGGACCTGTACTCCTTACATTGTCTTAGGTTCTTGGTTGCAGCCATCATACTGTCTGGCATGAGTGTTAGCCTTGGATGTTGTGCTTTATGTGTGGTTGTGGTTGGATCTCCATCAGCATGGTGGGTGTGGACCTACGGGTTCCACATGGTTGGGAGGTGTAGCTACCTTCACCACTGCTAGGGACCGATGTATAGAGACGGTCTTTTTTCCTAGTGCAACTGTTGCTAGATGTTTTCACTTAGTACTTCAGGTTCTGGAGTATGCTTTCTTGTGATTTGTGCTTTCATTGAGATGCTTGTATATCATGTTTAGATGATGTTAGTTTATTTGATGCATTCCCTTATCATGATGTTTAGCTTATGATTAGATGATGTTATTTGATTTAGTAGTACATCTGTTGCTTACTGTTGTTTAGCATGTGATAGGTGATGTTATCTACTGTAGGATTATCTTATGCATTATCACTAGCATGCTAGATTTCTTTATGCTAATATTGTGCATGTTTTTAGTAGTGACATCCCTATTATGAAAGTACTGATGATCTGGTCGATGGCTTGGGATGTTACGCGCGGGGATGGCTAGGACCCATGATGGTCTTATGATGCTATTGAAGTATTATGTGTATGATCAAAAGTTTTATGCTAGTATTCAAGCCTTGAAGAAGTGGAAACATTATTTGATTCCTAAGGAGTTTGTGTTGTATATTGATCATAAAGCTTTATAGTACTTAGGAAGTCAACATAAGTTGAATTAGAGACATATGAAGTGGGTTGAGTATTTGCAGAGTTTTACATTTTTGATTAAGCATAAGAGTGGAGTCACTAACTGAGTTGCTGATGCATTGAGTAGAAGATGTTCTTTGCTGATAGAGATGAAGGTTAAAGTTATTGGTTTTAATGAGATGAAGGAGTTGTATGATATTGATCTAGATTTTCTAAGATGTGGAGAGAGTGCATGTAGTGCCCACCCATAGTTTGTTTTTCTATTATATTTATTAAACTCTTTTATGCCTATTTCATGGATGTGTTAGTTTCAAGGGTATTGGATTTATAATTATAAAATTATTTCATGACTTGGATTATATGTATATCAATAAAGAATTACTTAGTTGATTATATTTCACATGTTTATTGATGATTATGATTACTAGTGCTTTAATAATGATTACTTCATATTTGTAATGATGCATAATTTTATCTGAAAATTTGATGTTTGACTTATAATTATTATGGTACTTACCCTATACTTGCATTTGTATGGTGTGTGTGTTTGTTTTACCTTTCTTTTTGTTGTGTTTGTTGTGGTTTAGGGAGGGGGTCATATTCACCTGCTAGTCGAGATCTACACGATGTACCACTCCTTGCTATTGCTTGTTTAGTTTAGATATATTTATATAAATGTACATGCTCATCTTTTATGTAGAATGTAGGTACTGAGCATCAACTTCCCTGAATTGCCAGGATGAGCATGCCCTTTCATAATAACTCAATGGTAAGAATGAGGAGATAATGTTTAGGTCCAATCCCAACTATAGTCTAAATACCTGTCTTGCAAGGAGGACTCATAACTAACTTTCCACCCTTTTTAAAACTCATAAGTTTATCTTTGTCTGTGTTATTTGATTTTGAGTTTCGGTCTAGTTTGGTAATGTTTCTTTTAAGTGGATTTTACTATGTGATTTATTTGGTAAATGATTTAATTATAATATTTATGTTAATCATATAATATTAAGAATTATTAAATATTATTTGTTTAAAAATAAAATATTAAAACATGAGAATATTTAATTAATTAAAAAAACTAATTAAATATGTGCTTTAATTTAAAAGTCTAAATTTAGGAAATTGGTTAATGAGAAATTAGAATATGATGATATTTAATTAATTAAATATGTACTTTAGTTTAAAGATTTAATTTAAGAAGTTGGAGAAAAAGAGATAATTAAAATATTAAAATATTAAAGACTTAATATTACTTTATTATAATTATTTGTTTAATAATAATTAAATTAGAGTTTCATTTAAACAATGAGCTTTGATTATTATTATTAATTTAAATAATAAACTATGCTGTAATTAGTGCTTGCACTAATTAATAAGTGGAGGAAAAGAAAATGTAAGAGAATATTTTAATTAAATGTGCATGAAAAAATTAAATTTAAAAGATTTGATTAAAGTTATAATTTAGGTGTATTTATATTTATTTAATTTAATAATAATTTATTTAGGAGTTTTATTTTTAATAAACTCTAAATAATATTATTAGTGAACGAAGTGGAAATCCCACTCAAACTTTGCTGGGACCCTGCCTATCTGTCGAAGGCAGGATTCTTCTTATTGCTGGCATTTCAAAATAGGATTATAATGGCAGACAGACTTCGTAAATTAGGTTTCAAGGGTCCTTTGAGGTGTGTTCTTTATAAGCAAGACAATGAAGATGCTAGTCATCTAATACATAGCTATTCGTACTCTTGAGTCCTTTGGGAATGACTTAGATAGAGGTTAAGTTGGTATTCTCCATTTCCTAAATTATTATTTGACTTGCTCAAAGGTTGGCCCACAAATCTATGTAAGGGCATCTACAGTAAACTTTGGAATATTTTTCCTTCTATCCTTGTGTGGGAAGTCTAGAAGGAAAGGAATAGAAGAATCTTTTGCAGTACATAGTTGAAATCAGAAGAGTTAGTCCAAAAAATAGAAGCTAGCATAGTTGAAACAACTAACTCAAATATTAGGAAAACAAGAATAGAAGAAGGCTCCTTCTCTATCTGGGATGACCAAATTAAAAGATGTTTGGAATAAATTGATTAATCCTCCTCTCATCTACTTCAAGAAAAGTAAGGAGGCAAGGGAAAGGTGTAAATGGACCCCTCCATTGAAGGATTGGGTAAAGCTTAATTTTGATAGAGCAACGAGAGGAAATCTAGGGAGATTAGGAATTGGATGCATCATTAATGATAATACAGGCCAGTAGATCACTAAAAAATCCAAGCCTATCAGTCCTACATCTAATAATTTGGCAGAGCTCAAAGCATTGGAAGAAGGTCTAAAGCTTTGTCAATTTTTAGGATTATCTAAAATCTTCATCGAAGGCAATTCTCAGATTGTATTAAATGCAATAAGGAACAAAGCTACTCCAAATTGGGTTCTCAATTTCAAGTTAGAAGAAGTTATAAATCTTCTGGATAGGTTTGAAGATATTAGGATTGGCCACATCTTTCAAGAAGGTAACCAGAAGGCAGATCTTTTGGCTAATAAAGGAGCTAATGGAATAAACATCTTGGTTTTCAGAGATGGGTTTTAAACTTTAACTTTTAATTTTTTTTTAGTAGTTTTATGATTAAGGTTAGGTTACTTTGTATCCTAATTAAAATGAATAAGGATAGCTAGATAAGGTTGTTGGAAATATTCAAGACTATGCTAGGTTATTGAGAGGGGAGGGGTGAATCAGTAATTCTAAAATTTATCAATTTCAACACTTTATAGCAATATACCAATTATTATTTATTGATCTAGTTGCATGCATGAGAAACTAAAAACATAAAACATTCATAACACTTGAACACAATAATTTGGTGACCCAAAAACCTTCCAAATAGAAAGTAAAACTAGGGTGGGGATGATACCCATAAAATTTCAATACTACAGCATAAAGTTGGCCTGTTAAGGCTTACATTGATCACTTTTGATGATCTGCCCTATTAGGAGCAATTAGGATTGATAGGTCCACCTTGTTAAAGGATTTACAAACACACAATAAAGTATGCACTCGGTAAAGAGATTTTGAGAAAGACTGTTAAGTCTACCTTGTTAAAGATTTTAGACTAATTCACTTATTAGAATGAAATAGCAGATCTCTAACTTACAACTAAATTGTTGATAGAGATTCCTTGAAGTACTGATCACCTTTTGTGATGGATATGTCTCTTCTGCTCCATTTTTTATATGGCCTTCAATATATACTTTATTTGCTGCTTGATCACATTTTCATTCTTACACACTTATGTTCATGAATTACATATTCACACACATTGGATATGATACAATATATTACATATATACCAATCCAATTTACATAATACCAAAGTCGACCATTATATAAGTTAACACCAATATTACAAAGTTGGCCCATATGAAGACACTTGGGTTCTAAAGATTGACTTGGTGAAGTTCTGATACTTGGTGCCCACTGTCATTACTTGACATCATCATACACTCAGTAGAAGTAGAAGCTCGGTCCATACTAATCACCTCAAAGTAGTCTCAAACTTGGTTTGCATTGGTGAATTAGTAGATATTGTGTCACTTGGCATAAACTAAATTACTAGTTTACCATGACTTCACTCAATAAACACTAACTTCGCATATGGCTTGGTTAACACTAGCTTTGCATCACATGAACTGCTAGCTCAGTAGAAACTGCAAAGCTCGATAACCACTGAAGTGCCTAGGTTGAATTGCTAGACTTCACACTGCCTAATTTTGATTGGTTTGAACTGCTACACTTCACACTAACTGAATTCCCTTGGTAACCACTGGAATGCTCGGTGGCCACTTGGAATTAGTCCAAAAGACTTAGTAGCAACTGTAGAATTTGGTGGCTATAGAATCACATGGCAAACATTGTAGATTGTTCAATGAGCTTGGTAGCCATACAAAATTTGAATAAGTATTGTCACTAATGACTGATATGTCAACAATCTCCCCCTTTGACATTAGTGACAAAAACACTTATTAGCCAAAACTTATATACATCACCATGTGATACTGGCTTGGTAGGGTATACTATTTTGAGATTTTTCAAAATTTGTCTTTGTAAGTATATATAGTATACTATACAACATATCTGCAAAATTCTCCTCTACTATATACATTTCCTCCCTTTGCATGATTCTCACTTATTTACATGGAGACACCAAAATGAGATATAAATTTAGAATGTACCTTGAGAATAAGTGCTAGGGTTTTATCCCAATTTTATTGCAAAATCTTGCATGTATGTAGAGAAATTTGTACTTTTGTAGAGAGTTCTATCATGTGATCTACAATAGAGAAGTTGTTGTCATGGATCAAGGTTTTTTAGTAAAAAATATGTTTTTGCATTGTATCCATGATAGGAAGGATCATATTCTGAATATCTATCAATGTAGACCAGATCCTTGCTTCTTCTCTCAATTTCTGTTGCTTTGCCTTCTTCTAAAGGAGTTCACCAACTATGTGCATTTGGTCTGTAGTAAGATTATCAATGTCCCATTTGGGAATTTCTATTTTCTCATCTAGGTCTATATCCTCTTCTATCTCCTTGCCTCTACTCAAAAATCTTGTACTTGATTGAGCCTTAGGTTCAACTGTCCTTGTACTTAATGCCTTTGTATCCAAGATGGAAACAATTGTAGATATACTAGGCTTGTTGTAAAAATTGATATAGTACTAACTGATGGAATACTAACAGTAATTCTGGTTGAATTCAAAACTGAAGAAGTCATAACTAAAGTATCCATTACTGAAGTAGACAAAATTGTAGAACCCAAAATTGAAGTACTTACTGTTGAAGAGCTCAAAATTATAGAAGACATTGTATTCATGATTGATGACTTAGTAGCTAAAGAAGTGAGAGGTTGTAGCTTGGTAGATGAAGTGGTAGTCACTTCTATCAATGATGTGCTAAGGTGTGTGGGGCCGGTGAAGAGTGATTGGACATTTAAAGTGTCTATGGTTGTCACAATCAAACTTGCTAAAGCTGTCTCCAAGCTTGATATAGTTACTAGTTTGCTTGGAGAGTGAGCAAGTGAGGCAATGACTACAACTACTATCTTCATTGGGTCAATCTCCTCATCATCTTCTTTATCTTCCTTAGTAGCTTCTACCTCTTTATCTTCTTCATCTTCCTCATTGTCAAAATATGTAGGCTCAATAAATGTTTCTTCTTCATCATTATCACTATCATCATCACTATCCTTAACATCTACTGGGAAGTCACTTGGTTTATGTAGATGATAAACATTCTTCCACATGCTTGTGGCATTCTTAACCACATGCTCTATATCTTTGATCAAAATTAAACATGTATTAAATCTAAGAGTCATTTTATCTTCATTTTTCTTCAAGGACTCTTTCACCTCACCATCTATCATGCTTAGTAGCAACTGCCTTAGGGTTTGTGCATAAATGTCTTTTGTTGTTTGCATTGCAAAGTCCCATCTTGGCTTTATTTTCTCTAATAATTCATTAGAGATTTGGGAGGCTATTTGATCTGGTGAATACTTCCATTTTCCCATTTTGGTCAATGACCTATTTCTTCTCTACCTCTGACCTGGTTTCATACTTCAAAGATTTGAAGTTTGTTATACCTGCACCTTCTTCCATTTGTTTCAACTTTTTTTGGAATGTGGGAGGAGGTTTGCTAAGGACAATATCACTTTCTTTCTTCCTAGACCTCCTTGTGAAGATTGCAGTGGATGGTTTAGGTGGCTTGGTGATGATCACCTTGTCTTTCTTCTTCATAAGTTCTCCTTTCTCTTTAGACTCATCCTCATCCTCTGCTTCAACTATTACTTCTCTTTTGCCCTCAGTTATCATAAGAGGTGTGCTTGATTTTAGTTTTGCTATTCTCCTCTTACCTTTGTTAACTACTTGTGGGAGCTTTATCTCCAACTCTATCCTTGACTTTGCCTCATCATATGTTCCAAAGTATAGTGCCTTTGGATCAACATGTTCATTAACCAAGGCTTCAATAATATTCTTTGCTTCATCAATATTCACCTCATAAGGAAGAGGTTTTACCCATACAATTCTGGGTTTTACTACCTGAATGTAGACTCTGTCACTGTCTACCATGAAACAAACATCATCTTTGTAATCTTCTACTAGTTTCTTAGGTATTATGAATCTATTATTCATTTTCTCTTTGAATACTTCAAATTAGTTGTCCATAATGCTAACAAAGTTCTCTCCCATTTTTGCAATGTATTCATTAATCTGGTATAGTACAGGCACATCTTTTCTCCATACTACCATGCCTTTGGAAGGGAAGAAATTTTTAACATAGAAGAAAAAACAAGTCAAAAGAGAGCCAAATTTGTAGGGATTTTTCTTGGAAGTTTGAATACTTTCCATGTTCTTATTGAATTGCTTGAACAATAGATCTACCAAGTCATAAGCTAGATTATTCTTCACAACTTTGTAAGCTAAATCCATAGCTTCACGTGATACACTATTGAGGTGGCTCAAACTATATATCTTGTGAGCTATCACATGTATCCCAAATTTTAGCTCTACATCAGTCACACTACTAATTTTTACCCCTCTACCATCCCACTCAGCTAGGGTTTTCTTTTCTAGCTCAGCACGACCTAGGTTTTTGGTGGTTTTGGCTTTAGTGAGCATGGGGAGGCCAGTAATGTGATGACTCATTTTCTTTGTGATTACAACTGGTTGCTCAAGCCATATCTGACCATAATGCACCTGACTTAGAATGCATCTAATCCACTTGATTTCAAAACCTTGAGGCATGTGACGAATGTGGGTCAAACCTTTGTCTTCCAAATGTTTATGCTTGGGTTTGAGAAGTCCATTAACATATAATTAATCTAGGGCATCATCCATTTCTAGGGATCCAATTTCTTGAATAGAACACTTGAAATGAGTTTGAATATCATTAATAAGGAGTACCTTAGGTGGGATTTACGATTAAGCTCCACTTGGGTCAAGGGTTTCTACAATCACGGGTACAAGTTTGAAGTCTAGTCTTTCCACTTGAATCCTTGAACCAACATCTTAGACCCTTTCTTCACTTTGCTACTGTTGCTTGATGCCATTTTACTTGATAAATTATGAAAACCTTGATAATCTGCTACAAAAGGTCACTTGATCATACTGGAATTCACTTCTTTGCAATAGTACTTAGATTTCATGGTGAAAAATGAATTCAATTTCATGCTTTTTGTTAAAGCTTCACCATTAATGCTCAATATGAAGGTAGTTGAGTTGACACCATGTTTGAAATCATGTTTGATAGCCTGCCATCCACTATTCTATTAATTACTCAGTGAAGGTTTTGTGACTCGGTAACCATGTGTGGCTTGTTACTCCCAACCTTGCTTGGTAGCGAAGGAAACTCAGTGATAACTGATATCAATCTTCCTCAGTGATCCTTTTTTATCTTGAATACTTATTTGGATCTTTGTCACCTTTTAATTTGGAACTGTTTGAATGTGTTCTTGATAACACAGTTTTAATTCTCCTTTAGAAATCTAGTTGAAAATGGTGGAGTCACCCACTTCTTGAGTGACATGACCATCATTACTTGAACTAGCATCCTTGGTAGATTTAGGAATCCATTGCTACCTCATCTACTTTCAAATGTTAGCTAATTTTGCTTTCTTTTCATCTTCAACTCTACCTGTATTCATGCAATTCTTAGCTAGATGACCAAGTTCGGTACAAGTAAAACATCTTATGGTGGTATCTTTTCTTCTCATGTGATGTTTAACACAATTCATGCCAATGTGTCCAAATTCACCACAATAATGACATCTACACCAAGTGCTGTAGTCCCAAATGAATATTGCTTTCACAATTTGCTCTACTGGATTGAATGACTTAGGTTTGCAATCTATTGCCTTGTGACCTTGTTTCTTGCATTTGTGATACTTGCCTTCAAATTTTGCTTTCTCTTGGCATTCATTAGCCCTGTGACCATGTTGATTGCAATTGTAGCATTTTCCATTAAATTTTTCTTTACCATTACTCCAAAACTTGTTTAATGTATGACCTAACTTACCATAGTGATTGCAAGTAGGTTTTTGATTCCTTTGAGTACATTGTTTGGAGGATTCACCTTCTTCTTTGTATCCAATTCTTGATTTACCCTTTTGTCTATAGAGATTCTGCTCATTTAGTTGAACCATGTTTGCTTGAGATTTCATCATTCTTTCATTGATTTGCTTTTCAATGTTTAGGTCATTTTTCAATGTTTCACTGATTTTCTTTTAAGATCTCAACTCATTTCTTATTCTTTCATTGATTAATCTTTCCAACTTTAGATCATTTCTTAATCTTTCATTGATCTATCTTTGGCTCATGATTTCCTCACTTACATTGGAGATTTGACACATAAAATCTGCATGCTAAAGGGATTGGTTTTGGATTTCATTGTTTCTTCCATCCATTTCTTCTTTTATCTTGTTCCTCTGCTCCAAGATTGTAGATAGCCTCACTGATTGAATTTCTTGTTCTCTTTTTAGCTTTCTTACTTCTTCTTGCAGGGAACCATTCTTCTCTAGGAGTTCTTTGATTGCATCATTTGCTTCATGTGAGCTACTTGAAGGGAAAAAGTCTTCAATTCTTTCTTCAATGTAAAGATGGTCATTCATTTGATTTGCAAGTTCCTTTGTTCTTTTCAGGGATTGGGAAAGTTGCTCATTGGCCTTTTTGAGTTGTGCAATGGCCATTTCTAGATCCAACTTTTCATTGTTAATTGCCTTATCAAGTCTAAATATCTCCATATCCTTGATCTTTGTTCAAGTTGTTAAACCTTCTCTTGAGAACCACAAAGCTCTGATACCAATTGTTGGAAATATTCAAGACTATGCAAGGTTACTAAGAGGGGAGGGGTGAATTAGTAACCTCTAAAACTTTATCAATTTCAGCACTTTATAGCAATATACCAATTATCATTTATTGATCTAATTGCATGCATTAGACATTGAAAACATAAAACATTCATAACACTTGAACACAATAATTTGGTGACCTAGAAATGTTCCAAATATAAAGTAAAACTGGGGTGGGGATGATACCCGCAAAACTTCAATATTAAAACATAAAGTTGGCCAATTAAGGCTTACATTGATCACTTCTAATGATCTACCCTGTTAGGAGCAATTAGGACTACTAGGTCCACCTTGTTAAAGGATTTACAAACACACAATAAAGTATGCACTCAGTAAAGAGATTTTGAGAAAGACTGTTAAGTCTACCTTGTTAAAGGATTTAGACTGATTCACCTATTAGAATGAAATAGTAGATCTTTGACTTACAACTGAATTGTTGATAGAGATTCCTTGAAGTACTGATCACCTTTTGTGATGGATATGTCTTTGTTGCTCCTTTTATGATATGGCCTTCAATATATACTTTATCTATTGCTTGATCATATTCACATTCTTACACACTTATGTTCATGGATTATATATTCACACACATTAGATATGATACAATATATTACATATATACCAATCCAATTTACATAATAAAAAAGTCAGCCATTATACAAGCTAACACCAATATTACAAAGTCAACCCATATGAAGACACTTAGGTTCTAAAGATTGACTTGGTGAAGTTTTGATACTTAGTGCCTACTATCATTACTCGACATCATCATGCACTTAGTAGAAGTAGAAGATCAATCCATACTAATCACCTCAAAGTAGTCTCAAACTTGGTTTGCACTGGTGACTTGGTAGATATTGTGTCAGTTGGCATAAATTGAATTACTAGTTTACCATGACTTCACTCAGTAAACACTAACTTCTTATATGGCTCGATTAACACTAGCTTTGTATCACATGAAATGCTAGCTCAATAGAAATTGCAAAGCTTGGTAACCATTGAAGTGCTTGGGTTGAACTGTTAGACTTCACACTACCTGATTCTACTTAGTTTGAACTGCTGCACTTCACATTAACTGAATTCCCTTGGTAACCACTGGAATTCTTGGTGGCCACTTGGAATTAGTCCAAAAGACTCGATAGCAACTGTAGAATTTAGTGGCTATAGAATTACGTGGCAAACACAGTAGATTGTTAAATGAGCTTAGATTGTTCAATGAGCTCGGTAGCCATACAAAATCTAAATAAGTGTTGTCACTAATAAAAAAATTGATTGATATGTCAACAAAGGTTTACCATATATAAGGATAAGTTGAAGGGGGGCAGTAATAAACTTTAATACATTTTTCTTTTTAATATCCCATGGGTAATTGAGTACATAGGAGGCTAAGGTTTAGATCTCTTTAGTCATTGTGGCACTCAAATAAATCTTGGGGTTCTTTTCATATGTTATCATATTTGGATTAATAGATCATGATTAGGACTTGAAGGCTTTGTTGTTCCTTTTTTGATGCAAGGTTTTCCATTTAGTAGAAGCCTGTCCAAATCATAATTCTTAGGTGATGTCAAGTTTCCTAGTTATGAGTGGACAATTGAGGGTTTTCTAGAAACTTTGCGGTGTCTTTTTCTCCTTAACTCAAAGTGCCCCATCCATGTCATTCAACTTGAACTTAGAGATGAACACAAAAATTTGTGTTTTCATACTGTCAAGGTTGGCACCATGGCTTTCTGAGGTAACATAAAACCTGAAAGATGGAATCATATTCTTAGGTGAGTTGATGGGATGGCTTGGATTGCAGTCAGTAGGGCAATTGGTGAAGGCCTCTTTAATTACAAATATACTTGGAGGATGAATAATGACATTATTGGCACATTCATCAGATGCATGGCCAAAACTAGGATCTCCAAGTGGGCCATGGTAAGACTTTGCTCAAATATTTTTGATTCCACTTAGTGTTAAGGAATAATAGAAGTCATCATGAGTCTGGATGAAAATTTTTGTTTTCCCCTACCTGAGATGTACATGAATCATCCACCAGGAAGCTTGGTCATAGCTTATATTCCTAGGAGGCCTACTTTGATTATTAGGGATATGAAAACTTTCAATTTGGCTTGGCCGAAGATGGAATTTTGTTTCCACTTCCTCCTATGGTGGAGAAGGATCATGATGGATAATGGTCACAAATGGTTGAGCAATTATATTGGCCTTTTTAAGGCTTATGTTCACTCGAGAGTGGGTTTTGGTAATTTGGATTTGTTGGACTTCTGCACTCCTAATATTGAGAAAACCAGAAGAGAAAGGTCTTCATTTGAATTTCCCCCCATTTTTATTCAAAAAATCTAAATGACATTTTAGAAGTGATCATGGTGTTCTAGAAGAAGTAAATTGTGGCACGATTTTTTTTGGTATCTTAGTCTGCTCTGTTCCATTTTGATGGTTGGGTTTTTCTCTATTGTATCTCCCAAAAATTGGGAGTATTTTTGGTTCCAATATGCTTTTAGTGTAGATGCTTAAGGTTTTATTATACCGTACTAGATAGCTCTCTATTAGCTTTACATAAGGGTTTCTGGTTTGATGTAAAGAGTTGAAAGGATGGCTATGGGATATGTTCAGGGAATAGATAGCTTAGCTATCCTTGGTTTATTAGATAGTCATGAATATATGTAATTCTCTACACAAAATGAATATAGATTATTTTTACAGATGGTAGCTTCCCACTTTTTGATGGCTTCAATCCTCTATGATTTGTTTATCAGGAATCTTAATATGTTATGAGTTTACTGAGTTATATATTATGATATAGTCATCTAGATCAATTCTATAACTAAAGAAATGACATTCAATTTTTCTGATAAATAGATTAACAATTTCACTTAAAAATTTCTAGTATTTCGGCAAGATAATTATGAGCATTTAGAAGAACATTCAATTTTAAATTCCCATATTTAAAGGGTTTGTTGGTTTGGATCATAGCTTTATTTTATTTTAATTTTTTGCTGACTGAGAATGGTATGATGGGTACTTGAGGTTTTAGCTGACATTATTAGGAATCCAAGTTACCTCTGTTTTGATTTTTGGTATTCCTCCAATATTGTTTTGAGGTATTTGTTGTATTATTATGACTAATTGAGACCTTGTAAAATGGCTCATTAGAGGTAGATGAGGTTTGATGTGATTATTGGTCACCATAAGGATTGTAATAAGAATTGTAATGAGATCTCAGAATTTAAATTTAGCTTAGTATATTAAGGCAGATTCAAGTTAGTATAATTTCAATTACAATTATAAATATAATAGTCTGGTAAGGATTAAATACTAACAAATTGGTTGATAACTTTATGGATTTAGTTTATAAAGAAGGGGAATTTATCATTTTGATGAGTCGATAAGTGTTTTTTTAAAAGTATTACAGTATGGATTAATAAACCAAAAAGGTAATGCTAACTATTTATTCTTTCCATGGTACCCCTAATGTTTAGAAAGATAATGCAGTATTATTTCTAACTATTTTGACTATCAAGTCAGTTAGACAAAGACGAGTGTATCTCTTAATGGGAGAATGTAACGTGTAGTGGTTGGAAAGGTTTCTCCACAATTGGTCTCTTGTGTTTGTAGAGAATCATTTGAACATATGAAACCATTTGTATTACAATCTTCTCTATTGTAATTTTAATCCATGGTGGTATTCTGACTGGGGTATGCCCCTTTTATGATGTAATAATAAAGGACCAAGGTCTTGGGCTAGACTGGAGGTTTTCTTCTCCATTCTTTCCTACCAGTGCCCCTTTGAATGAAGTTTTCTCTATTGTAAACATTAATTTTATAAATAAAATTATCAAGGCCTTGGTTGTTTACCGATCAAAATAAATAAATGAGTGATTCTTTAAGTCTAATTAAACTCTTAGTTGCATATAAATAATTTAATATTTATTAATGCAAGAGGGAAGTTAAGAAATAAATATTTATAATTTTATTATATTTTAAGAGAAGTTGTGGTAGAGTTCACTTTGTAATCATTTAGTTAATAGCTATTTGACTTTATGAGAAAAATTATAAATAATTAATTTAAATTTATAATTTTATCTCTAGTTGCATTATGAATTAAAGGAAAAGTAAATATTAATATTAGACTTAAATAAAAGTCATATTAATATTTTAGAAATTGGAATTAATATTTAAATATAATAATATACATTTATGTTATTAATTAAATCATTTATGATTTAAGATTATTTAAATTAAAAATATGGTAATATTGCATAATATTTTATATGCACAAAAAGATTGGATATTTAAATACTTATTATTTTAAATAAGTATATCAACACAACAATTTATATTAACATGTATATCCTTACTTTATTTCTAAACACATCCTTATGACCCAAACTAAACAAGAGAAATTGCTGGATTTAGATCATGTGGCTGAAAACTAAGTGTTTTCTAATATTCTATTTATAGTCTTGTGATGTTTATTTTCATGATGATTTTTCTTTGTGGGTTGTTTAGTTGACCAAGTTAGGATGTGAACTGGAGGTGGTTTTTGAGATTTCTTTTATGATTATTTGATTGGATGTCATGATGAGCTTTATTATTTGAATTGAGATTTATGTTTTATGAGCTTTATGCTATAGAGCATTTATGAGAACTTGGGTTTTGAGAACGAATGTTTTTTTTGGGTTTCCTATTAAGAAACCAAATTCAATCAATATTACTTTTTGTGGTATGGAACACAATTTTGGTTTGTGAATTTTGAAAAGGTAGTCTAGGTGCATGTCTATGGGAGTGGCTTGCAATGGGGGTCATGGCCTAAAGTGGTTGCTAAGGTAACTCATTGTAAGTTGCATAACAAGTGATAACATAGTAATTAAAATATCTTGCCTGGCCCCTTTTCTTGAGATATATTAAAAAGATAAGTTGGAGATTTTTCCTCGTCCATGCCTTGAGTATTTGTATAGACTAAGGATGAGATAAAAATGATACCTTGAGAGATATGACTAGTTTCCTCATCATCATGAGAGGGTATTCTAGTTCTACATAGAGTCACTAGGGGATCGAGGTCCTGAGAGACTGCTAGGGTAACTCTAGAGTTGACTCATGTGATGACACTCCATAGTATGTAGCCTGAGTCTCCTTCATGATTTTTTTAATATTGCCTCTAGTGGTCTACTTGTTGGATATTTCTTTTGATAGTGTATTTATTGTGAGTTGTTATTGATTGATTGGATGTCATTTATTTTTGATAGTTGACTTTTATTAATGAATGATTAGTTATTCATTGGTGGTGTTTTTATTGTTGGAGTTAGTGTTTGGTAGTTTACTTTTATTGATGACAGTTGTTATCTGTTGGTTATTGTGCTTGTGATACTTGACATCATTTTGGAGGTGGTTGTGTCTTTTTGGGTTTTGATACTTGATTTATATTTGGTATCTGGATGTTGACTTGGTATGTGGTGTTGGATGAGTGTTATTTCAACTTTGGTTATTTTTTCTTCTTGAGTAGTTGTGTTACCCTTGAGGTAGTTTTGGCTATCAGGATTCCTTTCCTAGGATTATTTTATGGTGGGAGTGGGAGCCTGATTAGGTGACCACATGGTCATGGGGTAGTGTATTCTTACCATTTGGGTCCCCCTCAGATTGACAAATGTTGGATGCTTCTTGATATAGTGGTACCATTATCATTCTTCCTCTTATCTTGAAGACTTCTATTCATTTGATGTATCTATGTATCATGTGTTTTGAGATCCTATGGGATATTGTATTGTATATTGATGTACTTGTATCTATTTTCACATACCCAGTGACATGTGTGGTGGATGTTATTCATTAGATGTACTTTCATATTATTAGTTTTACTTATGCATTTTCTTATATGACTATGTATGTGTTTATTCATATTATGATTATGGACATTGTAATTGAGACTTAAACTTATTAATAAAACTTTATTAAATGTTACTCAACGTGAAAGAACCCTTGAGGAATTGAAACCGTATTTGTAATTGATTACGTGTTCTTGATGTGTATGTATATATTTCTTCCACATTAGTGTTACTTTAATGTTGTTTAAACTTTAAAAAAAAAAGTTCAGTAAACTTTGTAACATATTAGGTTTATTTCTTTTGGGTTCCTGAGTGGGGCATTACAGTGCAGAGCACCTAGTTTGACAGAATAACCAAGTAAGTTTGATGAATATTTTATTCAAGAAGTTATGTTGTTTCAGGGTATTCAATTTTGTATTCCTAAGAGTTCTATAAGATTGAATTTAATTAAGCAAAAGCATATTGGTGGATTGGTTGGACATTTTGGAATCAATAAGACATTGAGTTTGTTGAAGGAAAAGTATTATTGGACTCAATTGTGTAAAGATGTTCAGAAGTTTGTAAAGAGTTGTGGAATTTGTCAAGTTGCAAAATGAGTAAGTTAGAATAATAGTTTATATACACTTATTACTATTCTTGAGAAACCTTGGAGTGACATCAATATGGATTTTGTTCTTGGATTGTCTAAAATAGTGAGGGATATGATTCTATATTTATTGTTGTGGATATATTTTCTAAGATGACTCATTTTATACCTTTTTAGAAGACATTAGATGCCAAGCATATTGCTAAGATTTTATTTAAAGAGATCATGGGATTGTATGGATTAAAAACAAGTATTATTTCTGACAAAGACAATAAGTTTGTTGGTTATTTTTGGAGGACTTTGTGTAAGAAGATGGGTATCAAGTTGAAGTATAGCTCTACTTTCTATCCATATAGAGATGGGTGGACATAGGTTGTGAATAGAAGCTTGGGTGATTTGTTGAGATTCTTAATTGGGAATGAATCACATAATTGGGAGATGGTATTAGCACAAGCTGAGTTTGCATATAATAATTCTATGAATAGGAGTATAGAGAAGACACCTTTCGAGATTGTAACTAGAATGCAGCCTAAAGGAGTATCAAATTTAAGAGATATAGTTGGTGAAGAGAAGATAAGTGATGCAAGAGAAGAATTTTCTAATTTTATGGAGTCTTTTCTTAAGGAAGTGAAGCTGAAGTTAGAACAAAATAATCATAAGTATAAGGAGAATGTTGGTAAGTCTAGAAGACATCATATTTTTGAAGTTGGTAATGAGGTTATGGTTCATTTGAAGAAAGGAATATTTCTTGTTAGAACATAAAATAAGTTGAAGATGGAGAATTTTGGACCTTGTAATATATTGAAAAAATTTGACATTGGTAGTGCTTATGAAATTGAGTTACCTGATGACATGGATATATCTCCTATCTTCAATGTTGTTGATTTGTACAAGTATCATGAGATAAATGATGAAATTGCTTTATTAGATGATTATAAGAAGCAAATTGAAGAAGTTGAACATGTTAGTTTGTGGTGACTAATTAGGGAAGTAATGTACATACTTCATAAATTCTTTGGAATTTTTTTTTGGGCTACTATTCGCCAATGGCACAAAATTTTGGGCTACTATTTGCCAATTGGCTATTGCATATATTTTCCAATTTATGGCTGACATGTTTTAACCCTAAAGTGGAAAAAAATACTTGTATAAAAGGGCTTAGGGTTAGGGATTGTTTCATAAGGTGTGATGATAAAATTGGTTCTTGCGACAGTATTGAGATGTAAGGGTACAAATTGTAATCAGGTTGTAATCATTCGATTGTAATAATATTAGACTTGCTGCTTGGTGGATGTAGTCCAGGGTTTGGGTGATATATATCAGAACGAGTTTATTTTTTAGTTATCTTCTACAGGAAAGTCTCATGATTGAGTGGGGGTTTCACAGTTGAGTGGGAATGATGGAAGATTAGGATAAGTTAAGGGTTGACAAGTTTAATGGGCAAAAATTTCAGTTATGGAAGATGCAAATGGAAGACTATCTTTATCAGAAGGATTTATGGAAGCCATTGGAAGGAAAACCAAGAATCAGGGATCTATGTCAAATGATGAATGGGATCTTTTAGATAGAAAGACACTTGGAAGCATTTGATTATGTCTAACACCATCAATAGAATTTAATATTATAAAAGCAACGATTATGGAAGAGTTGATGAAAACCCTAGAGAAATTGTATAGAAAGCCCTCCGCTTCAAATAAGGTATTTCTCATGGAGTGTTTATTTAATAGAAAAATGGTAGAAGGTGGATCTATTGTAGATCATTTAAATGAGTTTAATACTATTACTAGTCAATTATCCTTTGTGGGTATTAATTTTGATGAATAAATTAGGGCTCTCTTGATTTTTTGTTCTTTTCCTGAAAGCTAGAATGACTTGGTAATGACTATAAGTAATTCTATTTCTGGATCTAATACTCTAAAATATGATGATGTGATTGGTGTTATTCTAAGTGAGAAAACTCATAGGAAATCCTTAGGTGGCTCTACATCAAGAAGTGCTTTGAATGCACAAAGTAGAGGTAGAACGATTGAGAGAGGAAGTAATTCCATAAATCATGGAAAGTCAAGAGGAAAGTCAAAGGGGAGGAGGTCTCAATTGGGAGGACCAAATCACTTCTAGTACCATGGTAAAATAGGGCATAAGAAGAAAGATTGTTGGACTTGAAAGAAAAATGAAGGAGAAAATCAAGATGGAGACAAGGAGGCAAATGTGGTAAGTAACAAATATGAAGATGATGCTTTTCTTTTATTTTTAAAAAGTGTTGGTGATTCATGGGTTTTAGATTTTGGTGCTTCATTTCATGATACACCTCATAGAGATTATTTCATTGATTATGTCCAAGGGGATTTTGGGCTTATTCATTTGGGGGATAATGAACCCTATCAGATTGTTGGAAAGGGAAAAGTTAAGATTAAGTTGCAAAATGAGAATCATTGGCTACCACATGAGGTAAGACATGTTCCAAGGCTGAGTAGGAATTTAATTTTAGTAAGGCAACTCGATGATGAGGGTTGGTTAGTTACTTTTAATGATAAAAATTGGAAGGTTTCAAAAGGTTCTCTTGTAGTAGCAAAAGGTGTGAAAGTAGGCACCTTATATCTTTGTACAAGTCATATTGTTCCTTCTACTTTAATTGTTTCAAAGAAAAATGAATGTTCATGAATAGTTGTTGTAGTTGAGCAGGGATAACAAATAGTTGCTGTAGATTCTGATATAGTGCTATGGCACCACAAACTTGGGCACATGAGTGAGAAAGGTATGAAAGTACTTCATTCAAAGAAAGTTTTACAAGGTCTGAAATGTGTTATTATGGATTTCTATGAAAGTTATGTGTATGTAAAACAAAAGAGAGTGAGCTTTGTGAAGACTGGGAAGGAAAATAAAAGGAAGAAATTAGAGCTTGTGCATACATATGTATGGGGATCAACTTAGGTATCTTCCCTTGGTGGCTCTCATTATTATGTTACATTTATTGATGATGCAACTATAAAAGTATGGGTTTATTTCCTTAGATAGAAATATGATGTATTTCAAACTTTTAAAAAATGGAAATGCTTGGTTGAAAATGAGATTAGTAAGAAATTAAAATTTCTTAGGTCTGATAATGGTGGTGAGTATTGTAGTCATGAATTTGAAGATTATTGCTCCACTAATAGTTTTCATAGATAGAACATTACTCTAAGGACTCTATAGGAAAATGAAGTGGCTAAACTCATGAACAAGACTATAATGGAGTATGCAAGGAGCATGAGGTTGCATGTTGGGTTGCCCTTACACATGTGAGTGGAAGCTGTCAATACTACTACATATTTGATTAGTAGAGGTCCCTCTACTCCTTTGGGTTGTGGTATTCTAAAGGGAACATGGACTAGTAAGAAGGTGAACTATTCTTTTATCAAAACCTTCGATTATGAAGTATTTTCTCGTATAGATTTTGAAAATAGAACCAAGCTAGAAGCTAAGTCAAAGAAATGTGTATTTTTTGGATATGAAATTAATGAATTTGGCTATAGGCTTTGGGATTTTGAAAATTGTAAAATTATAAGAAGCTGAGATGTCATATTCAATGAGAAAGTGTTGTACAAAGATCTATTGCAGCAAGATGAGAAGAAAGAAGATGATTATGTAGTGCTGGATGATACTCCAAAAGATGATGTTCCAACCATTCCTCATGATGTGCAACAACCACAACAAAAAATACCACACACACTAGTGAATGTTAGATGGTCAACAAGGCTAATTAGACCTCCAGAAAGATTTTCTCCCTCTTTGTATTCTATTTTACTTCCTGATGCTGGTGAACCTAAATGTTATGATGAAACTATATAGGTGTGTACTAAGATTTAGTGTGAGTCTATAATGAAAGATTAAATGGACTCTTTGCTGAAAAATAAGACATGGGATTTATGCAAGTTTCCTACAGGTAAAAGAGCTTTACAAAGTAAGTGGGTTTACAGGTTTAAAGAAGAGGATGGAGGTAAGAAAATATTTAAAGCCAAGTTAGTGGTAAAAGGATTTACATAGAAAAGGGCATTGATTTTGATGAGATATTTTCTCTTGTTGTTAAAATGACTTCTATCCGTATTGTTTTAAGTATTGTGGCTACTGAAGATTTGCAATTGGAGCAGCTTGATGTTAAA
Organism: Cupressus sempervirens; assembly: GCA_028749045.1. Lineage (NCBI taxonomy): Eukaryota > Viridiplantae > Streptophyta > Pinopsida > Cupressales > Cupressaceae > Cupressus > Cupressus sempervirens. The sequence goes on along the minus strand of CM053784.1, from coordinate 187,810,982 downwards.
ATAGCCTTCTTTCATAGTGATTTAGATGAAGAGATATATATGGCTTAGCCATAGAGACTTGAGGTCAAAGGTAAGGAGTACTTAGTGTGCAAATTGAAGAAAATTTTGTATGGCTTGAAGCAAGCACCTCAGTAATGGCATCTAAAATTTGATAGATTTATGCATGAACATGGGTATAATAGGTGTCATTTAGATCATTGTGTTTATTTTAAGAGGTTGGATGATGAAAACTACATTATTTTATGTTTATATGTTGATGATATGCTTATAGCTGGGTCTAACATGGATCACATTAAGGGGCTGAAATGCCAATCAACACATGCATTTTCTATGAAGCATTTGGGGGCAGCAAAAAAATCCTTGGTATAAATATTTGTAGAGATAGGAAGAATAGGAGATTGAGCTATCTTAGGCTAATTATATTGAGAAGGTGTTGCAACATTTCTCTATGGAGGATGCTAAAGCTGTCAACACACCTTTACTTGGTCATTTGAAGTTGATTGAGGTGATGTGTCCCAAGACACAAGAAGAGGAGGATAAGACATCCAAGGTACCCTATGCTTCATCTGTAGGAAGTTTGATGTATGCTATGGTATGTACAAGGCCAGATATTGCATATGTGGTAGGAGTTGTTAGAAGGTATATGAGTCATCCAAGAATTGAGCATTAAAATGTAGTCAAATGGATTCTTGGATATTTGAGAGGAACATCCAATCAGTATTTACACTTTAGGGGATCTCCTACTGAGTTACAGGGCTATGTTGACTCAAATTTGGTAGGGGATATTGATACCAGGTAGAGTACTATAGGTTATGTATTTACTGTTGGTGGGGTAGCCATGAGCTGGGTTTCTAGGTTATGGAAGGTTAATGCTTTATCCACTACAGAGGTAGAGTATATTAATGCTACAAAGGAAACCAAGGAGATGATATGGATTCAATTATTCTTGGGAGAATTGGGACACCCATAAAGGGATAATTATTTGTTTACAAATAGCCAGAGTTCCATTCATCTTGCAAAGAATTTAGCTCTACATTCAAAGACAAAACACATACAATTGCAATACCATTTGATTCGGTTTGTTTTGGATGATGGACAGTTAAAGCTAGAAAAGATACATACAGATGATAATCTAGTAGATATGTTTGTGAAGGTAGTGAAAAGGGAGAAGTTGAATTCCTCTTCAACTTTAGTTAGTCTTCTAGACTGAATAGGAATAAAAGGAATAGCAGAGTCCAAGGCAATTTGATCCAGTGGGAGCCCCATGTAGTAGCAGTATTGCTACAAGATCAGTCTCCAAGTGGGAGATTGTTGTTTAGTGTGGAGTTTGATTAGTTCCCAAGTGGGAGATTGTTAACTTGTGGTGACTAATCAGGGAAGTATTGTACCTACTTCATAAATTCTTTGGGGTTGGAGCTACTATTCTCCAATGGCACAAAATTTTGGGCTACTATTCACCAATTGGCTATTATGTATATTCATCAATTTATGGACAACATGTTTTAACCCTAAAGTAACAAAAATTCTTGTATAAAGGGCTAAGGGTTAGGTATTGTTTCATAAGATGTGATGCAAAAATTTGGTCTTGCGGTGGTATTAAGCTGTAAGGGATTAGAGATTGTAATGAGTTTTTAATCACTGGATCGTAATAATTTTGGACTTGCTATTTGGTGGACATAGCCTAGGGTTTGGGTGAGCCACATTAAATCTTTATGTCTTGTGTTTTTTTTTGTGTGATCTATTATTTTTTGATATTTTTTATATTTGCATGTAATTTTTATTTTTGTCTATGGCTAAATCCTAATAGAATAGGTATTAAATCAAAGAATTAGTACGAGCACAAGAGGAAAAGATTACTATGAGTATTTGGTAAAGTGGAAGAATAAACCTATGGAAGATGCTACATGGATTTCTCAATTTGAGTTGGATTCAACTCAGGTTGTAATATCTCAATGATTTGGGAGAATCATTTATTTCAACCCTAATTGTTTGATGCAGGAGCATCTTAGGTTGCATAACTATCCTACATGCTTGCCAAGTTATTAGTTTCTGTCAAGTTGCAATGTCTTGCATTGCCAAGTTTCTTAGTTGTTGTCAAGTTTGTAGTTGTTGTTGAGTTCATAGTTGTTGCTAAGTCATTCTTTGGTTGTGGAGCTTTCTTTTCTTGCCGAGTCATCCTATGGTTTCCAATTTTGTTTGGTTGTCAAGTCATCCTTTGGTTTCTAAGTTCCTTTGGTTGTTGAGCTTTCCTAAGTTTGTCAAGTTGTAACATTTGTTGGATTCTTCATTTACCAAGTTAATTGTGTCCAGTTTCCTATTGAGGAAAACCTTTGCATTTAATTTAGTGATAAATATTTGTTGTGAGCAAAATTATGGCTGATTCTAGCATTTAATATAAGAGTTTATTTTGTTGTAATGGTAACAGGTTGACTTGTGGTCGTGCATGTATTTAACGAGGTCTTTGGTAGAGTCTTAGACAAAATTGAGAGGTTAGAAGTGTAGTAGAAGAAAAAGCGAGTTGAATTGTGAAGTTTTATCATTGAAGATTAATGTATTTTGGACATAACCTAGAAGGCCTTATAGTTGGACATGCAATTGATTATTTGATGAATATGTGAAAGCATTTGTTCCTCCATCTCCCAGTTTGTTTTTATTTGGTGTTTGTTTTCCATTGTATTTACTCTACCAGGTGGTTGGATAGCTGGGTGTGCCTTTGGCTCTAGTTATCTCATCCATCCTTGCATTAGTGGAAATTGTAGTAAATTATTCAAATATTACATGGACCAAGAAATTGTTGAAAGGAATGAAAGAAGCAATTCCAAATCTAGTGGTTATATATTGTTATAACACAAGTTCTATCAACATATCAAAGAATACAATGCTGCACACTAAAATAAAGCACATTGCTATCAAGTATCACTACTTGAGAGAACTAGTTCAAGACAAATAAGTGAAGCTAGAATATGTGCACACCAAAGAACAAATTGTAGAGATATTCACTAAAGCCTTACCTAAAGATGCTCACGAATAGCTTAGAGGTAAACTAGGGGTGATTCCCCTAAGAAAATAAACTTAAGGATTGATGGTGCATTTCATCAAATGAGTTAATAAGAATACCATACACATTGATGCAACTAGCTCTACTTTAGGAGTTGCCTAAGATAGTCAAGTAAAGAAGGAGACCAACATAATAGATCAGTCATAGACAAATGACAAAATTTAGCCAAACATGCAAATATATACATAATCAAGATGTATGAATTAAAATGAAGCCAAGAAAGCTAGTGTCTTTGGCATTATTTTCAAGGAAGGAGAGAATCAAGAAAGAGGGAGAGAATTGTTAAGAGGGAGACAATTAATAAAGAGACTTGTACAAGACCTTAGAGGGATTTTTTTGAAATTTTAGAGATGAGAATTAGAATGAAAGTTAAAGATACTCATGAATATCTTAGAGGTAAACTAGGGGTGATTCCCCTAAGAAAAAAAATGTAAGGATAAATGACACATTTCATCAAATGAGTTAATAAGAATACCATATACATTGATGCAATTAGCTCTACTTTAGGAGATGACTAAGGTAGTCAAGTAAAGAAGGAGAACAACATAATAGATCAGTCACAGACAAATGATAGAATTTAGCTAGACATGAAAATATCTACATAATCAAGATGTATGAATTAGAATGAAGCCAAGAAAGCTACTGTCTTTGGCATTATTTTCAAAAAAGGAGATAATCATGAAAGAGGGAGAGAATTTTTAACAAAGAGAATTATAAAAAGATTTGTACAAGACCTTAGAGGGATTTTTTAAAATTGTAGAGATGAGAATTAGAATGAAACTAAGGATGTTGGTCACTCGTGAAAGTGAATATTTTGGATTGCATGATAACAAAGAGGGAGATTGTATTTTTGTAATGCAACATATTTGAGGTATTGGCATCAATGTTAAAGAGGGATATTATTGGAAATTACAATTGGAACAATTGTTGTATTGTCATTGATTTCAAATCTACTAATGCGACATGTTGCTATCTGATCTAAATGCCATATCTATTTGATTGATGAAGAGGATTTGAGAAGTTTCTCATAAGAAAAGTACCTAGAGGAAAGGTTGAGTTATGAAAAAGAAGCTACAATGGGCATTTCATTAGTTAGATTATGACAAGATAAAGTGATTGTTTAAATCATGTTGATGTTCAAGTATTTACAGTACAAGTCAAGATATATCACTTATGTAAAGCTTAACCAATCAATAGAGTAAAAGATCAAGGAACTTGAAGTTTATGTCAAGTGATGCTAGTGCCAATCGAGCCATGGTAAGTATTGAGTGAAATTTCAATATTGACTGAGCATCAGTATCAACTGAATAAACAAGTTGATGCTGAGCTACAAGTTCTTCAACAACCGAGCAATTCAATGGTGACTGAGTGTCAAAACTTAGTAATGGTCAAGTGATAGTATTTTGAATGCGTGTGAGAAATTGTGATTTCCAGTTGACTCAATTGATTTCTTTGGATATAGAAATTGTGTTGAAGATAAGATTGATGAGTTGGATGATTTAATTCAAGGATAGGTTTAGGTATCATTCCTAATGAATGAATTCAATGAGAAGTTTTTAGAAAATAAGGAAGATGGACATATACAATGAACCTGATGAATTGAATCATGAACCCTAAGATCTACAGTGATTGTGAAAATGGAAAAGGACTAGAATTACCTATTTGAGGAGGTGCAAAGCCAAAATTAGTAGAAAAAGAGAGCACATGATGGGGCTAATAAGAGCGTGAGTGATATATGTAAAGAAGAGAAATAGAGCAAGGAATATGTACATGTTTTGAGTAAGAGGGAACAAAGGTGCTGAGGTTGATAAGATAATCTAAGCAAAAGGATTAAGTTTATTGTTAAGATAAGGGTGAATTCTCTAAGGAAACTCAAGTGAGGAAACAACTTCCTACACTAATCTCTTAAGGAAAGTATTGCACAAATTCTTTTAAAATTCTTACAATTATAGATTCAATATTATGTAAACAACAATATTGCAGCCAACCATGAATACAAAATAGATAGAGAAAGAAAATACAAACACAAATATATGCCGGTGGGGAAAAACCTTTTGGTAAAACAACCCCACCCCTCCAAAACCTGTATAATGTATTATCTTCAACTCAAAGGTTACAACACACTTACAGTGCAAGCTCTTTTAGGACATGGATGACTTATCCAGTAGCAAAAAACAATACACTACTCACTCAGTCTCACACTCACAACTATCTACAACCCTCAAAGTGCTTATATAACACACTTTCCATTTTTAGGGCATCTTCCAAAGATAGCTCTTACACATCATAGGAATCTGTCATAACTATTTTAGTCATGATTTCTCTACACACAGTTAGATCTTCCAAAAATAGCTCTTACACATCATAGGAATCCATCATAACCATTTTTAGTCATGATCTCCTTATACAAAATTAAATATTCCAAAGATATTTCCTACGCATCATAGGAATCTGTCATAGTTCAAGATGCTGACACATGCAAGTGTAGTGACACATCAAAATGCCAACTAGACATGTACACTCACACTTAACTACATTATTTGCAAAAAATAAATTTACAAAACAAATAATAAGAATAGGAATTATCCAAGGTTGAGAAACCTTATTCCTAACATTCTCCCACTTGTTGAACAGCTTGTAAGAGTAACATGAACATAACAAGAACTAACCGCTATAGGTGAAAAGGCCCATAGACTCTGAACACCATCTGAACTTCTCTGTGCACACTAGTTTTTTCAATGCATCTGCAACATTCTTTATAGTATCTACCTTGTCTAAATTTACCTTTCCATCTTCCACCATATCTCTCACAAAGTGAAACTACACATCAATGTGCTTCATTCTAGCATGGAAAATTGGATTCTTTGCAAGAAAAAGAGCACTCTAACTGTCGCAACAAATAGTAACCTGTCTTGCATCAACACCAATATCAAAAAATAATCTCCTAAGCCAAATGGCTTCCTTACAATTATGAGTAGTAGTTATGTACTTAGCTTCTATACTAGACAAAGCAACCACAAGTTGTTGCTTATTCATCCAACTTATGTTACCACCAAACATAGTGAACACATAAACACTAGTGGATCTCCTGCTATCAATATCACCTACCCAATTTGAATCCACAAACTCATGAATACAAACTGAATGCAAAGCTCCATAAGAGTTACCATGATAACAAATCGAGTAATATGATGTACCCCTCAAATATTTGAATACTCACTTAAATACATCCCAATGTACTCATCCAAGATTAGCCATGAACTAACTTAGAACTCCTATTTCTTGGGCAACGTCTGGTCTAGTATAGATCATAGCATACATAAAACTACCAAGTGCACTAGCATAAGGTACTCTAATCATGTCCTCCACCTCACCAGGAGATTTTGGACAATCATCTATAGATAACTTTGTTCCCATAGAAATAGGGACACACAATGGTCTATAATCTTCCATGCTAAACCTTTCCAACACAAACTTCACATACTTACTCTAACTCAACCAAAGTTTTTTGTTAGACCTATCTCTACTAATTTCCTTATGCAAGATGTACCTTGCTTCCCCAAGATCTATCATCTCAAACTGTGCTAACAACTAAGATTTATAATAAAATACCCTTACCCTTCCCAAACAATAACAAATCATCAACATATAATACAACAATAAGAAGGTGATCATTTTGAACTCTGAAGTAAACACAATGATTTGATTTTGATCTTACAAATCTAATTAACAACACAAAAGGAATCAAACTTAAGGTACCACATCCTAGGAGATTATTTCAAACCATATAGAGACTTCTTTAATCTACAAACCAAAGATTCTTTACCTTTAACTATGTAGCACTCAGGCTGTGACATATAAATCGCTTCCTCCAAATCACCATGAAGGAAAGTTGTCTTTACATCCATCTGTTCTATCTCTAAATTATATGATGCAGCAAGGGATAACATAAATCTAATGGATGTAAAATTTGCAATAGGAGAGAATATTTCACCATAATCTATTCCCTCTACCTGTGAATACCCCTTTGTAACCAATCTAGCTTTGTACCTTTCAACACTGCCATTTGCACAAAATTTCTTCTTGAACACCCATTTTCTACCAATAGGTTTTCATCCTTTATGCAAATGTACAAGGTCCCAAGTTTTTTTTTATCTAATGAAGCCATCTCATCATCCATCTCCTTAATCCAAGAACCTACATCTTCCATATCCAAAGCCTCTTTCACAGATCTAGGCTCATCAGTGTTAGTAATCAGACTAAAGGCACAATTGGAATCTAACATCGAATAACCAAACCTTTCTAGATACTTTCTTACTCTCATGGATCTCCTCAAGGGTTGAGATTGAGGTTGTTCTTCCTCTTCTTTTGAACTGTCAAAGCTACTAGAACTCTCCTCATCACTAGACCTAACATGGTCTTTCTATTCAGTCTCCTTAGGGGTAGGAGGCAACTGAACAATATCTTCCTTGTTTTCTTTTTCATCTAGTTGTAGCACAATAGGAGAAGATGTTATGTCTCTAAAAATAACATTTATGCTATACAACACCTTACTAGTCATAGGGTCCCAAAGCTTGTACCCTTTCATACCAACACTGCATCCAATGAAAATACATTTGATAGCTTTATTTTCCAACTTATAGGTTTTCTCCTTTGGAACATGTGCATAAGCTTCACAACCAAAAACATGAAGATGTCTAATTGAATTCTTCTTACAAGCTCACACCTCCATGGGTGTCTTACCAACAAGAGCCAATGTAGGAGATATGTTAACTAGATAGTAAACAGTTGCCATAGCTTCAGCCCAAAACTTTTGTTCAAGATAAGCTCTACTAAGCATACTCCTGGCCTTCTCCATCAGTGTCCTATTCATTATTTCTCCAACTTCATTTTTCTATGGGGTATAAGGAGTTGTATTATGCCTCTTGTACCTCATTCTTTATAGAACTATTTAAACTCTATTGAGCAAAACTCACCACCATTGTCAGTTCTCATACACTTAATCTTCTTACTAGTCTAATTCTCTATAAGGTCTTTACATTCCTTGAACCAATTAAAGACTTGTGTCTTAATTTTTAGGAAATAAATCCATGTCCTTCTACTATAATCATCTATGAAAGATAAAAAAAATATAGACTTGGAGATTGAAGGAACTTTTACAGGACCAAATACATCAGAATGAATAAGAACCAAAACATTAGAAGATTTTTGAGAACTAGAGTAAAATTGAACATGATTTTGTTTACAATAGACATAGTGTTCGTAGAAGTTGAACTCAAGATTACAATCATTTAACCCCTCAATGAGGTTCTTGTTCTTTAGGGTTCTGAGACTTTTTTGACCAATGTGGCCAAATCTCATATGCCACAACATTGTCTTTTCTATAGGAAGCTTTCCTTTGAATGTGTTTGTACCCTTAGGTACACATGCTGTATTTCCATTGAAACCAATAATTATAGTCTTTTTTACTACTTATTTAGATGGTGGGATGAAGTGATAGCTTCTATCTTCTTTGAAATAGAAAAACTATTGCACTGAGAAATGCATGCATCAAGCTAAAATAGAGCACCTCTCCTAGTACCCTTAGCAAGCACCATAGCTCCTCTCATCATCTTACATCCATTTTTAGAAAAAACAACTTGCACACCTACATCATTCAACATACTTATAGATAATAGGTTTTGTGCCAAAATAGGGATGTACATTACCCTATTGATCCCTTTTACTCCACCATCATGGAATCTGATAGTGACCTGTCCTTATCCAACTATCTTTAGGTGAGAATCATCATCCAAGTACACCTTTCCACCATCAAAAACTTCATACTTTGAGAACCAGCTTCGATGAGGGGTCATGTGGAAAGAATCACCTGAGTCTATCAACCACACATCATCAGATGCATGTGCTGCCAAGGCTACAATGAAAGCATCACCATCTTCTTGAGATTTTTTTGAACTTGAATCTGAGGCCTTCTTCTTCTTCTTCTTTAGCTCTTTATAGTCTTTATAGAAGTGCCTAGTCTTATCATAGTTCCAAAATTTTTTCTCAAGTCTTTGATTTTCCATGAGAATTGGATCTACCCTTTCCAGACTTCTTCTCATTTTTCTTCCCTCTATCATTGAATCTACTACAAACAAAAAGAGCTTCCTTTGAAAAATCTAATGACTTTCTCCTCATCTCCTCAAATAATAGTAAAGACACCACATCATCCATTCCAAAAGCAACTAAAGTACTTGCAAGAGCCATCACGAGATGGTCCCATGAATCTAGCAAGGAACATAACAAGGTCATACATTGATCCTCCTCTATCTTGACACCATATGATATCAACTGTGCAATCAATAAATTAAAAGCATTTGGATGATCTATAATAAATCTTCCTTCCTCCATTCTTAGAGAATACAAATTCTTCCTTAGGAACAAATTGTTTTCCAAAGATTTGGCCTAATACATAGACCCAAGCTATGTCCATGAACTGTTTACGATCTTCTCATCAAGAACATTCAGGAGAACTAAATCAGCTAGATGTCTAATGAGACCCTTAGCTTTCTAATCCTTGAGATCCCAATCTACTTGAGATATTGTTGTAGGTCTCACATCAAGTGAATTCACCTCTCATAGATCATGATCTTCAAGCAAGTCTTCCATCTTGAGTTTCTAAAACTCAAAGTTATTGCCATTAAATTTCTCCACCTCCATTTTTTTGTATGATGAACTAGCCATCTCAATCTACAAATAAGATTTAAAATACTCTAAACAAAACTCCCACTCAAAATTGAGATTAGCTCAAAAAAACCTACCCAACAACTAGGATCAAAATTTGATCAAGCTCTGATACCACTTGTAAGGAAACTCAGGTGCAGAAACAACTTCCTACACTAATCTCTTAAGAAAAGTATTGTGCAATTTCTTTTAAAATCCATACAATTACAAATTCAATATTATCTAAACAAAAATATTGCAACCAACCATGAATAGAAAACAAATAGAGAAAGAAAACACAAACATAAAGATATGCCGGTGGGGAACCCCACCCCTCAAAAACTTGCATAATGTATTATCTTCAACTTAAAGGTTACAACACACTTACAGTGCAAGCTCTTTCAGGACATGGAAGACTTATCTAGTAGTAATGAACAATACGCTACTCACTCACTCTCACACTCACAACTATCTACAACCCTCAAAGTGCTTATATAATGCTCTTTCCATTTTAGGGTATCTTCCAAAGATAGCTCTTACGTGTCATAGGAAACCGTCATAACCATTTTAGTCATGATTTTCTTACACAATTAAATCTTCCAAAAATAGCTCTTATGCATCATAGGAATCCATCATAACCATTTTTAGTCATGATCTCCTTACACACAATTAAAAATTCCAAAGATAGCTCTTACGCATTATAGGAATCTGTCATAGGAATCTGCCATAGGAATCTATCATAGGAATCTATTATAGTTCAAGATGCTGACACATACAAGTAGAGTGACACATCAACATGCTAACTAGACATGTACACTCACACTTAATTATATTATTTGTAAAAATAACATTTACAAAACAAATAATAAGAATAGGAATTATCCAAGGTTGAGACACCTTATTCCTAACAAATTCTTGAAGGGTTGTCAAGCAAATTAAAGATAGAAGCGATAGAGAAGGCTTATCAGAAAGTCAAAAAAGGAACCAAACAAAGATCTAAAATTGAAAAAATGAGTTGTAATCATATAGATCAAACTCTACTATTTTCTTTCTAATCATTGTAAATAGTTTGTATTGAAATCCTTTTAGTCAAAGGTTGACTTGAGAATCATTGAAGGACTTAACATTCTATGTAAATCCTTTAGTAAGGTGACATTCTAATGGAATGATCAAAGTCCTCTAACAAGGCCACTCCTAATAGGGTGATTAAATCATTTAATCAGGTCACATTTAATAGTGTGTATTGTAACATTTAATAGGGTTGGATCCTAATAGAGCTCACTTCAAAAGAGTAAAAAAATGGTGACATGTTGCTGGTGGTTTTTCCCAAATTGTGTTTTCACATTAAATCCTAGTGTCAAGCTTGTGTTGAATGTTTTGTGGTATTTTACATTTACATGTTTACATTAAGAAAAATTCTATTTTCTTAGGATAGTGAACTACTAGTTAATCTTGTTACTAAGTTTAAAGTAGAGTACGAGTTACAATAGGATGAGTAGAACTAATATTGTTTAATGTTTCATTGTTAAAATAGTACTTATGAACCTTGAGTAACTGATTCACTCCCCTATCAGTTATTCCAAACAATCTAATAGTAAGTCCACATCCATGCACAAAGGTGCAAAAAAAAAAACAAAAAAAAATTAAGACAAAATGACAAGGACACAAAATGGGTTAGTATTAAAACAAACCCAAATCAACCAGTAAAGAGACCTTGTCCAACAATGTCTCACCCATTAATATAATATTTGGAAGGCTATTAAAAGAGCATAAATGATGATGTAAGAAAGGAAAGAGGAACATCATAGATCAAATAGATTAATGATCTATTTTTACTAGCATAAAAGAAAAAATGAGAAAGAGAAAGAGAAGTAATTACCTTACTGTGTTGCATAAAAATGTAACTAAAGGAATAACACACTAAGCAACTAATGTACATTCCTACATTATCATTCAAAACCTCAAAATATGAAAGAAGACATGAACATAAACATAATATGAAAAAAAAAAAAAATATAAACTATCAAAATACCACTATGCAAACCTCATGAAACCATCAAGTGTAGATGATTTCATTATTGTGGGATGTGGTTGCTCACAAATCCAACAACATAACAATGAGGTAGATAGTAGATTCTTTAGAAAATGAGGAGAGGGCTCTCCTTTTATAGGAAAATGGATGGCTAAGATTGAATGCAAGATGGATGGCTAGGATCTCTCAGGATCAATGAGGTGTCCATGAGGTGGAGGCCAAGTAGACTCCATGTGGATTAAAAGGGGGCAAGATGCTCACACATGTGTGAGCAACCTTTGATGGTTACATGTCAATGACAGGTGTAGGAGGTGTGTAAGATCATGTTTCCTCACATATGTGTGAGACACCTTGGAAAGTGACATGATCAATGAGGTGTGAGAAGCATGGCTTCTCACACATGTGTGAGACAACTTTGAAAGTGACATGATCAATGAGGTGTGAGAAGCATGGCTTCTCACACATGTGTGAGACAACTTGATTCTCATGCAAGAGGACAAGTGTGCAAGAGGCATGCAAGACATGAGGGATGAGGAAAGTGTGAACATCTCTCACACATGTGTGAGGATTCCTCACACATGTGTGAGAACACACTTAGGATTAAGAGGTGATTAGCTAGGATGATTATGCAAAGCAAGCATGATTAGGAAGTGGGTAGGTTTAGCAAGGT